>SJXQ01003110.1:18533-326284 GCA_006408695.1 Aepyceros melampus | reverse complement strand
TCTATTTCTTTGCATTGATCACTGAGGAAGGCTTTCTTATCTCTTCTTGCTATTCTTTGGAACTCTGCATTCAGATGCTTATATCTTTCCTTTTCTCCTTTGCTTTTCGCCTCTCTTCTTTTCACAGCTATTTGTAAGGCCTCCCCAGACAGCCACTTTGGTTTTTTGCATTTCTTTTCCACGGGGATGGTCTTGATCCGTCTCCTGTACAATGTCACAAACCTCCATCCATAGTTCATCAGGCACTCTGTCTATCAGATCTAGACCCTTAAATCTATTTCTCACTTCCACTGTATAATCATAAGGGATTTGATTTAGGTCATACCTGAATGATCTAGGGGTTTTCCCTAGTTTCTTCAATTTAAGTCTGAATTTGGCAATAAGGAGTTCATGATCTGAGCCACAGTCAGCTCAGATCAAAAACAAGCTCCCGGTCTTGTTTTTGCTGATTGTATAGAGCTTCTCCATTTTTGGCTGCAAAGAATATAATCAACCTGATTTTGGTGTTGACCATCTGGTGATATCTATGTTAGAGTATTCTCTTGTGTTGTTGGAAGAGTGTGTTTGCTATGACCAGTGTGTTCTCTTGGCAAAACTCTGTTAGCCTTTGCTCTGCTTCATTCCGCATTCCAAGGCCAAATTTGCCTGTTACCCAAGGTGTTTCTTGACTTCCTACTTTTGCATTCCAGCCCCCTATAATGAAAAGGACATCTTTTTTAGGTGTTAGTTCTAAAAGGTTTTGTAGGTCTTCATAGAACCATTCAACTTCAGCTTCTTCTACATTACTGGTTGGGGCATAGCCTTGGATTACTGTGATATTGAATGGTTTGCCTTGGAAATGAACAGAGATCATTCTGTCGTTTTTGAGATTGCATCCAAGTACTGCATTTCAGACTCTTTTGTTGACCATGATGGCTACTCCATTTCTTCTGAAGGATTCCTGCCCACAGTAGTAGATATAACGGTCATCTGAGTTAAATTCACCCATTCCAGTCCATTTTAGTTTGCTGTCGATGTTCACTCTTGCCATCTCCTGTTTGAATACTTCCAGTTTGGCTTGATTCATGGACCTAACATTCCAGGTTCCTATGCAATATTGCTCTTACAGCATTGGACCTTGCTTCTATCACCTGTCGCATCCATAACTAGGTATTGTTTTTGCTTTCGTTCCATCCCTTCATTCTTTCTGGAGTTATTTCTCCACTGATCTCCAGTAGCATATTGGGCACCTACTGACCTGGGAAGTTCCCCTTTCAGTATCCTATCATTTTGCCTTTTCCTACTGTTCATGGGTTCTCAAGGCAAGAATACTGAAGTGGTTTGCCATTCCCTTCTCCAGTGGACCACATTCTGTCAGACCTCTCCACCATGACCCACCCGTCTCGGGTGGCCCCACACGGCCTGGCTTAGTTTCATTGAGTTAGAAAAGGCTATGGTCTGTGTGATTAGACTGACTAGTTTTCTGTGATTATGGTTTGTGTCTCTGCCCTCTGATGCCTCTCGCAACACCTACCGTCTTACCTGGGTTTCTGTTACCTTGGACATGGGGTATTGCTCACAGCCACCCCTCCTGACCTTGGACGTGGGGTTGCCCCTCCCGACCACTGCCCCTGACTTCGGGCGTCAGGTAGCTCCTCCCCGGATGCCGTCCCTGGCCTCGGACATGGGGTAGCTCCTCTCGGCCACCGCCCAGTCCTCGGATGTGGGGTAGCTCGTCTCGCCACGCTTCTGCGAGGTCGCAGCCGGCGCACTTCTGCCGCACGGTCTGTCGCGCGGACCTGAATTGCCCTGAATCAGGTAGCTAGTAAGTAACAAAAGCAGATTTGAAACTCTTTATTGTGAAAGGTTAGATAGGGTTTACATCATACCTATTGACTTAAAATTGAATGTCACACAGATCAAGTGAATAACTGGACAGTTTGATCTAAGCTCCTTTTGTGATTTGTGTCATTTGTCAGTTCAGTTCAGTTCAATCACTCAGTCATATCTGATTCTTTGCACCCCATGGACTGCAGCACGCCAGGCTTCCCTGTCCATCACCAGTTTTTGGCGCTTGCTCAAACTCATGTCCATCGAGTCAGTGATGCCATCCAGCCATCTCATCCTCTCTCATCCCCTTCTCCTGCCTTTAATCTTGCCCAACATCAGGGTCTTTTCTAATGAGTCAGCCCTTTTCATCAGGTGGCCAAAGTATTGGAGCTTCAGCATCAGACTTTTCAATGAATATTCATGACTGATTTCCTTTAGGATGGACTGGTTGTGTCTCCTTGAAAGTCCAAGGACTCTCAAGAGTCTTCTCCAGTACCACTATTTAAAAGCATCAGTTCTTCATTGCTCAACTTTCTTTATTGTCTAGCTCTCACATCCATACATGACTACTGCAGAAACTATAGCTTTGACTATACAGACCTTTGTCACCAAAGTAATGTCTCTGCTTTTTAACATGTTGTCTAGGTTGGTCATAGTTTTTCTTCCAAGGAGTAAGCGTCTTTTAATTTCATGGCTACACTCACCATCTCCAGTGATTTTGGAGCCCAAGAAAATAAAGTCTCTCACTGTTTCCATTGTTTCCCCTCTCTTTGCCATGAAATGAAGGGAACAGATGCCATGATCTTCGTTTTTTGAATGTTGTTTTAAGCCAGGTTTTTCACTTTCCTCTCACTTTCTTCAAGAGGCTCTTTAGTTGCTCTTTGCTTTCTCCCATAAGAGTGGTATCATCTGCATCTGAGGTTATTGATATTTCTCCTGGCCAAAAAAAAAGTGTCATTTGTAAACATTCTTAATTGGACTGTTAACAGTTAAGTCATCTTCACCAAAGTAATATTTACATTTTCTTAATAAGCTTTCCATTTTAGCTTTCCATTCCAGTTTGTAAAGGTAATTGTCTAAACTATAGTGAAGACAGTTTAAATTCACAAAACAGTGAACGGCATCACATGATAGAAGGGATTTTGAGGTAAGAGTCTGATCTGTGTCCTTCCTGCTCCCAAATTTCCTACTGACTTGTGTTATCTACCAGTCTCTTAGTCTACTTTTGGACTCATTTTGTGAGATGAGAGGGTTGAGTTAATTGTTCCCTAAGTCTCTTACAACTATGAAATTA
This sequence comes from Aepyceros melampus, assembly GCA_006408695.1. Taxonomy (NCBI): domain Eukaryota; kingdom Metazoa; phylum Chordata; class Mammalia; order Artiodactyla; family Bovidae; genus Aepyceros; species Aepyceros melampus. The sequence goes on along the minus strand of SJXQ01003110.1, from coordinate 323,181 downwards.
TCCCAAGAGTAAATAGATTTTTAAATGTGCTTCATATGTAAATATCAATGCATTTTTAGAGATGAGACATCTTTAGAGATCATTGAACTGAATCCTCCCATATGATAGATACAGAAACTGAGACCCTTACGTTTGTATGACACTTTAAACATCCAAAACTCTTTTACCTACCTTAATCTCATACAGGCTTCACCACAATCTTGTATAATTATTGTGCAAAAGAGCAATTGAATTGGTCTAGGGTCACATAGCAGAGAAGGCAATGGCACCCCCACTCCAGTACTCTTGCCTGGAAAATCCCATGGATGGAGGAGCCTGGTAGGCTGCAGTCCATGGGGTCACGAAGAGTCAGACACGACTGAGCGACTTCACTTTCACTTTTCACTTTCATGCACTGGAGAAGGAAATGGCAACCCACTCCAGTGTTCTTGTCTGGAGAATCCCAGGGACAGGGCAGCCTGGTGGGCTGCTGTCTATGGGGTCACACAGAGTCGACACGACTGAAGCGACTTAGCAGTAGCAGCAGCAGGGTCACATAGCTGAGCCTAAACTAAATGATTGACTAAACCTAGAGTTTTCTTTTTTTTCTTGCGGTAGTGGTATTAATTATATCTTTGTAATGAAGTCTTACTGCAGGAAAAAGTGAGAATTTAGTGGTTTATGAAATAAATCCAAGCAGGAAAAACAAGCGTTTCCCAGTATAAATGTAGTAATGACTACAAGCAGTATAAATAGCAGGAACAAAGAGGGAAGGGAATGGCAAAAACTCAAATCTGCATTGATTTAATCTTTGTTTTCATTTTTTCCTGGATGAGGAGTGGGTGTAATGGACTTTCAATATTTTTGTGTTTAACAGTAGTGTACTATTTGAATTGCTTTATCCACAGTGAAGTAATTCATAGAGAAACCGTACTTCGTAATCAAGTACTTAATTCTCCTAAAAGCTAAGGGGGGAATGAGAGGGTAACATGTAGGAAGGCTAGGGGTCTCCAAATGGAGGGAATAGGCTGCAGGTGTCAGACGTTTTTTATCTCTCTCTTAAGTGGCAGGAGGAGATAAACTACAAGTGTCAGATTTTTGGCTTCCTTGATAGGTCAGTTGGTAAAGAATCCTCCTGCAATGCGGGAGACCCCGGTTCAATTCCTGGGTTGGGAGGATCCCTTGGAGAAGGGATAAGCTACCCACTCCAGTACTCTGGCCTGGAGAATTCCATGGGGTCACAAAGAATCAGACACGACTGAGCAACTTTAAATGTAAAAAATAAACTATAAATTACCTAAGGAAAACTTAAGACAGTTAATTCAAAAGGATATAAGGCAAATGAGCAAATAAATATGTTTGGGAAGCTAAATTTTACTGAAAATTATTTCATTATTTCATTGCCTTTAGTGATGTGAGCTCAGTTTTCTTTCCTATTTCCACTTGGTAGTTTTGGGAGCATTAACTGTCCCCATGCCAGTGATCTTGCTGTACAGATCAGTAGATTCCTTTACTTTGGCAGCTTTCTATAAACAAATATATTTTTTAATTGGAAAAAAAATTATATTAAAACTAGTTTATGAATGTTAGTCATTATTCTTTTATAGTTCTGGTCCTCTAATTGTTCTTCTTTTAAAAGGAGGTAATTTTCTAGATTACATGGTGTGATGGTGCTTTCTCTGTGGATATGAAAATTTGGTCATTAATAAAATATCTTTTTTTTATTCTATATTAAAGTTTTTAATAAATTGTATTTTCTAGAACTAATAAATGGAAGGAGAATCTTCCGTATGTTTTATCAAATGAAGAAAACAATAAAGGATGTAATAGATGTACAACAAAATTTAAAGCAACATTAAATAAGATTTTACTTAAGTTAGAAAAGAAAATGTTCTTGAAATCTTTTTTTCCTTAGGAGTCTTTAATTTTAAAGATTCTCTTGTCCTGCGAGCTCAAATTTCTCCTACATGCCCTTTCCTATAGAGCTCCACCTTTTAGCTAACTCCCAGTCTAATACCATCAGATCCATGGTATTCAGGGAAATGGCATTTGAGGAAAACTTAAATTCTCAGTTTTGTATCTGACCTCAAAACATGTGCAAGGGTATTTTTCAACCATTGCTTTTAAGATTCTTTAAAGGAAAAAAATGAAAAGACCACTTCAGAGTAGCTGATATTTAGTTTTGGTTTTGAGATATCTCTAGAACTAGTCTCCTAGAAACTTTAAACATCTGACATAAACAGTTTTTTATTGAATTATACCTATTATAATATGACTCTGTCTTGCTTACCCAGACTACAGTAAGTTTTAAGGACTACATTTAGCTTCTCATTGGCCAGCTATGATTTAGTGGTCATAATAAAGTTATTTTTAGCTGAGGGCTTAGAATTTTTTTAAGTGATTGGACTTTTTTTCCCCCTGTGATTTGTCAGTTTCCTTTGTTTGGCACTAGGGTTAAAGAGCCAGGCTTCCAGTCTGGTGCCTCATTCATTCTAAAACATTCTCTCAGTACAGGAATGGTTGACAAGACATGGGTTTACTCCATTAAGCTTTTTAATTCTTAAACTACTTCTATAAGAAAATTGGGCTACCCAGTGGCTTGGTGGTAAAGAATCTGTCTGCAGTTGGGGAGCTACAGGAGACATGGATTGGATTCCTTGGTCAGGAAGATCCCCTGGAGGAGGGCATGGCAACCTTGTCTAGTACTCTTGCCTAGAGAATCCCATGGACAGAGGAGCCTGGCGGGCTGCAGTCCATGGTGTTGCAAAAAATCAGACATGACTGAAGTGACTTAGCACACCCATAAGGAAATTATTGAAACACTTTTTTTTCAGCCTTGTTTAGAAAGAAATTTGGCAGCACTAAAAAAGTGTTCTGCAACAAAATTGATTCAATATTAATATAGATTTGCTTTCTTCTATGGAGTTTAGTTTCTGTATCAGGGTACTTTCTAAGAATGAGATAAGTTCTTATAGATGTATGGAAATCTGAGAAACTCTCAACTCCTTTTCAATGTCATCTTTAGTAAATCTGAGGATGGCAGTGAGGGAAATACAGAGATATTGATTTGGGTGTGTGTGTGTATTTACAGATGTGATCTCAACGCTGAGGAAATTCAATAAAGTAAAATTTGCATCTTCCTTAAAGGTTAACATAGTAGTGGAATTATAAGGAAATATTAATTAGCTTTCCTTTTCCAAATGTACTGCTATTTAACGGTTATATGTACCTCGGGACTTATTTTATATTTTAGTGTATATCTTAAAGATGTAAATGAACTGATTCATATTTTTTTAAAAGAAATGTAGGTAATAAAAGAGAGTTACAGAATCTGCTGGGCTGTATTTGTATTATCAGTTCATCTGTGGTTGCCTGGTTATTTGGATTTATTAGAGAAAAATAGTATCAATCAAGCAAGTATAGTTAATTGAATACTTGTTGGCATATATGTGTGCCAGTTTTATTTTTCTTATTTCTCCAAATGAGAAGATTGGATGATTTTTCTAAATATTCAAGAATTATTTGTTGGATATAACTGTTGTTGAAATAAATAATCATTTGTTCTCTAGTCTTATTTCTTTATAAAACTCCATCTCAAACAAAAAAGAAAGAATTAAACCAAAGGCCATTTGAGATTGCAACCAAGGTTTTCTATGAACACTAAATTTGGGATTTAAATTATGTGAGTCCCCTTGCTGACTTTGCTCATTCTTGTATGGGAACAAAGCATTTCAATACAAGACTTACTAGTCTGCAGGTCTTCTACAGGAGATAAGAAGGAGTAAAAGATTTTGGGAACTCTGGATTTTCCATACAGAGTAAACAAAAAAAAGCACATTATTATATTGAGTAAAACCATTTAAAATGGCTTGCTTTCTCTTCTCCAGTAATGCCAATACCATATGTCTTATAAAATTAAAAATAGCAGATGTCATTTTGCTAGCATGAATGCTGGTTCACAGACTTTAGTGATAAAGGGGGCACAAATCTTATATAGTCCATATAGTCTGAGGCCTGGTTATTACTAATAGGGAGGAGTCCTATCTAAAGGTCATCTAGTCAAAGCTAATAACTAAGATTAGACATTGTGCTCAATCACTCAGTCATGTCTGACTCTTTGTGACCCCATGAACAGTAGCCCACCAGGCTCCTCTGTCCATGGGATTCTCCAGGCAAGAATACTGGAGTGGATTGCCATTTCCTTCTCTGAAGTTAGACATTAATAGCCCATAAAAAGATCACAGAAATAACACCAATAGTAGAGAATATTGAAACACAGCCCACACTGTCTGAAGTAGGATTATAGAATCCGCTTGAGTGCATGGATATATTCTGTGCTCCTTATTAATTCTGAGATAAAACAAATTTAACAGAAGCATGAAATAGGAATAGGTTTTAGAATAGGAGTAAGCTTTGGAGATCATTTAATTATTTCATTTTTCAAAGAGAAACCAAGGGTTAGAAGGTAAATTACTCAGTACCAGCTAGGTAGTGGCAGTAGTAGGAGCTGAATACAGCTGACCGTGAATAATGGGGTTGATCCAGGTATCATGAAGTCTTCCCTCTGCATTTCCAGTTCCTCCACAAATAGAGATTCAACCACTATGATGTAGTACTGAAAAATATTGAGTACTGAATTCAATATTGAAAGATATCTGCATGTAAGTGGACCCATACCGTTTAAACCCACATTGTTCAAGATTCAGCTGTACTCTTTTTCTGATCTCTCAGTTATTAGAGATGGGACTTGAAAAGCTGTGATGGGAGATGATGGTTTTTATTGTCATTGTTTTAAATTTTTACATGCAGTAAAATTGACTCTTTAAAAATTAGTTCTGTGAGCTTTAACACATATACAGATTCATGTAAACTACTACTACAAACTGGTTACAGGTAGACCCATCATCCCAGAAAATCCTTCAGACTGTTCCTTTTTGTTCAAAGCCTCTACCTACATTTAAACCCCTGACAACTACTGATCCACATGTACTTCATTACTTTAGTTTTGCCTATTCCAGAATATTGCATAAATGGAACTATTCACAGTGAACTCTTTTGTGTGTGGCTTCTTTCCCTCAGCTTAATATTTTTGAGATTCATCCATGTTTTGTATATACGTGATTTATTCTTTTTTAGTTGCTAAGTAGTGTTCTATTGTACAATTATATAACCATTTGTTTAGTCATTCATCTATTAGTGAACATTTGAGTTGTTTCCAGGTTTTAGCTATTATAAATAAGGATGTTGTGGCTTTTTTTTTTTCAAGAGAAAAGGAAAAAATTTTAGTTACACGTATTATAGAAAGCCTGCTGCTGCTGCTGCTGTTGTTTAGTTACTAAGTTGTGTCCAACTCTTTGCGACCCCATGGGCTGTAGCCTGTCAGGCTCCTCTGTCCATGAAATTTTCCGGGCAAGAGTACTGGAGTTGGTGGCCATTTCCTTCTCCAGGGCGTCTTCCCAACCCAGAAATAGAACCCACATCTCCTGCTTGACAGGAGGATTCTTTACCACTGTGCCATCTGGGAAGCCTAGAAACCCTGATAATGAACTCTTAAAATATTCACAATGTTGGTTCACTTTATACTCTGAAATAATTACAAACTCACAGGAAGTTGCAAAGATAGTCCATGTGGAGATATCCTCTTTCCCATTCACCCAGTTTCTATTAGTTACATCTAATATAACTGTAGAATAATAATATCAAAATCAAGAAACTGATATTGGTATAAAATGAGTAATAGTTCTTTGGCATTTTATCACATATGTAGATTCATATAACCAAGACTTCAGTCTCACCAGAAAAACTTCCCTCCTTCTGCCCCTTTATAGTCACACACACACACACACATATCCTCCTCTCAACTACCCTTCACTCCTTGCAACCACTAATCTGTTATCCATCTCTATGATTTTGTCATTTCAAGAACGTCATATACATGGAAGTAACCTACATGTCTGTCAACAGATGAACATACAAAGAAACTGTGGTACATATATACAATGAAATATTACTCAGCCACAAAAAGGAACAAATCTGAGTCTGTTCTTTTAAGGTAGATGAACCTAGAGATTGTTAAGCAGAGTGAATTAAGTCAGAAAGAGAAAAATTATATATTAACACACACATATATATATGTAATCTAGAAAAATGTTACTGATGAACCTATTTGCAAGGCAAGAATAGAGACACTGTCATAGAAAACAGACTTGTAGACACAGTGGGGGAAGGAGAGAGTGGGATGAATTGGGAAGTTGCTGTATAACACAGGGAGCTGAACCTGGTACTCTGTGATAACCTAGAGGGGTGGGATGGGAAGGATAGGAGAGAGGTTCAAGAGGGAGGGGATATATGTATACCTGTGGCTAATTCACGGTGTTATATTGCAGAACCAACACAGCATTGTAAAGCAATTATCCCCCAATTAAAAATAAATTTTAAAAATTGTAAAAAATGTCATATTGATGGAATTATATAATATATAACCTTTGAGACTGCCTATTTTCATTTAGCATAATGCCCTTGAGATACACCCAAATTATACTGTGTTCATTCCTTTTTATTGCTGATTTAGTATTTCATAGTATTGATGTACCACAATTTGTTTAACCATCCATTGTAGGACATTTTAGTTGCTTCCAGTTTGAGTTGTTGCTAATTAAGGTAGTTATTGATATGTTAGGACCTAAATCTGACATTTAATTTTTTGTATTCCATTTGTTTCTTCTTTTCCATTTTTCTTTTCTTTTTCCTGTTTTTCTGTGCATTACTTGAATACTTTTTAGAATTCCATGTTGACCCACTGTGGTGTTTTTAACTGTATTTCTTTGTATAACTTTTTCCTCATTGCTCTAGATATTACATTGTATAATTAGAACGCACCACAGTCTCCTGTACCATGCTACCTCTACCACTGCTACATTTTAGTACTGCAAGCAAAACGTAGAATCCTTACCTGCCCTCAGTCCCTTTATTCTCCCTCATTTAATTGACTTAATATTTTCATATATAAGTTGTTTTATTTATAGGTATATATTATATGCATGTGCACATAATTTTGTATCTACTTGTTTTAAATATTTTCTTTAATACATTGTGAACCATATCAGACAGTATTATAATCTTTGCCTAAACAATCAGACATAATTTGGAAGACGAGAGAAGAACTATTATTCATAGTATAACTAGTATCCGTAGTGTTATTCTTTTGGCTTTCTTCCTGATGTTCCAAGATGTCATCTTTTTTCATTTCCTTTCAGTTTAGAGAACTTTCTTTATCCATTCTTTTAGGTCAAGTCAGCTAGCAAAAAATTCTCTTAGCTTTCCTTTACCTAAGAATATCTTGATTTTCTCTTCATTCCTCAATGATATTTTTCTGGAAGAAAAATTCCGGGTTGACAGTTCTTTTTCTTTCAGCTCTTGAAAAGGATTGTGCCAGTTCCTTTTGGCCTCCATGGCTTCTTATGAGAAACCCACTGATAGTCAAATTGGGTTTTCCCTGTAGGTAAAGGATCTTTTCTCTCTTGCTGCTTTTGAGATTTTTTTTCTTGTGTTTAGTTTTCAGAAGTTTGACTATGGTATGTCTTGGTGTGGATTTCTCTGAGTTTACTCTGAAGTTTGTTCACCTTCTTGAATCTATAGGTTTATGTCTTTTGCTTATTTGGGGAAAATTTTCAACCATATTTTTTCAAATATTTTTTCAGCCTTGCTCTTTTTCTCCTCACTTCCAAGATTGTGATGACTTGAATATTGGAACTTTTGGTATAATTTCATGGTTCCCTGAGGCTCTGTTCATTTGCATTCATTCTATGTCCTTTCTGTTATTTAGGATGGGTAACTTCCATTGTTTATCTCTTTTTTTAATTTATTTTAATTGGAGGTTAAGTTCTTTACAATTGTTTTATCTTTTAGTTACTGATTTTTTTTTCTTCTATCCTCACCATTCTTTTGGTTAGCCCATCTATTGAATTTTTAATTTCAATTATTATAATTTCAGTTCTGTAATTTTATTCTTTGTATCTTCTATTTTTTATAACAATTTTATTTTTTGTATTTCTTTGCTAAGACCTGTTTCTTAGACTTTCTGTTTTTCTTTTCTTTCCAGTATGTCAGTCTCATTGAGTGGTTTTCAGTTAAAACCTGGACGTTTATGTCATGAGACTTTACATTTTATTTCAGTTGAGCAGGCCTCTTTTGATACTACTCTGACCGGATATTGCCAGCTAGAAATGTAAGTGCAGGGTACCACTTACCCTCCACTGACATTTGGGAGAAGACTGCTCTTATGTTTTACTGGGAGTGGAAGTTCAGCTCCCCACTAGGTCTCTAGTGATACTAACCCTGCTGGGTAGATATCTAAGACAACAGTTGCTGGGTTTTATGATAAGTTTTGTTCAGCTTTGAAAGATGTCAAGCTTTTTTAAAGTGATGGCAAAATTTTACATACTTGCAAGTAATGTCTGAACATTTTAGATATTTTAAATTAATTTTATCCTATAGAACTTTCTAAAATAATGAAAATGTTTTATATCAGCACTGTCCAGTACTGTAACCACTAGCCACCTGTGGTTGTTGAGCAGGTTAAATATGGCTAGTACATTTCAGGAAGTTAATTTTTTTTTAGTTTTATTCAGTTTATCAATTGAAATTTAAATGACTACATGTGGCTATTGTATTAGAGGGTACATGAATGCGCTGTACATCTTCACCAGTATTTAGGTATCACAGCTCTATATCCTTACCAGTATATCAGAATTTCTAAATTTAGCCATTTAATGAATGAAACTGGTATCTTGTGGGTTTTATCATTTAATGTAATTACTGGCCACTTAGTTTTTCTAATGATGTTTTTAAAACTGAAGTTTTTAATTTTGATAGAATGTGGTTTACTATTTCCATATTTCTTTTTTTATATGGTTCATGCATTTTAATTTTTGCCTATGCTAAAGTAGTAAAAAAATTTTTCCCTATTTTCTTCTTGAAGCTTTGTAGTTTTACATTCTACTCTTAGGTTTATGATGTATTTTCATTTAGTCTTTTTACATATACAAAATCTTGTCACATAGAAGAAAAATTCATTTTTATTCCATATGAATATCCAGTTGTTTCAGTAACATTTGTTGAAATTTTTTCTTCCTGCATTGAGTTACCATGGCACTTTAAAAAATTAATTGACCAAGTATTTTATAGTCTATTTTTGGAGTTTCTGTTCAGTTCCAGTTTTCTATATGTTATCATTAGGCTTTTGCCAAACTATGTGGATTGCTGCAATGTACCAAACTATGTGGATGTTAACTCCAGAAATCAGATACTGTAAGAGTTCATACTTTGTTCTTCATTTTTGGTTTTCATTTCTTATTTAATTACACTGTGATAAGAGAGGAGAAGGCAATGGCACCCCACTCCAGTACTCTTGCCTGGAAAATCCCATGGATGGAGGAGCCTGGTGGGCTGCAGTCCATGGGGTCGCAAAGAGTCAGACAGGACTGAGCGACTTTATTTTCACTTTTCACTTTCATGCATTGGAGAAGGACATGGCAACCCACTCCAGTGTTCTTGCCTGGAGAATCCCAGGGACAGGGGAGCCTGGTGGGTTGCCATCTGTGGGGTCGCACAGGGTCAGACAAGACTGAAGTGACAGCAGCAGCAGCAGCAGTGATAAGAGAATGTACTATGCATAGTTTCTTTTTTTAATTTTAATTTGTTAAGACTTACTCTGGCTTAGCAGGTGGGCTCTCCTGGTAAATGTTTCATGGGCAGTATAAAAGTTTTTATTTTTGTTGCTGTTGATTGGAATGTTCTATGAACATCAGTTCAGTTGAGAGTGCTGCTCAAGTCTTTGCTGGACTTTCAGTGTACCTGTTCTTTTCAGGTACTGAGGAAGGAGTATTGATGTCTCCAACTGTTCTGGGTACTTGTTTGTTTCTCCCCTCAGGTCTATAAGTTTTTGTTCTGGTATTATGTACATACACATTTAGAATTAGGCCATCTTCCAAGTGAAGTGATCCCTTGATCATTATGAAATATCTCTCATTATCTCTGATGCTGTTTTTATTTTGTCTTCCATCTTCTCTAATATAAATGTGGCTATCTCTTAAGATTTTTGGTTTGCATGGTATATTTTCTATCCTATTATTTTTAAACTATTTCCTTATTTTAGTGTGAGACTCTCAGTGTATATTTGGTCTTGCTTTTTTCATGTCTTTTTATTGGAGAATTTAGACAATTTACATTTAATGTATTTATTAATGTGGTCAGGTTTAAATCTACCATCTTGCCATTTGTTTTCTAATAACTATTTTTTTAATTAATTATACTTTTGGAATCCATTTAATTTTCTCTATTGTTTTATTCCTTTATTTGTTTATTTTGTTCTTCTCTTTATTTACTTATTTTAGTAGTTGCTCTAGGATTTATAATATGCCTGTTATTCCATTCTACTATCAAATAATCTTATACCACTTTTTAAAAATAATGTAATACATTAAGACAGTATTCTTCCTTTGTCTCACAGTCATCTTTTACTCTCTGAACTTCATTTTGGATAGATTATATTACTCTTCAGGTTCACTGATTTCTTTTTTTTCTGCTGTGAGTGCTAATTTTATCCAGTGAAATTTTCATATATATTTTATATATATATAAAACCAGTCCATCCTAAAAGAGATCAGTCCTGGGTGTTCATTGGAAGGACTGATGGTAAAGCTGAAACTCCAATACTTTGGCCACCTCATGCAAAAGTTGACTCATTAGAAAAGACCCTAATGCTAGGAGGGATTGGGGGCAGGAGGAGAAGCGGACGACAGAGGACGAGATGGCTGGATGGCATCACCGACTCGATGGACGTGAGTTTAAGTGAACTCTGGGAGTTGGTGATGGACAGGGAGGCCTGGCATGCTGCGATTCATGGGGTCACAAAGAGTCGGACATGACTGAGCGACTGAACTGAACTGATATATATATATGTAATCTCTAGAAGTTCTCTTTGAGTATTTTTAAAAATACTTTTTAAATATTTTAAAAATACTTCACTTCTCTCTTCACTATATTCCTATTTTTGCTTATATGGCGCATACTCATAATGCCCTTTAAAAATGTCTTTACCTGTTAATTCTATCATGTCTGTCATTTCTGGTCTGTTGTATTGACAGGTATTTTTCTGGTTATGGGCCACATTCTCTTACTTCTTTGTGCGTCCAGTAATTTCTAATTGAATGTCATGTATTTGTGAATTTTACAGGTTGAGTTTTTTATTTTTGTGGTATTCCTTTAAAGTGTATTAGACTTTTTCCTAGTAGGCATTTTAAATTGCTTATTCATTTGATCTTTCTAGACTTCCAAGTTTTTTTCAGGAGGGTCTAGAGTAACTTTTATTCTAGGACTACTTTCCTCCCTGTTTCTGTATGTGGGCCTTCTGGGGTCTTTTTTTTTTTTTTTTAATTTAAATTTATTTATTTTAATTGGAGGCATTTTTAATAGCCAGGAATATTCAGTGAGGTTCATCCTCTCTTGCTGGAGGGGAACATGTTGAAATTTGGCCCTGTGTCAGCTCTGAGAATTTTTTGTTTTAGAACTCCCTGGTAGCTTTTTTCCTTAGAAGTTCTTCTTGGCTGGTCTCAAGAAATTTTACCCTTCTCATGTACAGGTTTTTATACAGCTAAATATTCAAGGAAACTCTCATTTAAATTACTGGAACTCTTTCTCTGCTCTTTGGAACTCTGCTCCATAAATTCTAGCTTCCTTGACCTCCTGGTACTGTTTCTCTGTCTCCTTAGATTGCCAGGCTCTATTTTGGTTCTTTCTGCTCTACTGGAGTTGCTTCCTGGCCTAGAGCCTTGGATGATGGTAGGGCTTGCCGTCTTTACTTCCCTTTTCTCAGGGACCATAAGTCCTACACTGCCTGTGTCTGAAAATAGTCCCCTTCTGTACTTTATATGGTGTTCTAGTTGTTTTCAGTGGGAGGATTATTCTGGACTGTTTACCTACTCAAGGCCTCAAAAGCAGAAGTTGAATCATTCTAGAATTAGTTTTAATGCTAAAACAGTTTATAAAATTCTGAAACCCTCAAGCAATTATTATTTTTTATACATTTTATTCACTTCTCAGCATTATTATAAATGATATTGTATCAACTATTGAAACTATTAATTACTTTTCAATTCAGAGATTCCACTGCATACTTTAAATCAGAAGCTGACTCAAAGAAAATGATTTATCATGCCTAATAAATTTCATAAATCAGGAAAGTGGATTTTTGGATATATAAATTCTCTCAATATTATGGCATAGTCATTTTAAATATAAGGTTATTACTTAATATTTCACTAGAAACATGAAAGACTATTATACTGGGAGATAAGGACTAAAATGAACCATTTGATCTAGTATTTTAAAATGTAAATCCTATCATTTTAGAGCATAATCGTGTATTTTATATCAGGAACTGGCAAATGTTATCTGGGAAGGGCCAGATAGTGTATGTTTTAGATTTTGTGGGCCATACAGTCCTTGTTGCAACAATTCAGCTCTCCCTTTGTAGTACAAAAGCAGCCACAGATGATACATTTTTAAACGTGATGGTTGTGTTCTGATAAAACTTTATCTATAGAAAATGAAATTTGAATTTCATGTAATTTTTATACCTCAAAATATTTTTTCTTTTGATCTTTTTTTCCAGCTATTTTAACATGTAAAAATTACATTCTTGCCTTGCAGGTCATGCATAAACAGGTGGCCAGTCAGACTTGGCCCCTGACTCATAGTTTGACAGTCGCTGTGCTATCGATTAAAAAGCTCCCAGGTAAGCTGCAGGATACCTGTTGGACTGTTATGGTTTAATTCTTAGTAATACTTTTATTTAAACATTCTCTACTGTTAAAGGGCAAAGTAAATAAGATGGCACACTACTGAGCCTGTAGGGCTTTCATAGATTTTTTAATGGCAAAGATTATACCAGTGGTTCCTTAGTTAATGGAGAATTTGGGCTAATGCCTAAGTTACCATACTCTCAAACTGGCACCTTTTCTCTTTTAAATTATGCAAGATTAAATTCATTCCTTCTTATTTTGTTTCAATATGCTTACCTTACTAATGTTTCAAAATTAGCATATATGTAACCTGAATTTAGTTATTTAGTGATGAAGTTGCCCTGTGCTCATAAACAAAAGGTCCCCCAGCATTATGTTATTTTTTACTTAATGGTGTCCCCATTAACAGTTCAATTCACTCACTCAGTTGTGTCCGACTCTTTGAGACCCCATGGACTGCAGCACACCAGGCTTCTCTGTCCATCACCAACACCCAGAGTTTACTCAAACTCATGTCCATTGAGTCGGAGATGCCATCCAACAATTTCATCCTCTGTCCTCTTCTCCTCCTGCCTTCAATCTTTCCTAGCGTCAGGGTCTTTTCAAATGAGTCACCTCTTTGCATCAGGTGGCCAGAGTATTGGACTTTCAGCTTCAAAATCAGCACTTCCAATGAATATTCAGGACTGATTTCCTTTAGGATGGACTGGTTGCATCTCCTTGCAGTCCAAGGGACTCTCGTGAGTCTTCTCCAATACCACAGTTCAAAAGCATCAATTCTTCGGCGCTCAGCTTTCTTTATAGTCCAACTCTCACATCCATACATGACTACTGGAAAAACCATAGCCTTGACTAGATGGACCTTTGTTGGCAAAGTAATGTCTCTACTTTTTAATATGCTATCTAGGTTGGGCATAACTTTTCTTCCAAGAAGTAAGCATCTTTTTATTTCATGGCTACAATCACCATCTGCAGTGATTTTGGAGCCCCAAAAAGTAAGTCCGCCACTGTTTCCACTGTTTTTCCATCTATTTGCTATGAAATGATGGGACCAGATGCCATGATCTTTGTTTTCTGAATGTTGAGCTTTAAGCCAACTTTTTCACTCTCCTCTTTCACTTTCATCAAGAGGCTCTTTAGTTCTTCTTCACTTTCTGCCATAAGGGTGGTGTCATCTGCATATCTGAGGTTATTGATATTTCTCCTAGCAATCTTGCTTCCAGCTTCTGCTTCATCCAGCACGGCATTTCTCATGATGTACTCTGCATAGAAGTTAAATAAGCAGGGTGACAATATGCAGCCTTGACGTACTCCTTTTCCTATTTGGAACCAGCTTGTTGTTCCATGTCCAGTTCTAACTGTTGCTTCCTGACCTGCATACAGAGTTCTCAGGAGGCCTGCATACAGATTTCTCTGGTGACCTGGTATTCCCATCTCTTTCAGAATTTTCCACAGTTTATTGTGATGCACACAGTCAAAGGCTTTGGCATAGTCAATAAAGCAGAAATAGATATTTTTCTGGAACTCTCTTGCTTTTTCCATGATCCAACGGATGTTTGCAATTCGATCTCTGGTTCCCCTGCCTTTTCTAAAACCAGCTTGAACATCTGGAATTTCACAGTTCACGTATTGTTGAAGCCTGGCTTGGAGAATTTTGAGCATTACTTTACTAGCATGTGAGATGAGTGCAATTGTGTGGTAGTTTGAGCATTCTTTGGCATTGCCTTTCTTTGGGATTGGAATGAAAACTGACCTTTTCCTGTCCTGTGGCCCCTGCTGAGTTTTCCAAATTTGCTGGCATATTGAGTGCAGCACTTTCATAGCATGATCTTTCAGGATTTGAAATAGCTCAACTGGAATTCTGTCACCTCCACTAGCTTTGTTTGTAGTGATGCTTCCTAAGGCCCGCTTGACTTTACATTCCAGGATGTCTTGCTCTAGGTGAGTGATCATACCATCGTAGTTATCTGGGTTGTGAAGATTTTTTTGTGCAGTTCTTCTGTGTATTCTTGCCACCTCTCTTAATATCTTCTGTTTCTATTAGGTCCATACCATTTCTGTCTTTTATTGAGCCCATCTTTGCATAAAATGTTCCCTTGGTGTCTCTAATTTCTTGAAGAGATCTCTAATCTTTCCCATTCTGTTGTTTTCCTCTATTTCTTTGCACTGATCACTGAGGAAGGCTTTCTTATTTCTCCTTGCTATTCTTTGGAACTCTACATTTCAATGGGTATATCTTTCCTTTTCTCCTTTGCTATTGGCTTCTCTTCTTTTCAAAGCTATTTGTTAGGTCTCCTTAGACAGCCAGTTTGCTTTTTTGCATTTCTTTTTCTTGGGGATGGTGTCTTGCTCTCTGTTCCTGTACAATGTCACGAACCTCCATCCATAGTTCATCAGGCACTCTGTCTCTCAGATCTAGTCCCTTAAATCTATTTCTCACTTCCACTGTATAATCGTTAGGGATTTGATTTAGGTCACACCTGAATTGTCTAGTCATTTTCCCTACTTAAGATCTAGGGATTTTTCTTCTTACTTCATAGTTTTGAGGATATACTTTCCCCTTCATTACCTTTGCTTCTTTATTGTCTTCCACGTATCCCTGTTAGCCAGTTAGAACACAAAATACATTTTAAAGCATAATCTCTTTTTTCCACCTAATGTAGCTTAGCATGCGGCCCTCTTAGACTACTCAGAGTTTTTCTAATATGTACAGCAGTATTGATACATGCAGTGTATGATTTTGTTCAGTTTTATATATACAATTATCCCTTGAATGATTGAAAGCAAAAGTGACAGTCACTCAGTTGTGTCTGACTCTTTGCGACCCTATGGACTGTACCCTGCCAGGCTTCTCTGTCCATGGGATTCTCCAGGCAAGAATACCAGAGTAGGTATCCATTTCCTTCTCCAGGGCATCTTTGCGACCCAGGGATCAAACATGGGTCTCCTGCATTGCACACAGATTCTTTACTGTCTGAACCACCAGGAAATCCTGTGAATGATTAACAGTATTTTCCTTCATTAAAGTTTATAATTGAAGTGTTCTTTAGCAATGTGCAAAATCCAGTGTTGTCAAAGTTCTAGAAGAGAATTTAGGTATATGCTGTTGTTGCCTCAGTGAGTGGGTAGTAACATAGCTCCATATACCTTCAGGGAATACTTTTCATGTCTACATGTCTTCATGAAGTTTTCCCAACACTCTGGTACATCATCCAGGGGAGGGCAAAGCAGGCAATTCATTTCGTTTTACATGCAGAGAGAGAATAATCTTTTCACTCAATTATAAAATAAGATTGGTTCTGAAAGAAGCTTTGAAGCAATAGAAAATTGTCATCCAAGGAGAATTCATGTAGTTAGTTAAAAAAAAATAGGTTAGGAATTTTTAGTAATTGTTATTTTATTGTTGTTATTACATAGGAGTCAATAGTTTTAAAATATGGCCAATTTTCACATGTATTTTGAGGTATATGGTACCTAAGAGATTTTTCTCAAAAATTCCTATTTCATTATTTTGATAATTTAGAAACTGTTTCCCATGAGCATTATAAGTTTATTCCTGTCTTACAAAATGTATGTCTTTCTATGTCTGGAAAATTTGCCTCCTAAATTTTTCCATGTCTAGCTCATTTCAACCTGAGCATCATCTCTCCTGAGGGCCTTCCTTTATACACTGTCTCAAACAGCACCTCCACCTTCCCAGCCTCTAACACCCAGTTTTATTTTCTTCAATGTATTTATCACCATCTGAAATAGTTTGTTCATTTACTGACTTGTCTCTTTCTGTATTAAAATGTTGGCTCTCTGAGAGGAGAGATCTTGCCTTCCCTATTGTCCGTCTATCTCTACTACTTAGAACATTTCCTTTCATATAGTAGGCCTTAAGTATAATTTATGTGGTTGGAAGGATGAATAAATGAAAGTATGCCTAAGGTGTGATTTGTAGGAATATCTGATAGGCTAATGTGTATAGTGAATCACCAAGAAGGAATACAAGTAACTTTACCCAAACTTATTTCACTATATAGAACTACTTTTTCTTTAAACATTTAGCTGTATCAGACGTCACAGAAGACATTTTGGAAATGTGACTGATGTACTGATATATTTGGAGAAGGCAATGGCACCCCACTCCAGTACTCTTGCCTGGAAAATCCCATGGATGGAGGAGCCTGGTAGGCTGCAGTCCATGGGGTTGCTAAGAGTCAGACACGACTGAGCGACTTCACTTTCACTTTTCACTTTCATGCATTGGAGAAGGACATGGCAACCCACTCCAGTGTTCTTGCCTGGAGAATCCCAGGGACAGGGGAGCCTGGTGGGCTGCCGTCTATGGTGTTGCACAGAGTTGGACACGACTGAAGCGACTTAGCAGCAGCAGCAGTACTGATATATTAATTTTTTTCTTTTATATTACCAAATTTATATGCAAATTATAAGAATGATACAGATAATTTTTCCTGAATCACTTGAGAGTAAGTTGCTGACATTATACTGCATCACCACTGAATACTCTAGAGTGCATTTCCTACAAAGACATTCTGCCACATAATCAGGATAAAATAATCACAATCAAGAATTCAATTGGTTGTTTGGTTACTACCATCTTACCTACAAACTACAATTGGTTGATTGGTTACTACCATCTAACGTACAACCCTATTCAAGTCATACCAGTTGTTCTGGAATTCAGTGGTGAACATCCCTAGAAAGGAGAGAGTAGGTACCCTCAAAATTTGCATGTCTTTCCTTTCAAATCTTTGGCTGATTACTTAGGTTCACATGTGAAGGAGACTCCATAGGGCCTGCTGCTGCTGCTGCTGCTGCTGCTGCTAAGTCGCTTCAGTCGTCTCTGACTCTGTGCAACCCCATCGAAGGCAGCCCACCAGGCTCCCCCGTCCCTGGGATTCTCCAGGCCATAGGGCCTAGTGGAAGGTAGTAGCAGACATGAGAAGTTTTTGAGAGGATATTTCAAATTTGAAGTTTGAGTTCTACCAAACACAGCAGAATAAAGCATTCAAAAAAAGACTATTTCAAGGAATGCAGGGTAGATTATAAGAGGATAATAGATCACTGCATTAGGAAAGATAAGGTGATGTAGGTTCTCATTTTAGTTTTGTCACTAACCAACACTTACTTATGGGAAATCACTTAACTTCTCTCTCACAAAGTACTTTTCTAGGTTATCACTATTTGTATGTCTGTAAGTTCAATTTCTTTTCATATTCAAATTTCAAAATAAAATAGCATTGATTGCATTTTTCTTCTTTAAAAACTCATAATGGAAACAAGAATAACTGATTTTGCCACTGTTTTTGTGATGCTGGGCTTTGAACAAACTCTGGGAAATAGTGAAAGAGGAAGCTGGCATCTTGCAGTCCATGGTGTTGTAGAGAGCTTTAGTCGTGTCCGACTCTGTGCAACCCCACAGATGGAAGCCCACCAGGCTCCCACCTCACTGGGATTTTCCAGGCAAGAACACTGGAGTGAGTCGCCATTTCCTTCTCCAATGCATGAAAATGAAAAATGAAAGTGAAGCCGCTCAGTCGTGTCCAACTCTTAGCGACCCCGTGGACTGCAGCCTACCAGGCTCCTCCATCCATGGGGTTTTGCAGGCAAGAGTACTGGAGTGGGTTGCCATTGCCTTCTCTGGGACATGACTTTAGTGCTATATATATATTTCTTGGTAATATTTCTCCTACATGACACTCCTCATTGTTATACACCACTTGAAGTGATAGATATAAACACTGTAAGAATACTGGATATTGTTTTCATCATGAATAACCCAGCTATGTCAGAGTTAGATATTGTTTGATGTTGCACAAAAGTGTCCTTTTTAAAATATGCCTTTGTTGTCTTAAAATCTATTGAAAGGTTCAGTTCTACAGTATGTAAGTGCAATCTGGAATCATTTAAAAGTTTTCACATTATCTTTTTCTTTCTTAACTCTTCCAGTTATTTTCCTTGTATTTAGTGTTATAGAAAAAGCAAATGAGGGGTTGGGCCTGTTTAAACATATATGTAATAGGTGCTCTAGAGTCAAAAATAGATAGGAATTTATTATTTTAGTCTTAAGTGATATTTTGTATGCCAAATTATAAATATATTTATACTTAAACCTAAAGTAAAACTGCAAAGTGGCTAGAGAAATTTTTGTAATTGGAGATAAATACTTTCATATTTGACAAAGGCTGTATCAAAGTTGGATATTGTCACTTAGAATTGAATTTTTATGAAGGTGAAGTAGAATTTTATGTTTCATATTCTTTTATTTGTAGCCAAAAATAGATATATATGAAGACAATCAAATGAGTCTTAGCTTCAAATGCGTCAGTACTAGTTTGATTCATATAAGTTGCTTGATTCTTGGGTATGTCATGGATAGTCCTTGAGTGTGTAAGATTCTATCCATGTCACTTCCTAAGTAAGGAAGTTACTTCTTAAACAAATAAGTCCAATTTTAACTATTGAGTAAGGGTAAAATTAAGAATATCCTAAATGAAAGGAAATGTCCAATATATTTAAAACTAGTTTACCTCTCGAGTTTAGCTCTATTTTGTGCTGTTCTCTTGCAGTAAACACCACTATCTTCAGAAAATAAGGAATGAGAGGCAAGGAAGAAAGGACATTCATTCACCTTGGAAGGACCCAAAGCACTTTGAAATTTAAAGGAATGTAATTATAGCTGCTAAAACCACCTTTGTCACCGAAATGGCTGAAGTACTTCAAATTTAAATGGTAACCAGAATTCTCATATCATGTTTCCATCAAGACCTTTAGATCACTTGAAAGGAATTTTTTAAAACTTTAAATATTTACCTTAACAAATACCAAAGTGCAGATCTGATAATTTTATAACTTATTTAGCATAGTTAGGATTTTATTTTCTCTTTTAATGCTTGACCCTGATATTAGCGAAAATTGTTGTTTTTCCCCCCAGGTTATCAACTTTTTAACATAGAAACAGATAAGCTTATTTGAGTAAGAATATGGCATAGTATTAGTATACTTACAGGTCTGTCCTTTGCCAAATATTTTTTCCTTTCATAAAGCAACTCGGGCAACATAAATGGTAGTATTCTATCACATGTGAAATTGTTTTATAATCTTATTTTCTGAACTTTATTTCTATTGTTTTTTTAGTTTCCTTATGTGACATCTGGTCTCTTGATCTTTTTCCTTTCATATCTGACATCTTATTTTAATTTAATCTTTATTTTATCCTCTCCCTCTCCTTCTCAGGAATTTAGGGTTATAAAAGACACCGGGTTTTAAGTATTCTGTCATTAAAAAAAAAAAAAGACACAAGGATCCAAAATGGAAAAGGAGAGAGAAGTTTGAAAAAATTATAGAATTATTTCTTATTGTGAAATCACAGTGATTGTTACATTGTAAGTAGAGTGGAAAGCAATTATAGAAAGACTTAAAATTCTTTGTCAGTCTTCTCAAATCTCCTTGATCTCAGACCAAAATTGTTTCAACACATGTTTTATAAAAACTCAAATGTTTGCAACTTTAATGCCATCCTAGTGAACAATTAGAACTTTTATTCATTGGAAAAGTCTATTAATTTGGTTTTGAGGGATAACCGTTTGTTTACTTGAGTCATTGTGTCTTGGTAGTGAATGAATGCAGTTGAGTAAAACTAGGTCCTTACTGTGAAATCAGAACATGTGAAAAATCAAATACAGTCCTAATCAATGACTAATCCAAATGATTCTAAGGAATGTAGGACCTATTATTTCAGGAAAATGATTTATATTGGTAAGTGTAACCCAGGATAAGTAGTATGTAAGGAATGTTCCCTGTGCTAACATTAACCTGGATAGGAAATACCTTAACATCGATTTTTTTTTTTTAATTATCCAATTATTGGTTAAACTTCTACTTATGGCATAGTTAGGAATTTCCATATGCTTGTCACTATCTCCCAGCATTTAGCGTTTTGGGGCGGGAGAGGGGAGGTGGGGGTCGGGATTGGGAGTTCATGTACACTCGTGGCTGATTCATGTCAATGTGTAGCAAAACAAATACAGTATTGTAAAGCAAAACAAACTAAAAAATAAAAATTAAAGAAAAAAAAAGAAAACTAAAAACTAAAAAATAAATAAATAAACCTCTGAGCCACTTCCTCAAAAAAATCAAAAATAAAAAATATTGAGCACTCGTGGCTGATTCATGTCGATGTATAGCAAAACAAATACAGTAAAAAATAAAAATTAATTAAAAAATAAAATAAAAACTATATATGACAAACAAAAAAAAAATACTGAGCAAATTCTTCCTAGTCCTCAACTATTAAAAAATTATACAAAGTTGAAGAAAGTAACTTTTGAAACATAGCAATACTTAAAGTGCTGAATATTCAGTTATACAAGCAAATAGTACATAGAAAGTCACTGGGGAATTCCCTGGAGGTCCAGTGCTTAGGACTCAGCACTTTCACTGCCCTGGGCCTGGGTTCTGTCCCTGGTCAAGGACGCAAGATCCTGCAAGCCACGTGGTACAGCTAAAACAAAAAAAGAAAGTCAGCAAACTTCCATGTCTTCTCCACTAATGATCTAAGTTTTCTTTATCCATTTGATTGTATCTGATTCTATAACCTCGTATAACCACAGCTTCATTAATGAACCCAAAACAAACAACAAAGCTTTTATTGTGATACATTTACCACTCCTTACCAAACATTTATTTCCATTTAAATTCATCTCTCAGTGATTTGGAGGGCTTCCCTTGTGGCTCAGATGGTCATGAATCTGCCTATAATCCAGGAGACCTGAGCTCGATTGCTGGGTGGAGAAGATTCCCTGGAGAAGGAAATGGCAACCCATTCCAGTATTCATGCCTGGAGAATTCCACGGACAGAGGAGCCTGCTGAGATACAGTCCATGGGGGTCGCAGAGTCAGACACGACTGAGTGACTAACCCTCCCTTTCACAGTGATTTTTGGTAACCATGGATAGGATCATTGAAATCCACAGGGAGTGGCTTTTTCTAATCAACAATTTCACTTTTTTCACTACCAAATTTGTTTTTTAGGGTCATAATATTAACAAGGATCAAATTAAATTAGAACTTGACCTCTCTACAAAATAAAAATATTGCCTTCATTCTCCCATCAAGTCCCGATTTAGAAGTCATGTAATTCACATGCACGAGACTACCAGAATTAGCCCTTACTTATTTTTTCTGGTCCCATCTAAGCTGAGTGCCTCCAGAATCCTAAATCTATTATGGCTTTTGATGAGGAAATGGAATCAGGCTTCTGACTGTGCAACTGACATTACTTCTAAATTAGAAATTCACATTTCTAACTGTACAAACTATCATGGCCACCCTGAATAGGTTAAAATTTAAAAGATAATTTTCTAGCTATGTTAAAGTTGAATTGAACACCCAGTTTTATCTAAGTTCATTAGCTTAAAATTATGATTCTTGGGAATAGAGTATATTCTTGCAGATGGTAAGACCACTGCAAATAATGTATCTATAAAGAATGTTAAACTCATAAAGCTTAATAGGCTCCTTTTAGGAAAACTGTCCTTATGGAGGGAAGCCTAGGTATAATTTGCCCAGACAAATAGGAATTTAACATAATAGTAATTAATGTGTACTGAGTGATTACCATACATGAAGCATTGGGATTAGTGTTTAATATGCATTATCTGAGGCTTCACCACTCTATTTGACATAGGTCATATTATTAAATATCTCCATCTTACATATGAGGAAACACATTCTCAAAGAAGTTATTTAAATTGCCCTGCATCAAGTTGCTAGTTCAATGTAGTCAGCTCCATAACCTGAACTCTTAACCAGGAGTTTATTCTAGTTTATAAATATTCAATACTTCAAAACTTCAACTTGTTAAAATTTTTATTTACCCAGTGGCAGATAAGGAGAGGTCTTATTATTAGCAGCATTCTCATTTCAGTTTTATAAAATTATGTTCCCTTAAGATACTATTTTTCTTTTACAATATCAATTTTATTCTGTCTGTGATTTCTCATTGTTCTGATTATGTTCTTAAAGTAGTAGTTATTATTTAATAGAAAGGATACTTGAAGATGATATCATTAGACCCACATTTATCTGAAATAGAAACAGAGGACAGAGAAGGGAAACATAGGTGAGGAAAAAATGTAAAACTGGCCTGTTTACTCAGCTGTCCTCCCTTAAAGTCTTATGTGCCTTTTCTTTATCCTAAGAAAATTCTTCATTGGTTTCCAGTCTCAGTAGCTGATACTATTACTAAAAACAAAAATATTAGTGAATTTGGAGACCAGTTCATCTTGAATTTTTATTTTATATTGGAGCATAGTTTATTAACAGTATAGTTTCAGGTATACAGCAAAATGGTTTAGTTACACATACACATGTATCTGTTCTTTTTCAGGTTATTTTCCCATTTATGTTATTATAGAATATTGATCAGAGTTTCCTGTGCTATATTACCTCCTTGTTGCTTATCTATTTCAGTATAGTAGTGACATACATTTTCTGTTAAATTCATATATAGTCTTTTTCAAATAGGTAGTTCTTATTCTAATTGTAGAAAACGTCCCTGATAGCTCAGTTGGTAAAGAATCCATCTGCAATGCAGGAGATCCCAGGTCAATTCCTGGGATGGGAAAATCCACTGGGGAAGGGAAATACCCACTCCAGTATTCTAGGGCTTCCCTTGTGGCCCAGCTGGTAAAGAATCTGCCCGCAATGCAGGAGACCTGGGTTCAGTCCCTGGGTTGGGAAGATGCCCTGGAGGAGGGAAAGGTGAAATAGTTTTTCATGTCTTTTGCCCATTTTTGAATTGATTGTTGTAACTGTTGAGTTCTGAGAGTCCTTAAGTATTCTTACCCACTCCAGTATTTTGGCCTGGAGAATTCCTGAACTGTATATGCCATGGGGTTGCAGAGAGTCAGACAGGACTGAGCACTTTCACTAAATACATTAACCTATTATCAAGGTTTAAGATGATAAAACTTATCAAGACTCAACATATTAAAGATATCAGTTCAGTTCAGTTCAGTCGCTCAGTCGTGTCCAACTCTTTGCGACCCCATGAATCACAGCACGCCAGGCCTCCCTGTCCATCACCAACTCCCGGAGTTCACTCAGACTCACGTTCATCGAGTCCGTGATGCCATCCAGCCATCTCATCCTCTGTCATCCCTTTCTCCTCCTGCCCCCATCCCTCCTAGCATCAGGGTCTTTCCCAATAGTCAGCTCTTCGCGTGAGGTGGCCAAGTATTGGAGTTTCAGCTTCAGCATCATTCCTTCCAGTGAACACCCAGAACTGATCTCCTTCAGAATGGACTGGTTGGATCTCCTTGCAGTCCAAGGGACTCTCAAGAGTCTTCTCCAACACCACAGCTCAAAAACATCAATTCTTTGGTGCTCAGCTTTCTTCATAGTCCAACTCTCACATCCATACATGACCACTGGAAAAACCATAGCCTTGACCAGATGGACCTTTGTTGGCAAAGTAATGTCTCTGCTTTTGAATATGCTATCTAGGTTGGTCATATCTTCCCTTCCAAAGAGTAAGTGTCTTTTAATTTCATGGTTGCAATCACCATCTGCAGTGATTTTGGAGCCCTAAAAAAAAAAAGTCTGCCACTGTTTCCACTGTTTTTCCATCTATTTCCCATGAAGTGATGGAACCAGATGCCATGATCTTTGTTTTCTGAATGTTGAGCTTTAAGCCAACTTTTTCACTCTCCTCTTTCACTTTCAAGTGGCTTTTTAGTTCCTCTTTACTTTTTGCCATAAGAGTGGTGTCATCTGCATATCTGAGGTTATTGATATTTCTCCTGGCAATCTTGATTCCAGCTTGTGCTTCTTCCAGCCCAGTGTTTTTCATGATGTACTCTGCATGTAAGGGTGACAGTATATAGCCTTGACATACTCCTTTTCCTATTTGGAACCAGTCTGTTGTTCCATGTCCAGTTCTAACTGTTGCTTCCTGACCTGCATATAGATTTCTCAAGAGGCAGGTCAGGTGGTCTGATATTCCCATCTCTTTCAGAATTTTCCACAGTTTATTTTGATGCACACAGTCAAAGGCTTTGGCATAGTCAATGAAGCAGAAATCAGTTCTCCCTAAATTGATGTATAGGCTTAAGTCAACTCCTAAAATCCTGGCAAAATTTTTTAAATTTATGTGGAAAGACAAAGAAATTTGACCAGCTAGAATGACTTTGAAAAAGAAGGAAAATGGAAGGAACCACTACCCGATTGCAAACTTATATGGCCACAATACTCAAGACTGATATCAGCAGTAGGATAGACACATAAATAGCCAGCTGATTTTTTTTTTTTTTAATGAAAGTGTAAAGGCAATTCAATGGAGAATGGACTGTCTTTTTATCAAATAGTGCAGGAGCAGCATGGCGCTAGTGGTAAAGAATCCTCCTGTCTTATACAGGAGACACAAGAGAGGCGGATTCATCCCTGGGTCAGAAAGATCTCCTTTAGTAGGAAATGGCACCTCACTCCAGTATTCTTGCCTAGAAAATTCCGTAGCCAGAGGAGCCTTGTGGGCTACAGTCCATGGGGCTGCAAAGAGCTGGACGTGACTGAGCAACTGAGCACAATTGAATAATCACAGAAAAGAAAAAAAAGCCTAATTCTCACCTAAATTCTCAGCCTAAATTCTCACCTTATACAAAAATTAACTTAAAATGAATCATAAATAGATTTAAATGTAAAACTCGAAAACTTTTTAGAAGTTTTATGTAGGAGAAAATCTTTTTGTTTTCTTATTTTTAATTGGGGGGAAATTGCTTTATAATGTGTTGGTTTCTGCCATACAACACAAAGCAGCTATAATTATGCATATATCACCTCCCTCTCTTGAGTTTATCCCTCTCCTCCTCCATCCCACCCCTCTAGGTCATCACAGAGCACCAGGATGGGCTCCCTGTGAGAAAATCTTCAGAATCTGGAGGTTAGTGAAGAATAGTTAGGACAGCAAAGCATAACCATAAAAGAAAGAAAAATGGATAAGTCAGACTTGATCAAAACGTAAAACTCTTGCTCTGTAGAAGACCTCATTAAAAGGATAAGAAGACAAGAATCATATGTAGAATACTTAAGGACCCTCAAAACTCAATAGTTAAAACAATCAATTCAAAAATGGGCAAAAGACATGAAGAACTACTTCACCAAAGAGGATATACTCTTAATAGTATTGGCAGAGAAACGCATTGAAAAGATATTCAATATCACTTGCTATTAGGGAAATGAAAATTAATGCCATGGTAGTTATCACTGTATACCTAGAATAGCCAAAATAAAAAATAATAATTCTTAATACTGATGAAGATGAGGATACAAAGAAACTAGATCTTTTATATATTACTGGTAGGAATATAAAACAGAACAGACACTGGAAAATAACTTGATAGTTTCTTTTAAAACTAAATGTACACTTACCATATGACCCAGCAATCCCACTGTTGGGCATCACACCCAGTAAAATGAGAACTTAGGTTCACACAAAAACATGTACCTTATTGTTCATACCAGCTTTATTTGTAATAGCCATGGATAGTACCAACCAACATGTCCTACAATAGGTAAATAGCTAAACAAACTATGGTACATCCATACTATGGAGTACAATAACAGCAATAAAAAGGAATGATCTACTGATATATATCACAGATTGGATGGATCTCAAGGACATAAGGCCACATGATGTGTGTGTGATTCCATTTATATGACATTCTCAAAATGACACAATTGTGATGATGGAGAACAGACATTTGTTGCCAGGGATTTGGGAAGATTGGGTGTGACTGTAAAGAGATAGCACCAAGGGATATCTTTGCAGTGATGGAATAGTTTGTATCTTGATTGTGATAGCTAGAGTAATCCACATGTGTCATGAGATGACATTGAATATACATACTTTGTACCCATATCAGTTTCCTGGTCTTAATATTGTATTATATTTATATAAGATGTGACTATTGGGGCAAACTTTCAAGGGTGAATGAAGCTTCTCTGTATTCTCTTTGCAACTTCCAGTAACTCTTCTGTTTCAAAATAAAAAGTTAAAAAAAAAACAACCCTATTTTAATTAATATGTATGGTCCAGAAAATTCAGTCCTGTAAAATGCAACGTTATGCTGCTGCTGATGCTGCTGCTGCTAAATCACTTCAGTTGTGTCCGACTCTGTGCAACCCCATAGACGTTATACTACTTGTGGATTAATGAAATGACTAGGTTGAGCTACACTACAACCTGGTTAGCAGCTCTGAGGGTGCAGCTTTGAGCTCAAATCTACCCCGACCCCCAACCTCCCCATCCCATCTCGTGGCAGTTGTCTGCTTTGGTTTTAATATTGCCAAGGGCATTTCTAGGTCTTATGGCTGGCTGGTGGACTCCCAGGACAATCCCATTGATTCAAAGAATCTCCCAGTTAACAACTGTTTCATGAGCCACATCTAGGGAGATTGATCCAAGAAAGTAGTAGAGGTACTGAGATATAACCTCCTGTTTCCTTAGGTTCCTGGGAGGGATTGCTGGCTATTTTTTACCAAGTTCTCTCTCCCCTCCATTGTATCATACTATCCCTCTTCCACCATAGCAACTATAAACAGCCTTATTTGAGAACAAGGGTTGAATCAACTGTTACAGCTAAGTGCATATTATCGAAACATGTATATGATAAAATGTTCCCCTTTTTGTAACAGTTTTCAGTCCAAGGTTTAGTGTATCTTATGTTTCTGAGATTTTGCTTATGAAGTGAGATTTTGCTTTTGAAGAGTGTTTTATGTCCTTTGTAAAAAGCTGTTGAGCCAAGCTTCCAATAATATGAGGAAAAATAAAAGAAGAACCAGAAAAGTTATGTTATCCTTGCTTTCTAAACTAAAGGGCATAAAATTTGAAATGATCCTGCGGAGTCTTTTGGAAAGAATATTAAGCAATCATCTGGGTTATACCCCTACCTTGTAGTGGGACGATCAACATATCTGACTGATGGAGTGATTTCATGCCATTTTACATACTGACTTCATTCATTCATTTCATCACATATTCACTTGGGGAAAATAATATTTGCAGTAGATAAAAAATTTAATTTACTTTGTGCTAACATTAAGTTTACGTGGTTTGTGTATATTATCTCTCTTGGCTGTGAGGGTACATGGGATACAAAGAGTAGATGCAGCTCTGGCATCTGTCTCTAACAGAGCAGACAAACATATAAGTAGCAATGTTCAAGAGATTAATGGGAACATGACAGAGCTGTGACAGTCCTTTTTCTGTTTGGGACGGGTGAGGAAAGACTTCCCAAAGCCAAATGAATCCTACTGCTGAATGTTACTGGTTAATAGGATTTTACTGCCAGAGAACAAGCTAGAGGAAGAGTATTCCTGTTCTAGGCAAAAGGAATAACATGTGCAGAGATTTACTTCCTTTAGAAGAAAAAAAGACATAGACTTTTAAAGTTGAAGAAGTTATCCAAGGTATTTTATTTTGTCATCCTTACTTTATATAAAATTAAATGGAAGCTCTTGAAGGCAAATCTATTTATCCAGTATTTCTCAGAAATTATAGTATCACTTGAAATGTTTTTTGGAATACAAGTGAACTATGTAGTTCAAAATGCATTTTGGTCAGATAGTACTCTATTCCACAAAAGAAGGTCTTCCTTGTGATTTCTTTGTTTAGAAATCTGCTTTACTTTCAAGCTAAAATGTAATTAGGTATTATTTCTATTTCTCCTAAAATTTTTTATTATTAAAAATTCTGAGAATTCAGAATAATATTAAAAACATTATCTTACCACCAAGAATTAATTGAATGGTAACATTTTCCCTTTTTTTTTTTAAAGAAAATAAAACAATTTAGGAACAATTGAAATCCTCTTTGTATCTTTCTCCAATCTTATTCTTGTCATCCTTTTCTGGAGAAAATGCTGTGAGGTTGGTGAATATATATTCTTATGTATGTACCCATAAACAACATGAAATGTAAATAATGATATAATAGATGTACTTTTTCCATCTTTCATGATGTGTGGTATTCATTTAAATGCATTTTTTCATATGAACTCAAAAGAGCACAGGTGAGTTGACAACATACTATAGTCAATAGTAGAGATTTCTCATGCCTCTCCTGCCTTCCAAGATGGCCTATACTCTGTCTATGGCGTGTGTTTCTTTAGATAAACCTTCTTTCACTTAAAAAAAAAATAATGGGGGTTTGCTGTTGTGTTATGACTTTGTTCTCTTGTGTTCTCTTCTTGATACCTAAAATACCACTGTCTTCTAGTTAATTCTGCATTGTGTTTTGGAAGAATGTAATTCTTTCATTCCGAGGTTTTCAAATGTATTTTTAAAGACTTTTGTTGGGAAAACAGTTATTTCTGTGGGCTTATATCTATCACATTAGTGCTTTTAATTCTTCACTACTGAGATCACTGTAGCAGAAATACTCTCTAGTAGAGTCAGATGACCAAGAAATGACTATACCATGTGGTAGGAAGTCTCCCTTCACACATGTATTGCTGGCAGGACAACAATACTAGATAGTAAGAAGTCAGTCATGATGTGTGGGAAGAGTTAGCCTCTGAAAATGCCATGACAAGACAATCCAGAGAGAGGATGTTTATCTGAACTTCTAAAAGAGCTTAGAAGTCCTTTCACCAAGGACCTGGCCATGGCATAAGGGATGACAGAGGAAGAAATAGAAATCTTATTGTGAAAGAAAGGATTGCTATGGGTGTTGAGAACACATTTTTTACCCTTTGATTCTTTGTACCAAGTGTAATTAGCAGTAAATGTTTTAAGTTCATGACAATCAGCTAGAATACCACTGAACATATGTGGCAATTGAAGAGCATGATAACTACAAGGCATCTCCTTGTTTCTGTTACTCACCTTCTTATAAGGGTGAGAAACTAGAAATCTGCACAAATGCTTGTTACTAAGCAAGCCAGTTAGTCCTAACCTCACTGGTGTTTTAATTCTGAATTAACGGTCCCCAAGCAGTAGCAACAGAATAATGGCAGGGGCGGGATTAGTTTTTATCATTCCAGCTTGTACATTTTGAAGATTAACAATTCTGGCACATGGTCACAGGAGAGCTTATCTAAAAATACCAAGTTGTAGAAATGAAAGGAAACATCCTAAGAAACTCATTCTTCTTGGAGTCAGGCCCAGCTTTTGTTTCCTTCTGTTGGTTTAACATATATAGGAAGGAAAACATGAAACATTCTGGTACTTTAGAACTCTCTGATGTTAAATAATGTGCCATTGTATAACTAGTGCTAGAGTACAGGTGAGTTTCACATGGGGAATGTTGAAAAGGAAACAAGACGCAGATGTTTTGTGTGTGTGGTACATATATGTGTGTGTGTGTGTATATGATCAATTGATTTTTTTACAAGGTTAAGAAGCAGTCCAATGAAGAAAGATTAATCTTTCCAACAAATGACATTGGAACCATACAAACAAAGCCAAAAAAAAACCCAAAAAGCCCTTGCCTCATAACTAAACATAAGCCTTGAAGATAAATGAAAGAGAGGAGCTGGCAAGAGATTCACTGTATAGAAATGAAGTAATAAAACTCCCATGAGAATAGAAGCATCTAAATGGTAGAAGGAATAACTGGAAGACAGCTTAATCTTTTGAGTGAGAAGCATTATGTATTGTAGGAAATGTATATATGTTATAGCTAAATATTCATTTAACCCACTAGCTTATTAAGCATGCTACTATTCACAGAGCAATATTATAAAGACCCTTTGAGGGACTCATATAAACAATTACAGAACATGATAAGTGCTATCATAGTGGTGCCAGGGAAGCTCAGAGGAAGGGACTGGCTAATATGTACACTCATCCTGAATGGGCTTCCTTTGCTAACCCACTGAGCCCTGAGTATGCTGAAGAATGTTAGTTGATCCACTGTCCTTTTGAGCACTTTGGAAATTGTTCATTTGATAGCTAAAATCCAATAAGGGATCTCTTCCATCCGGTGCAATTTGAATCATGATAATTACCTCAGGCTGAGAGAATAGACAAAGTGAAGGAACCTGACGTGGTTTCCCTTTATTCTTCCTTTGAACTGTCATTTGATCACTTTTAAGTGGGTAGTCTTTCTCTTGCCTCTAGTTCTGTACAATGTCTATCAAACAAGGAAAGCAGCAAAGGAATTTTTAAAGACTGCCAAAACTCTATAGAAATGAAAGAATGCCTTTTTTTCTTTCTTTTTTTTTTTTTTACGTAAAGGAGTCTTTGTGATACTCTATGCACAGACAAAAGGGAAGTTGGAGTTGCATGTGATCACTTTGGCCAACCTTTTGTGGATTTTCTAATGCACATTCTCATTGCTCTTTGAAGAATGCAACTAAAATTCAACTTTCCTGAAAGCAAGTACTACTTTTATTCTCCCCTAGTCTCTGTCACATAACAAGAGCGTTGGTGGAAATTACTTTTCCATAAAAAGAACTGTGCCACCTACTCTTCAAATGCCACTGATTAAGAAAATCATTGATTGATTTTCCCTAGGGAATAAATTAGGCTTTCCCCTGAGAGTGGAAAAAATAAATAATGGGATATAAAGAATGAAGTTTGCTGTGTGTTATGTGGAAAATGTTTATGCAGTTGCCATGGAAATAACATGTAGGCATTTAAACCAGGAGCTTATGATATCTCTGTATTTGCCAAATATAAATCAGATATGAGTTGCATTCATTCTTTTTCTTGGCTCACATTTAGTCTGACATGTGTGGTTATGTAAAATATGCTCCTGCTTTAGCATATTTGCTTAATATTTGCAGGAAATGTATAATACAAGGGGCTGCTATGTTTTAAGATCGTATAATTAAGGCATAGAAATAAAACTAAGGGAAGCAATTCTCAGCAAGTGATTCCTAAAAACAAATAGTAACAATCAGAGTGCTTGAGGCTGGATTTTCCTATGACACTGATAATTAACAGAGCTAATTAATTTTTTCTTAATGAAACATTCACAATATTGGACCTGATTAGTGCTAGCTAATTGTTTGTGAGTAATGTCAGATGCCAAAAATGCACAATTTGAGACTTTATTCTTATTTTAATGTATGTGATTTCATTTCACAAGTGGAATAAAACATAACAGCCGATGTTTCTGAATTATTACACTTTTCTGTCACACGACATCAGTTAGCCTTCAATTTCATGCCTTCTAAGGGAGGCATGATAGAAATCTAGAGAGGGCATATGTGAATTTTGAAGATACAGAGAATTTGATACAATTTTTCAGTGCTTGAACTTTTTTTTTTTTTTTTTTACTAATTCCAAAGATAATACAGACAATGCAAACTGTACCAGAAGCCACTGGCTCTTATGAGGCACACAAACCAGAACAATAGGAAAACCTAAAAATGATTAGAATTGCTTCATTCATGGAAAATGGGGTGTTACCCAATTAATTCTAATAACTCATCTTTTTATGTCAATTTTGCTACCCATTTCATAGCCCATAAGTTTATTATTTCCTCACTTAGATTTCCTCTAAGATATCATGTGCTTTGTAAGCAGATAGCCTAGAGGCCTAATGTCTTATTAAAACAGTAATTGCTTATATGGTCCAATAAATATAATAGTAATTTAATGAGGCCAAATATTTGCACAGATGGAGTAGTCGGAAAGGGCTAATCAGGGAAAGTTTTTCAGAGGAAGTAAGTTTTGAGTCAAAATTCAAAAATCTTTCTGAGGGCATTTTAGCAATATATATCAACAATTTTTAAAATATGTATATATATATATACACCTGTAAATTTTAAGGAGAAAAGATTTGCAAAGATTTAATTAGAAGTATATTAGTCTGTCTCTCTCTTTGTGTGTATATATATATGTACACACACACACATATTGACTGCATTGTGTACAGCATGCTGTGGGATCTTAGTTCCCCGACCAGGGGTTGAACCCATTCCCCCTACAGTGAAAACACAGAATCTTAACCTCTGGACCACCAGGGAAGTGTCCCCCAAAATACTTTCTAATTTCCTCTGAATATTCCTCTTTGCATAGATTGTTTAGACAGTTCCCAGGTATTTGGATGTTTTCCTATCATCCTTCTGTTTTTAATTTCTCTTTTTTATGGACAGGGAACATTCTTGATTTCTATTCTTTTAAATTTCTTAAGATTTCTTTCATGATCTAGGATATGGTATATCTTGGTAAATGTTTCATATAAAATTGAACAGAATGTATATGCTGCCTTTGTTGGATAAATATCTGTAAATGTCAGGTTCAATTGGTTGATGGCCTTGTTTAGGTCTCCTGTGTCATTGCTGTTTGTTCACTGTTGTTTACTGAGAGAGAAATGCTGAGATTACCAAATGTAATTGTAATTTTTCTGTTTGTTTCTCCTTTCAGATCTGTCAGTTTTTGCTTCATGCATTTTGAATCCTCTTGTTAGGTACATACACATTTAAAATTGCTATGTCTTCTTGGAGAATTGACGTTTTTTAGTATATAAGATTACTCTTCGTTCCTGTTAATTTTCTTTACCCTGAAGTCTACTTTGATAATATAACCACTCCAGCTTTATGTTTATTAGTGGCTTCATGTCTATCTATCTTAAAAAAAATAAAAGTTTAATCTACCTATAAAATTATATTTAAAGTGTGTTTCTTGTAAATACCAGGTAATTGAGTTATGATTTTCCAGATCCATTCTGATAATCTCTTTAATGTGTATGCTATTTGCATTTAATTATTTGTTTTTGGCTGCACTGAGTCTTGGTTCCTGTGTATGGGCTTCTCTACTTGCAGTGAGTGGGGACTACTGTCTAGTTGCTGTGTGTGGGCTTCTAACTGTGGCAGCTTCTCTTGTGGCAGAGCACAGGCTCTAGAGCACAGGCTCAGTAGTTGTGGTGTATGGGATTAGTTGCTCCACAGCATGTGGAATCTTCCCCAACTAGGAATCAAACCTGTATCCCCTGTATTGGCAGGTGGATTTTTATCCACTGTACCACCAGGAAAGTCCTTCTTGTTGCTCTTGTTATTGTTCAGTCACTCATGTCCGACTCTTTGTGACCCCATGGACTGCAAGCATGCCAAGCTTCCCTGTCCTTCACTATCTCCCAAAGTTTGCTCAAACTCATGTCCATTGAGTTTGTGGTGCCATCCAACATCTTTCTTCTGTCACCCCCTTTTCCTCCTGCCCTAATCTTTTCCAGCATCAGGGTCTTTTCCAATGAATAAGAGTCAGCTCTTTCCATCAGGTGGACAGAGTATTGGCATTTTAACTTCAGCATCAGTCTTTCCAATGAATATTCAAGGTTGATTTCCTTTAGGATTGACTGGTTTAATCTCCTTGCAGTCTAAGGGACTGTCAAGAGCCTTCTTCAACACCACACTTCAAAAGCATCAATTCGTGGTCCCTCAGCCTCCTTTATGGTCCAACTTTCACATCCATACATGACTAGTGAAAAACCATAGGTTTGACTAGATGGACCTTTGTCAGCAAAGTGATGTCTCTGCTTTTTAATATGCTATCTAGGTTTGTCATAGCTTTTCTTCTAAGGAGCAAGCATCTTTTAATATCATGGTTGCAGTCACCATCTGCAGTGATTTTGGAGCCCAAGAAAATAAAGTCTGTCACTGTTTCCATTATTTCCCAGTCTATTTGCCTTGAAGTTATGGGACTGGATGCCATGATCTTCATTTCTTGAATGTTAAGTTTTAAGCCAACTTTTTAACTTATCTCTTAGAGGAACTAAGGAGCCTCTTGATGAAGGTGAAAGAGGTAAGTTAGTTCCTCTTCACTTTCTGCCATAAGGGTGGTGTCACTTGCATGTCTGAGGTTATCGATATTTCTCCCGGCAATCTTGATTCCAGCTTGTGCTTCATCCAGCCCGGCATTTTGCATGATGTACTTACTCTGTGTATAAGTTAAATAAGCAGGTGGCAATATACAGTCTTGACATACTCCTTTTCCAACTTTGAACCAGTCCATTTTTCCATGTCCAGTTCCATTGCTTCTTGACCTGCATACAGATGTCTCAGGAGGCAGGTAAGGTAGTTTGATATTCCCATCTTTCAGAATTTTCCCTTTTATTGTGATCCACACAGTCAAAGGCTTTAGTGTAGTCAATGAAGCAGAATTACCCCACAGGCAAAGGCTTTAGTGTAGTCAATGAAGCAGAATTAGATGTTTTCTGGAATTCTCTTGCTTTTTCTATGATCCAGTGGATTCTGGTAATTTGATCTCTGGTTCCTCTGCCTTTTCTAAATCCATCTTGTACATCTGGAAGTTCGTGTTTCACTACTGTTGAAGCCTAGCTAGGAAAGTCCTAATTGACATATTTGAATTTAGGTGTACTATTTATCTTCTGTTTGTTATCTCTGTTTTTTTTTAATATTGTTTTCTCTTTCCTAACTAATTTGAACATTTTCTGCTATTCTGCTTAATTTAACTATTAGATGTTTTACTCTGTCTTTGTAGACACCTTTTATGGATTACAGTGTACATACTAAACTTGTACAATCTACTAAGAACCACTATTTCACTATTTCAAGTAAAATGTAGAAATCTTATCACCATAAAAATGACTTCATCTTTGCCCTCTTTAGGTTATGTTTCTTATATATTACACTACATACAATGAAAACTCTACCAGACCATATAATTTTTTGCTTTCAGATGTCAAACATAAGGATTTCAAGATGAAAAAATAGTCTGTTATGTTTATCTAGATATTTACAGTTTCTCTTCCTAATTCTTTATTCTTAATCATCCAAACTTCCTACTGATAGCTTCTCTCTGAACAACAGAAAAAGCAAATTATTTTATACTATGTCTGCTGGCAACCTTTTCTCTTGTTCTCATTCTTCTAAAGCATCTATATCTGACCTTTACACCTGAAGGACATTTTTGTTGAATGTAGACTCCTTAGTTGATAGTTCAGTTCTTTCAAGGCTTTAAAAATAATGTGTTACTTCCTGTTACTATTCTCCGCTGTCTCTGGTGAGAAATCTTAAGTCATTCTGATTGATTCCCTAAAAGTATTGTTTTTCTTTGGCTCGTTTCTACTTCTGTTTCTTAGTTTTCATCAAGTGTGATTATGATATCCTGAGTTTAGATATCTTTGTGCTTATCCTTTACTAAGTTCACTGGGCTTTTTAAATCTGTAGCTTTGTATCTTTTGCCAAACTTGAGAGATTTTCAGACATTATTTCTTCTCCTGTATTTTTAGCACCATATTCTTTTTTTTTTTAAACAATTCAAAAAAAAATTTTTAATGGAGGATAATTGTTCACAATGTTGTTTTGGTTTCACAATGCCATACGACAATATGAATCAGCCATAAGTATACATATGTCCCCTCCCTCCTGAGCCTCCCTCCCACCTCCCACCCCATCTCACCTCTAAGTTGTCACAGAGCACTGAGTTCCCCATAGCACCATGCTCTTTTTTCTTTCCTTCTGAGCCTCCAGTAACATTGATGATAGGCCTTTGGTTATTTTTGATTCTGAAGCTATCCTCTTTTTCTTTTTTGTTACTCAAATTTATTTCTGTCATTCAGATTGTATAATTTTTATTAACTATCCTCAAATTCACTGACTTTTTCCTTTATCATTGGCTGTTGAGCCTTCCCAGTGGATTTTTCCATTTAAAATGTTGTATTTTTCAATTCCAAAATTTCCATTTAGTTTTTCTTCATATATTCTATCTCTTTTCTGCGACTTTCTAACTTTCCATTTGATTCAAGAGTTTTTTACCATTGTGTGTATTTCACAAGTATTTTTTAATGGGTAATTAAATGTCTTTGTCAGGGAACTTCACCATCTATGTCATCTTGACACTGGCATCTGTTGATTGCCTTTTCCTATGGGGTTCTTTATATGCCAGGTAATTTTGAATATCATGAGCATTTTGAATAGTATGAGTCTCTGGACCCTCAGTTATTAATATGTTCAACCAATCTGCTATTTTTATTCCTACAACATGCACTTGCCTACAGGTTCTGATACCTGATGCATGACATGATTTTTATTGTTTTCCCTCTTCTCCCTCCCTCCCTAGACACTTGGCTTTCAGTTTCTCTGGTCTGCTAATTCACTTCATTCTCTCACAAATATTTATTTAGTACTCACAGTGTGCTGAGCATGGTTCTAGGCACTGAGAATTCATCCAGGAATAAAACAGACAAAAATGCCCATCTTCATGGAACGTATATTCTAGCAGAGGGAAATAAACATCAACAATGAGCCTAATTAGTAAGTTGCATTACACATTATTAGATGTTAAGTAAGTGTTAATGTTTTATGGACAAAAGTATAGTATGATAGATCGGAAGTAGTAGACAGGTCATGGAAATTTTAAATATGTTAGTAAGGATAGGACTCATTGACAAGGGAATATTTGAGCAAGAAAACTGTGTATGTCCAACCAAAAGTTCTGTTAAGAGTAATTATATAGGAAACTAAACAGAATAATATTTATATGATTACTGGTTATTTATCCCTCAAGTTATTTGCTCTTGTATTTTCCAAGTGAAATAAAAGATAATTTTTTGTAATGCAACTATAATCAATTTCTTCTGATAATTTCTAAATCTTTTTTTTTACTGTATGTGTCCTCTTTAAGCAAGACCCAGAATGGTCTTAATAACTTGTAATAAGAGGCATCAGAATTTTTTTCTTATTCTTATTCATATATTTATTTTTATTGACATAAAATCGATATAACATAAAATTAACCATTTTAAGGTCATAATTCAATAGCATTTAGTACATTCACAAGGTTGGATAACCACCACCTCTGTCAAGTTTCAAAACATTTTCATCAACCCAAAAGGAAATCCCTTATCCATTAAGCAGTCAATCTTTATTCCCCCTCTTTGCCCAGCCCTTTCACTCCTAATCTGCTTTCTATCTGTATGGTTTTAACTATTCTTAATATTTCACATGAAAGTACTGATATATGTGATCTTATATATGTGACTTCTTTTACTTAGCATAATGTTTTTGAATTTCAGCTACATTTGTAGCATGTGTCAATGCTTCATTCATTTTTTATGGCTGAATAATATTCCATTGTACATTATGTTCTGGGGCTTCCCAGGTGATGCTGGTGGTGAAGAACCCACCTGCCAATGCAGGAGACATAAGAGACTCAGGTCCGATCCCTGAGTCAGGAAGATCCCCTAGAGAAGGAAATGGCAACCCACTCCTGTATTATTGCCTGGAGAATTCCCATGGACAGAGAAGCCTGGTAGGCTACAGCCCATAAGGTTGCAAAGAATCAGACATGACTGAAGTTACTTAGCATGTACTTATTTTTGTTTTAGTTTATTCATTCTGCGTTTTGTTTATTCATTCTGCTTTTTGTTTATTCATTCATCAATGGACACTTGTGTTTTGTTTATTCACCCGTCAATGGACACTTGCATTGCTTCTACATTGAACATAATGCCGATGTGAACATTCACATTCAAATACATTCATATTTGTTTGAGTCTTTTTTCTCAGTTCTTTGGGATGTATACTCAGCAGTAGAATTACTGGGTAGTTGGTAATTCTATGTTTAAATTTTGAGGAACCACCACACTGTTTTCCATAGTAGCTATACCATTTTACATTCCTGTCAGAAATTTACAAGATCCATATGCTCGCCAATTCTTGGTTGTTGCTTTTTTTTTGTCTTTACGATTATGGCCATGCTAGTGGATTGAAGTGGTATCTCATGGTTTTGATTTGCATTTTACTTATAACTGATGATGCTGAGTATCTTTTTGTTTACTTGTTGGCCATTTCTATATCATTTTTGGAGAAATGTATTCAAGTCCTTTGCTCATTTTTTAATTGAGTTGCTTTTCTTTTTGCTATTGTGTTGTGAGAATTCTTTATATATCCTAAATACAAATCTTTTATTAGATATGTGATTTGTAAATATTTTCTCCCATTCTGTAGTTTTTTTCATTTTTTTGATAGTGTCTTTTCAGGCACAAAAGATTAAAAAATTTTTTCTTTATTTCTTACATTTTTTGGTATTATATCTAAGTATCCATTATCAAAGTCAAAATAATGAAACTTTCTCCTGTGTTTTCTTCTAAAAGCTTTATAGTTTTAGTGCTTGCATTTAGATTGTTGATCCATTTTGAATTACTTTCTGTATATGATATGAGGTAGGGGTCCAACTTCATTCTTTTACGTGTTGATAGTAGTTTTACCAGGACTGTTTGTTAAAGAAACTATTATTTAGTGCATTGAATGATCTTGGCACACCTGTCAAAACTCAGTTGACTACCAATGTATGGGTTTATTTCTGAACTCCTAATCCTGTTCCGTTTGTCTGTTCTTATGCCAGTACCACACTATGTTGATTACTCTAGCTTTGTAATAAGTTTTGAACTAGAGAAGTGTGAATCTTTCCATTTTTTTCCATCCGAGTGTCTTGGTTATTCAGGGTCTCTTGAGATTCCATATGAATTTTATGATTAACTTGTCAATTTCAAATAAGGGAAACAGGTTTTAATGGGGGTTGCATTGAATCAGAAGATCAACTTTGGGAATACTGATATCTTAACAATATAAGTTTTCCAGTCCATGAACATGGAATGCTTTTTTATTTATTTAGGTTTCCTTTAATTTCTTTCATTAATGTTTTGTAGTTTTTAGTGTGCAATCTTGCACTTCCTTGATTTTCTTCCTATTTTATTCTTTTCCATTCTATTGTAAATAGAATTGTTTTCTTGATATCATTTTCATGCTCATTTTTAGTGTTAGAAATACAAGTGATTTTTTGTGTGTAGATCTTGTATCTTGAAACTGCCAAATTCTTTTATTAGTTCTCATAGTTGTGTGTGTGTGTGTGTCTATTCTTTAGGATTTTCTACCTGTAAGATCTTGTCTGTGAGTTACGTGTCATTTACTGTGTCTTTCACTCACACTGTTAAGATATTAAAGTTCCCAGGACTTCCCTGGTTGTCCAGTGCCTAAGACTCCACACCTCCCAATGCAGGGGGGCCCAGATTCAATCCTTGGTCAGAACTAGATCCCATATGCCAAGAGTTTACATGATGCAACTAAAGATCCTACATGGCACAACTAAGCAAAAATAAGATACTAGAGTTCCAGTTATTCTACATTCTCTCCAGCATTTGGTGTTATTACACTGTATCACTTTCGCCATTCCAGTGAACTTGTGATGGTATTTTATTGAAATTTTAATTTGCTATTCACTGGTGACTAATGACATTGAACACTTTTCCATATGTTTCTTGGCCATAGAATTTGATTTTGAAAATCAGTGTCAGATAGTTTAAGATGTTATTGTCAAATTGACTATTACTGTTGATGTAGGTCTAATTTTACGGTAAAGATTTGAGAAATTAAGTCCTATTATATAATATATATGAATATTAATAACTTCTGGACATTTAAACATTTTACAGAACAAGGAAAAAATAATTTTCCTTTATTGTTGATATGTGAATAATCATAGCTATGATTGGGCATGTGTTAACACTTTTAAAGAATTCGGTTAATATTACTTATTAAGTGGTATGTTATGTCAAGTGGCATACTTGTGCTTCTGAATGATACAAATGATAGAATATGCACATTTACTTGTGCATCACTGTAAATGTGCAAATGGACATCACTGTGTTTGGCTAATATGTCTGAAAATGGAGTTGTCTCCAGCTGCTTGCTATAATTTGGGTTGGATTGTTTCACGCATTAGAGACACTCAGTTCAGTTCAGTTCAGTCGCCCAGTCGAGTCCGACTCTTTGCAACCCCATGAATCACAGCACGCCAGGCCTCCCTGTCCATCACCAACTCCCAGAGTTCACTCAAACTCATGTCCATCGAGTCAGTGATGCCATCCAGCCATCTCATCCTCTGTCATCCCCTTTTCCTCCTGCCCCCAATCCCTCCCAGCATCAGGGTCTTTTCCAATGAGTCAACTCTTCACATGAAGTGGCCAAAGTACTGGAGTTTCAGCTTCAGCATCATTCCTTCCAAAGAACACCCAGGATGATCTCCTTTAGAATGGACTGGTTGGATCTCCTTGCAGGCCAAGGGACTCTCAAGAGTCTTCTCCAACACCACAGTTC
Organism: Aepyceros melampus; assembly: GCA_006408695.1. Lineage (NCBI taxonomy): Eukaryota > Metazoa > Chordata > Mammalia > Artiodactyla > Bovidae > Aepyceros > Aepyceros melampus. The sequence continues at coordinate 282,326 of SJXQ01003110.1, read as the reverse complement.
AAAAGCATCAATTCTTTGGTGCTCAGCCTTCTTCGTATTCCAACTCTCACATCCATACATGACCACTGAAAAAACCATAGCCTTGACTAGACGGACCTTTGTTGGCAAAGTAATATCTCTGCTTTTGGATATGCTATCTTGGTTGGGCATAATTTTTCTTCCAAGGAGTAAGCGTCTTTTTAATTTCATGGCTGCAGTCACCATCTGCAGTGATTTTGGAGCACCCCAAAATAAAGTCTGCCACTGTTTCCACTGTTTCCCCGTCTATTTCTCATGAAGTGATGGGACCAGATGCCATGATGTTCGTTTTCTGAATGTTGAGCTTTAAGCCAACTTTTTCACTCTTCACTTTCACTTTCATCAAGAGGCTTTTTAGTTCCTGTTCACTTTCTGCCATAAGGGTGGTGTCATCTGCATATCTGAGGTTATTGATATTTTTCCTGGCAATCTTGATTCCAGCTTGTGCTTCTTCCAGCCCAGTGTTTCTCATGATGTACTCTGCATAGAAGTTAAATAAGAGGGTGACAGTATACAGCCTTGACGTACTCCTTTTTGTATTTGGAACCAGTCTGTTGTTGCATTTCCAGTTCTAACTGTTGCTTCCTGACCTGCATACAGATTTCTCAAGAGGCAGGTCAGGTGGTCTGGTATTCCCATCTCTTTCAGAATTTTCCAGTTTATTATGATCTACACAGTCAAAAGCTTTGACATAGTCAATAAAGCAGAAGTAGATGTTCTTCTGGAACTCTCTTCCTTTTTCCATGATCCAGCAATTAGAGATACTAATTTTGGTTAATTTGTGGGTGCCACAGCTTTCTAGTTTTTCTTTGCCTGCAATTTCAAAGTACTCATCTGCTTCTCACAAAATACTTAAATGAGTACAGACAGAAACATATAACCAGGTTGCCACTATTATAAGCTGCCATTTTTAGTCTCAGATATTGAAATGTAGAAATAAAGAATGGCTCAGAAACCTTGTAATAGCTTAGAGAGTTATCCTTTCAAAAGATATGCATTGAAATAAGAACATTAAAAAAGCCCAGGGGTACAATAAAATGTGGTAGGAACACTCTGTAAATCCCACAGTCTTAGTTTGGAATATCTGGAAATGATTGTAAACTCCTATGAACAATTTTGTGACTTTTGGTATTAAATTTGTCATTTGTAAGATTTTAGCATATGAAGGGATATCTATTTTACTTGCTTTCTTTTCTAATGCCATGAGGTTTTGTCTGCTTACTTATAAATATATTTAGAAGAGCATAAATACATTTATTAGTCACTTGCTATTTGTCTTGCATGTTGCTAGTCTCTCTTCTTACGTTATCTCTAATCTTTACCATAATCATATAAATTCAATTTATAGATGGGAAACTAAGGCTCAAAAATTTGTTTCTTGCCTAAAGTTACACACTACAGTAAGTGATAATTCTAATCCTAAAGCCTGTAGTTTTCCCACCATACCAATGGTTCTTAGCCCAACCCAGTTAAAATGGCGTTTCTGTTGTTAGATTTTAATATGTTTGAACAGCTCCCCCAGTTAATAATGTTCACCAGGGGTTAGAAAACACTGAATAATGCCCTGTGTTTACTGTTAAGAGACCATACTTCAGTAGAAGAGAAAATATAGGAAAAAACATCTTCCTTTCAAAGTATGTACAATATTGTCCATTTATCTGTGCCACAACATATCTGTTCAAAACTTCCAGTGCATGGTGGTACACTGAGAACATGCCAAAGCCTCCCTTTGATGCTCTTTATTCCTAATAGATTTCCCTCCTTCCTCCTCCAAAAAATACACAGTACTGCTCAAACACCACTGTGAAAGGAAAACAAAAAGCAAAATTGGCAAAAACTCATGAAAAAACCTTGAAAATGGAATGGGAATGCAGATGAGGAAACACACAGAGAAATGGAATACTCTAAAAGATGTGTGATTATAAGGCTGTGTTATGTCTAGTTTGCTGGACGAGCATACATATGGATCTACCTCTCCCGAACTTTATTTCTCCTTGGTGTGTATGGTGTGGAATCAGACAATGTGAGTGCTTTAAAAGCCAAAGCAAGGACTTCCCTGGTGGTCCAGTGGTTAAGAATCCAGCTTGCAGTGCAGGGGATGCTGCTTTGGTAGCTGGTCCAGGAACCAAGACCCCACATGCCACGGAGCAGCTCAGCTAGCACACCACAACTGCTGGAACCCACTGGCTCTGCAGCGCATGTACCACAATTACAGAGTCTGTGCACTGTGGTGAAAGAACCAGCATGACGCAGTGGAGATCCTGCATGTCACATCTAGGACCCAATACAGCCAAATGAAGAAATAAAACATTTTTCAAAAGCCAAAGGACTTCCCCAATGTTGTCAATATCCAGAAAGGATAGGTAGCCCCCCCAAATATTAACTATCCATGTTCACTACCCAGTGAAATATTTTGCTTTTCCTCTGAAAAAATGCTTCTGTAATCACATCAGTCACAGACTAACAAGATATCTCTAAAACCTAAACGAAGATGATCCCACAAGTCATTATCACAAAATATTTAAAGAAAACTAATACCATGACGAAGGTTCCAAACTATAAAACGGAAGACCTAATACCCAAGGAATCAGAGTTAATAGAGCAAAACAGAACTTTAGAATAAATATATTCTCAGAGACATGCAAGATGATATTACATTTATTAGAAAAGAAAAAAAACTTTTTTAGAATCTTCCCCCTTTTAAAATTAGTTTTTTATTGAAGGGTAATTGCTTTACAGAATTTTGCTGTTTTTTGTAAATTTTAAAGCTTTTTGAAGTTAAAAACAGTTTAACAAGAAAGACCATAAATTGGGAAGAAAAAGGATAAATAGGGAGGCGTAGAGTCATCCATTCATCTCCATAAATGCTTAGAGAGATGTATGGAATAACATTCAATTAATGTTAGCACTTTTCCTTTCTGAGTAATGGGATATTGGTTGGTTTGTTGCTTACTATTTTGTACTTTTGTATTACTAAACTTTTATGGATGTATGTTTCATTCCATAAAAATTAAGTCACTTCATAAATTAATGAATTAAATAATTGACTTAAAGATTAAAAAAAGAAATGTAAAATAATTCAAAGAAGATAAAGGTTCAAATTAATAAGGGTGAAGTCAGAAATCAGCATGTTTTGATTGATTAAAACATCAATAACATAGATTAATCTTCATAAGTCTAGAAAAGAAAAGATACTAACCAATATTAGAAATTAAAAATAAGCACAATTGAAGATACAAAGATTTGTAAAGTGGTAAGAACTGTGTATAAGTGTGTATTAATGAAATGTGAAAGCCAAGATTCAGTGGGTAGTTTTTCAGAAACATGACTTATTCAATCACATGAAATGGTAAAAACCTTAAGTTAACTAATAATTATGAGAAGGAATTGAAAAAAAATTTAAAGATTTGTCCCTACGATGGCCAAAGTTTTACAGGTGAGTTCTAGGAAACTTTTGCAGACTTCTTATGTAATCTTGAATGATGTATAAAAAGATAGGACCCTGCCCAATTGGTTTCATGATGATCATGTGACACTAATACCCAAACGAAACAGGGAGGACACACAAAAAGAGAGAGAGCCAGAAGTCAGGGGGCAGGGGAGGTGATGAGAGGGAGGAAAAACTGCAGGTCTATCTTGTTTCTAGAGATAGGACTAAAAAAAATAAATAAGATATCAAAATGCTGAACTGTTTACTTAGTATTTACACTAAGAACGCAAAATGGATCAGCACTGTAAAATCTATCTGTATAACTTAGTTAGTTATTAGGGGAGAAAACTATGCAGTCATCTCAGTAGCACCCCTAAAAAGCATTCAGTAAAATGCAGAAGTGTGGTTTTGGCATAGGGAAAGACAACTATGTCAATAATAGAATAAAGATTCTGAGACAGACCCATATCTGTCTCAGGTATCTGTATATCTCCCAATTTAAATATAGAATAAATGTGATACTTTAAATCAGTATATAAAGAATGGATTATTCAATGAATGGTGTGCATTTAGGAAAATATATGAAAATTTTCACACCATTCACAAAAATAAGAATTAAATGTAATAAAATTTTAAATATAAGAAATACTTTGCAAATGTTAGAAGTAAGTGTTTGTGACCATGAGGTAGGGAAGGCCTTAAAATCAGCTATCAAGATCAAAAACCATTTTAAAAAAATAGATGGCTCACTTAGATATAGCAAAATAAAACTTCTCTATGACAAAAGAACCTTTAAACAAATTAAGAAGCTAAGTGCCAAACTTTAAAAAAAAAAAAAAAACATTTCAAATGGATAAAAAAGCACAGTAATATATTCATAATACAAAAAAGGGAGGAGGAAATAGAAAAATGAGCAAAGAATATGATCAAGGAATTAAAAGAAAATACCTAATAAACATTGGGAAAGATGTTCTATCTAATAAGCAGGGAAATGCAAGTTTTTAAAGATAATAAAATTGTTTTTATCTACTGGATTGGCAGAAGTTTTTGTTTGTTTTTTTTTTTAATTGATGTGTCCAGTGGTGGCAGGTATGTGGACGAAAGGATATTCTCTTAGTAATTGTGGGCTTGTAAAATTGTAGAGTCATTATCTAGAAGATTTGGCAGTATTTTGCATACCATTTAAAGTTCGTTAAAAAAACTGAAATGCATTCTTATTTAATCCTGAGGCTGGTACTTTGTCCTTATTTTACCTATCAAAAATGAACTCAAGAGGGGACACATGCTAGGGTTGGAACTCTTACCCAAGTTTCCTGATACCAGTGCAGTGTTCTCTGTATTCCATGATTGTTCCTAGGGTGAAGGAATAGCATGAGCCAAAGTTTAGAAGTAGGTCAATCCAGTCATCGCTGGGGCATGCAGTCTTACATGATTAAAGGATAGTTGAAGGAAATGCACTGAGAGATGGGACTGAAAATGTAAGATGAGTTGAAATCATGGAAAGCTTTGAATATCTTAACAAGGGAGTTAGGTTTTGTTCCATGAAAACTGAGGATCTCACCAAAAGTTTTAGAGCATTGACTAATAACAGTGTAAAGAGTAACTTACTTCACTTAGTTTGGTAATTGCAAGGTATACCCATGTTGCTGCAAATGACATTACTTCATTATTTTTATAACTGAGTAATATTCCATTGCATGATATGCGTGTTAAGTTGCTTCAGTTGTGTCCAACTCTATGCGACCCCATGGACAGCAGCCCACCAGGCTCCTCTGTCCACAGGATTGTCCAGGCAAGAATACTGGAGTAGGTTGCCATTTCCTTCTCCAATATTCCATTATATATAAGTATATCTATCTTCTTTATCAATTCATCTGTCAGTGGACAGTTAGGTTGCTTCCATGTCTTGGCTATTGTAAATAGTCCTGCAGTGAACATTGGGGTGCATGTATATCTTTAAATTTGAGTTTCTCTGGATATATACCTAGAAGTGGGATCCTGGATCATACAACTCTATTTTTAGCTTTTTAAGGAACCTCCATGTGTTCTTCATAGTGACTGTACCAATTTACATTCTTAACAGCAGTGTAGAAATGTTCCTTTTATTCCACACCTTTTCCAGCATTTCTTGTCTGTGGACTTTTTAATGATGGCCTCTCTGACTGATATGAGATGATCTTATTGTAGTTTTGATTTACATTTCTCTGATAATTAGCATTATTGAGCATCTTTTCATGTGCCTCTTGCCCATCTGTGTGTCTTCTTTGGAGAAAGGTCTAGTTAGATCTTATGCTTATTTTTTGATTGGGTTGTTTGTTTTATGAAATGAGCTGTATGAGCTTTTTGTATATTTTGGAAATTAATCCCGTGTCAGTTGCAATATTTGCAAGTATTTCTCCCATTGTATATAGCTTCCTTTGTTGTGCAAAGGTTTCAAGTTTAATTAGGTCCCATTCATTTATTTGTATGTCCATTACTCTAGGAGGTAAATCCAAAAAGATATTGCTGTGATTTGTATCAAAGAGTGTTCAGCCTGTGTATTCCTCTGAGAGTTTTATAGTATCTAGTCTTACACTTAGGGCTTTAATTCATTCTGAATTTATTGTTGTATATGGTGTCAGAGGATATTCTAATTTCATTCTTTTACATGTGGCTGTCTAGTTTTCCCAGCACCACTTATTAAAGAAACTGTCTTTTCTCCACTGTATATTCTTGCCTCCTTTGTTGTAGATTAATTGACCATAGTTGTGTGGCTTTATTTCTGGTCTTTCTATCCTGTTTTATTAATATACATGTCTGATTTTTGGCCAGTGCTATACTGTTTTGATTACTATAGCTTTGTCATATAGTCAGAGTCTGAAGTCAGAGAATCTGATTCCTCCAGATCCATTTTTCTTTCTCAAGATTGCTTTGGCTAATCAGGGTCTTTTGTGATTCCATACAAATTTTTAAAATTACTAAAAGGATCAGACACCATGATCAAGTGGGATTTATCTAAATGATGCAAAGACTTTTCCAGTATCCACAAATCAGTCAGTGTGATACACCACACTAAGAAACTGAAGACTAAAAGCCATGAGATGCAGAAAAACCTTTTGATAAAGTTCAACATCCATTTATGATAGAAACTCTCCAGAAAGAGGGAACCTACCTCAGTGTAAGGCCATAATAACAAACCTAGAGCTAACGTCGTACTCTATGGGAAAAGCTGAAACTAGTTCCTCTAAGATCAGAAACAAGACAAGGAGATGCCCACTCTCACCGCTTTTATTCAACATGGTATCATAAGTCCTAGCTGCAGCAATCAGAGAAGAAAAAAAAAAAAAAAGGAATCCAAATTGGAAAAGAAAACTGTCACTGCTCACAGATGACCTGATATTATATATGCTAAGTCACTTCAGTCGTGTCCGACTCTGTGTGACCCCATAGATGGCAGCCGACCAGGCTCCCCCATCCCTGGGATTCTCTAGGCAAGAACACTGGAGTGGGTTACCATTTCCTTCTCCAATGCATGAAAGTGAAAAGTGAAGGTGAAGTTGCTCAGTCATGTCTGACCCTTAGCGACACCATAGACTGTAGCCTACCAGGCTCCTCCATCCATGGGATTTTCCAGGCAAGAGTACTGGAGTGGGGTGCCATTGCCTTCTCCAGATATTATATATAGAAAAGCCTAAAGATGCTACCAGAAAACTATAGAGCTCATAAATTAATTTGGTAAAGTTGCAGGATACAAAACCAATACATAGAAATCTGTTGCATTTCTATACACTAACAACAAGAAATAGAGAAATTAAAGAAACAATCCCATTTACCATCACATTAAAGAGAATAAAATACCTAGGAATAAACCTACCTAAGGAGGCAAAAGACTTGTATTCTGAAAACTATAAGACACTGCTGAAAGAAATTGAGGACAACACAAACAGATGGAAAGATATACTGTGTTCTTGAATTAGAAGAATCAATGTTGATAAAATGACTGTACTACTCAAGGCAGTCTTCAGATTCAGTACAATCCCTGTCAAGTTACCAATGGCATTTTTCACAGAACTAGAATAAAAAAAAAATTTAATTTGTATGAAAAGGGTACTCTTTTTGCAGAGTTTTTTTGTGGAAGGTAATGAAAGTGAAGTTGCTTAGTCGTGTCTGACTCTTTGAGACCCCATGGACTAAAGCCTACCAGGCTCCTCCATCCATGGGATTCTCCAGCCAAGAATACTGGAGGGGTTGCCATTTCCTTCTCCAGGGGATCTTCCTGACCCAGGGATTGAACCCAGGTCTCCCACATTGCAGGCAGATGCTTTAACCTCTGAGCCTCCAGGGAAGCCCTCAGGGAGACATAAATACAGGGAAGGTTGTTTTTTTAAAATGAATGGGATTGGGCTTCCCTAGTGGTCCAGTGGTTAAGAATCTCCCTTGCAGTGCAGAGGACACTGGTTCAATTCCTGGTGTGGAATGATCTCACACACCGCGGGGCAACTAAGCCCACATGTCACAGCTACTGAAGTCAGAGCACCCCAGAGTTCGTGCTCCACAACAAGAGAAGCCACCACCATGAGAAGCCAGTGTGCACTGCAGCTAGAGAGCAGCCCCGTTTGCCGCAACTAGAGAAAAGTCGGCATGCAGCAACAAAGACCCAGTGCAGCCAAAATAAATAAAATAAAAATGTAAAAGTAAAACGAGTGGGATTGAGGCACATCCATATGCCAGTGGGAATTATCTGGACTGAAGAAATTAATGATATTGAGAAAACATATTGCAGTAACAATCCTTGAGAAGTCACAAGTGGGTGAGATTCTGACCACAAGTGGAAGGGTTGGCTTTAAAGAGGGACACAAATCCTTTTTCCATTATTAGGGCAGTGAAGGTAACGTATGTGAAGTCAGATTGGTAGAATTAATGGGAAGATGAGATAAAATTCATCTATTTGAATCTATTTTCCCCCTCAAGTGACTTCCTTGGTGGCTTGGACAGTAAAGCGTCTACCTACAATGCAGAAGACTCAGGTTCCGTCCTTGGGTTGGGAAGATCTCCTGGAGAAGGAAATGGCAACCCAATCCAATGTTCTTGCCTGGAAAACCCCATGGACGGAGGAACCTGTAGGCTACAGTCCATGGGGTTGCAAAGAGTCAGACATGACTGAGTGACTTCACTTTCACTTTCATTCTGCCCTCAAGTGTGAGGCAAGGTCATCAGTAGTAAGGGACTTGGGAAAGGGATGTCAGAGATTTGAGGAGACAAGAAAATATGAAATAGTTATCTCAAAGTGGCAAAGTAATTATATAGAAAGAACTGATTTGGATTCTGTTTCTGGCAGTGTTAAGTCCCCATCTGAGACTTGTAATACATCAATACATTTTAAGTGAAAGCAGTCAACAAAGTTGTATGACTTTTCTCTGGTAGTCATCTACTCAGGCTAAGAGGGTTGAAAGAAGAGAGAAAGGACTTTGAGAGTGTTGCAAAGTTGAAAGCATAATTCTTCATGGAATTTATTCCAAATAAGAGAGAAGTAAGAATACTCGTTACAACAAAAGGGCAATGATTTTGTATCTTGGTGAGATCCAAGAATTGTTGGAGTAAAGATCTACATTTTGAGCAAACATACCAGGTGAGATATGAGTCATGTGGATATGAGCCACTCTTGAAGAAGCATTTAGAATAGTTTTGAGTCATAATAGTTGTTAGAGAAAATACCTGTTTTTGTTCAAATTACATAGTATATCAATTTAAACACAGGCAGAGATGCTTGTAAGAAAGTGAATTTATACATATGTGTAGGAAGACATTAATCATTGATACCTTAGAAGGGAGTAGATTAATGGTCAGAGAAAATGAGTGTAACATTGTTTTATTATACATTTAGCTTTTAAAATATATTATAAAATTGAACATCTGTTACGTTGTATCTGCATGCATTTGAATTTTTCTTGTAATTGTTCAAATAGTTAATTGCCATTTATTTCTGAAATTTTGAATCTACTTGTATATTTTAATTACAGTATTTTATCCACATCTGAAAATAAAATTATGCTCTAAAATTTTGTTACTGTAAGAAAATTCTATTTGGCCAGTTTTTCAAACTGAAGATGCTGTCTTTAATTCCCTTTGTTAGTCTAATTATGCACTTGCAAATTGTTCTCAGTGAAACTTGGCCTTTAGTTTTAGCTGCCTTCCTTTACTTAGGAAGCCATTGCAGTTTTCCTTTATTAAACTGAATCAGCACCTGTCTTGGAAGACTTGATGAAAAGTAGACTTAGTAGTCTAGACACTAGAATTCTTATTTATTGAAGTGCACATACTTTATTTCTGAGCTTTGGTGGAAGAAATGTCATGAAATTTGTGATGGGTATTGGAATATTTCAAAATATCAAATTTATATTATAAGAAAGGTTAAAATGATTTTCCCCAAATCTATTCTTTGTTAACTACAACTATTTTATACTGAATTTGTGGGCACTTTTTCCCCAAGTGCCTTATGTCATTATATATTTACTATAATTATTATATGCCTTTGAACAGGTGCCTTATTAATATGTACACTGTTGAATGCTTTTTCTAACAGCTTCAGTCAACTGCCAAATGTTATTAATGACCAGAACTAGGCTGAGATATAAGAATACAAACAAAATACAAAATGAGGTCCCAGATGTTAGGACGCCTTTTAGATGTTTATGTTCTGCCCATAGTTTTGTTTTTCACTTCTCAGTAGTACTACATGTTGTAAACCAAATTATACTTCTTGTTTTATAAATACATTTGACACTTTGCTGTTTCTGTGTTTTTGCTGTGCTGTTTCTTTTCTACCTTATTTCCAATTCTGTGTCATCTTTCCTCATTAACACTCATCTCAGATACTGTCACCTACATGATAAGTACTTCCTTCATCCAGTAAATACACTATAGTGGCACTTATGTTTGCCCTGTTTTAAATATTAATATATTACATATTATTCTGCCCCTTGCTTGAAATTCGCTCTTCGAGAGTAGTGTCTTATTCTACTGCTCTTTGTATACACCATGTCATACCTAGCATATAGTAGTCAGAAAATATTGTATTATACATTGAATTAAAAAATCAGAAATAGCTATAGAAAAATAACATATGTGACAAAAGTGGTCAGGAGTCAAATACTTGTGATCATGAGAGAAGTGATCAATGCTGAGTTACTGGAGAGGATTGCACTTGAGTTGAGCCTCATACCTGAGGACCCTAAAGCAAAATCAATCAGAGCAGGTGCTATGGGAATGATAAATTCCATTTAAAATGGCAGTTCCCATAAATTGAATTAAGTTGGAAGATTTGATAGTCTTCGACTTTCCCTGATTACAGTAGAGTTACAATGTCTTCCATTTTATGAATGATATAGCCTTTTTACATAGTGAATATACTAGAAACAAAATCATATCTAGTCCAGAAAATCCTCTTAGAGTAAGGATGTCTCTATGGGTGATAACTAGCCATCCTATGAAAGGCCATAAATCCCAGTGAAGTGATCTGTCTAATATTCCTTTCAAATTTGGGACTCTGGAGATTGTTTCCATTCCCAGAGGCTTGGCAGCTGATCTCTATTGAATACTGCAGACTCTCAGAATTTTTTTGTAGGGGACTTGGCTGGTTTAGAATGAGGAAGTAGGTTCTGGAGAGCTGCTGGAATGAAAATCACTGGAATAGTCTGATAAAAGGCTGAGATTTCTATGGCCAGTACATCCTAAGTGATAGAGAAGCCACGTGGATATTGCCCTCTTGCAGAACCATGTCTCCTGGAGAAGAGTAAAGCTGGTTTTGACTGTCAAATGGGTCATCTAAAACCACACCCATCTTATCCTTTAGTGCCCAGGACCCTCAGTACCTGTAGGGGCTCATGAAAATATTTTAAAGTCTTTTGAAATCCAAAGGAACAAATGAACAAAATGTTTTAAGACGCTGTTGCTGGCAAAGATTGAAGACAAAAGGAGAAGAGGGCGGCAGAGGATCAGATAGTTAGATAGCAACACCAACCCAATGAACATGAATTTGAACAAACTCTGGGAGGTAGTGAAGGACAGGGAAGCCTGGTATGCTGCAGTCCATGGGGTTGCAAAGAGTCACGCATGACAGTGATTGAATACACACGCATTCATATATTTTTCTTCATACCAAAAGGGCAATAAATATAATTTTTCACTTTTTTATGGAGGAAAGGCCATGAAGAGAAAGTGTTCTGGACCCATAAAATTCATAGTGCAGCATTGCCTGAGATGTACCCACTACTCAAGTTTGGTGCTAGACTGCAAAAAAGCAGCAGCTTTGGCCAGATACGTGATATTTTAATTACTTCTTTCTGTCTGCATCTTAGTGTCTTTATCTGTCTAATGAAGAGTATGGACCAAGCATACTGTGAGGGTCTTGCAGGTCAAACTTTATTCACTGAAGTCCTGTACCAGAAGTTCTGGAAAAGTTAAAGGCCAAAGCAGGTTATCTAACATGACCTTATTATGAACTCAGGTCCTGTGAGACCCCGTGGACACAGAACAGACCGGTAACCACTCTATATTTTTTGAGTCCAGTTAGAAGTATAAGTTCAAAATGATATAAGCATGATTAGAATGCAACTGGTAAAAAATTAGAGGTAGTAAAGTGTCTTGTGTAAATACTCAGTAAAAATGAAGGGATAAAATAATGATGTATGTAAAATATTAGCTTATTTTCTTAAGAGAAACCTGCATTTACCAGAAAAAGTATTAACCTGTGGGATTTTTTTCTTACTTATGCTCTACAGAACAATAGCAGAAAACATTTTGGAGATGGTTGTATCTAAACTATTTAAATCTATGGACTTCCCTGACAGTCCAGCAGTTAAGACTCTTTCCAATGTAGAGGCTGTGGGTTTGATCCCTGATTAGGGACTAAGATCTCCATGTCATGTGAAGGGGCCAAAAAAAAGTACTTAAATCTCATTTCTACAAATTGTAAGCTTCTGAAGATTGTTGTTATTGTTCAGCTGCTAAGTCATGTTCAACTCTTTGCAACTCCATGGACTGCAACACACCAGGCTCCCCTGTCTTTCACTGTCTCCTAGAGTTTGCTCAAGCATCATGTCCATGGAGTCCGTGATGCTATCCAACCATCTCATCCGCTGTCACCCCCTTTCCTCCTGCCCTCAATGTTTCCTAGCATCAGGGTCTTTTTCAATGAGTTGGTTCTTCACATTCAGGTAGCCAAAGTATTGGAGCTTCAACTTCAGCATCAGTCCTTCCAATGAATATTCAGGGTTGGTTTCCTTTAAGATTGACTGATTTGATCTCCTTGCTGTCCAAGGGACTCTCAAGAATCTTCTCCAGCACCACAATTTGAAGCATCAATACTTGAGCATTCAGCCTTCTTTACGGTACAGTTCTCATATCCATACATGACTACTGGAAAAACCATGGCTTTGACTGAATGGACCTTTGTTGGCAAAGTGATGTCTCCGCTTTTTAATACACTGTCTAGGTTTGTTGTAGCTTTTCTTTCAAGGAGCAAGTGTCTTTTAATTTCTTGGCTGCAGTCACTGTCCACAGTGATTTTGGAGCCCAAGGGGGGAAAAAAATCGGCCACTGTTTCCACTTTTCTACCATCTATTTGCCATGAAATGATGGGACCGGATGTTATGATCTTTGTTTTTTGAATGTTAAGTTTTAAGGCAGCTTTTCACTCTCCTCTTTCACCTTTATCAGGAGGCTCTTTAGTTTCTCTTCACTTTCTGAGGTCAGAGTAGTATCATCTGCATATCTAAGGTTGCTGATATTTCTCCCAGCAGACTTGATTCTAGCTTGTGATTCATCCAGGCTGGCATTTCACATGATATACTTTGGCGCTAGTGGTAAAGGATTCAGCTTTTACAGGAAATGTAAGAGACACAAATTTGACCTCTGGGTCAGGAAGATCCCCTGGAGGAGAGCATGGCAACCCACTGCAGTATTCTTGCCTGGAAAACCCCATGGACAGAGGAGCCTGGTGGGTTATAGTCCATAAGGTGTCAAAGAGTCAGACACTACTGAAGTGACTTAGCACACATGCACTCTGTGTATAAGTTAAATAAGCATTGTAACAATATACAGCTTTGACGTACTCCTTTCCCAATTTGGAACCAGTCCATTTTTCCATGTCCGATTCTAACTGTTGCTTCTTGACCTGCATACACGTTTCTTAGGAGACAGGTAAGATGGTCTGGTATACCCATCTTTTTAAGAATTTTCCACAGATTGTTGTGATCCACACAAAGGCTTTAGGGTAGTCAATGAAGCAGAAGTAGATGTTTTTCTGGAATACTTTTGCTTTTTCCATGATCCAACAGTTGTTGGCAATTTGATCTCTGGTTCATCTGCCTTTTCTAATCCAGCTTATACATCTGGAATTTCTCAGTTCATGTACTGCTGAAGCCTAGCTTGAAGGATTTTGAGCATTATCTTGCTACCAAGTGAAATGAGCACAGTTGTACAGTAATTTGAACATTCCTTGGCATTCCTTTCTTCAGGATTGGAATGAAAACCGACCTTTTCCAGTCCTGTGGCCATTGCTGAGTTCTCCAAATTTGCTGGTATATTGAGTGCAGCACTTTCGCAAATTATCTTTTAGGACTTGAAATAGCTCAGCTGGAATTCTATCACTTCCACTAGGTTTATTCATAGTAATGCTTCCTAAGGCCCACTTGGCTTCACACTCCCAGGATATCTGGGTCTTGGTGAGTGACCATACCATCACAATTAACAGGGTTTTTAAGACCTTTTTTGTATAGTTCTTCTGTGTATTCCTGCCACTTCTTTTTAATCTCTTCTGCTTCTGTTGAGTCCTTGCCATTTCGGTCCCTTGTTGTGCCCATCTTTGCATGAAATGTTCCCTTGATATCTCCAGTTTTCTTGAAGAGATCTAGTCTTTCCCATTCTATTGTTTTCCTGTATTTCTTTGCATTGTTCACTTAAGAAGCCTTTCTTAGTTCTTTTTGTTCTTTGGAATCTGCATTCAACTGGGTATATTTCTCCCTTTCTCTTGCTTTTCGCTTCTCTTCTTTTCTCAGTATTTGTAAGGCCTCCTCAGCCAACCCCTTTGCCTTCTTACATTTCTTTGTCTTTGGGCTGATTTTGGCCTTCTTTGTAGCCAAAGATGGAGACACTCTATACAGTCAGGAAAAACAAAACCTGGAGCTGACTGTGGCTCAGATCATGAGCTCCTTATTGAAAAATTCAGGCTTCAATTGAAGAAAGTAGGGAAAGCCATAGGCCATTCAGATATGACCTAAATCTGAAGATTAAGCCCAGAATAAAACTGTTATTTTCTGTTTATTTGATAAATTTTTATCATTTTCTGTCTAATCCAAAATGTGCAATGTATTAATATATTAGAACAATATTTCTCTAACTATACCTCTACTGTCTCTATGTTATTCATTTTTTGGATTTTGGTAGAAAATGGTCGATGCCTATTTGATGTTCCTTCTATAGTAAATGGGCCTCTATATCAGTTATACTACTCCAGCCTCCTTATTTGCTTACGGATAGCATACTGATAGAAAACAGGATGATTTAATGGATTCCTACAAAATGTATGATTAGAAAGGTTAATTTGCTGAAGAACAGGTATTACAGAATGACAAAGAATTTACTTTTAGATTGCCTTGGGTTATTTTTCCCAGTCTAGTCTTTTGATGTGCATCAGAAACACCTGTGCTACCTTTTTAAAAAAAAGTAAAAATATTTTGGTGCCATCTCAGACCTGCTGGTTTAGGAACTATGAGGATGTAACCCATGCATCTGTATTTTGAAAAAGACCTCAGACTATTGTGGCAGGCACTGAAGGTTGAGAACTTCTGGAGTATAGTCAAATAGAAAGAAGCATAGACTTTAGACTTAGATCTGACTCTATAGTCTAGGCATGCCGCAGTCTAGGTGTATGAACCAGGACGTAGGCCTATGACCAAATTACTTAATCTCTCAGAGTTTCAATTTCCTTATCTACAGGACTGGAATGAGGATACTTTAATAAGGTAGATGTGGGACTGAAAGGAGATAATAAAATTTCTTGACAGTAAGTGATAGCTGGTATTGTTATTCTAACTATTCTGAGTTATTCTCGGTTTTCCTCTTGACTTATGAAGAGTGAGATTTTTCTCACAATAGTTCTTTTTCTACATCCAAAAAATATTTATACAGAACTTCCTCCAGCTATCTTTTAATTAGACAGATTTACTTTGGGTTTTGCACTTTCCTCCAAGCTTGCATTTGGACTATTTAGAAAAATAATAGAGAAAATAGGTAGCATCTTGGCTTTTAGCTTCCTTACCATCCTCTGGAGTAGTTTATTATTTTGGATCTAGTTTCAAAGTTATTCACTGTCTTATTTTAAAAATAGGAATATTGGTTTATCTTGAATTTGGGACATAACTTGCTAGTTCCAAAATCTTTAGAACAATGGATTTTTGTTAATGAAATAACACGTGGATGCCTAATTCTTTGTAGTGGCAA
Organism: Aepyceros melampus; assembly: GCA_006408695.1. Taxonomy (NCBI): domain Eukaryota; kingdom Metazoa; phylum Chordata; class Mammalia; order Artiodactyla; family Bovidae; genus Aepyceros; species Aepyceros melampus. The sequence goes on along the minus strand of SJXQ01003110.1, from coordinate 266,398 downwards.
CTCTGTTATCATATGTTTATATGGTTAATCTCCGTAGATCTGTAAATGATAATGTTTCAAATTTCTTTTGAAACATCTCAGGTAAATTTAACGGGTAATGTAATGGTGGAAAAACTCCAGAAGAAAAGAGAAGAGGAAAGAGAACATCCTGTTCTGGATAATGGTCTTTCTACATGTATAATATCACCCATATATTTTATTTTCAGTTGCCACAAACTTGACAGAATTAAGGCAAAGTATTGATTTCTCTTTTTGTTTTATAGTTCAAGATTGATCAAATACTCAGAGCACAGGGTTAAGCTTGAATATTTAATTTACACAACCCAATTTACACAGACTTTGCCTAGGATTGAACAAGACTATGACTAGCTGCCTTCTCTCGTGAAATGTACATCACAGTGCCTTCTAGCAAGGGGCTCCCCCTTTATTTACTTTGTTGGCTTCATCATATATAGAAAACTGAGTGTATTAAAAGTTATTTTGAATTTAAGAATTGCAAGTGCTGGAGATTGCATACCATCATGCTTGGTGTAGACTTTCTACTTGTTTCATTTCTAGGATTGCCATTAAGAGTAGTCTTCTGTTCACTATTTGATTTTGTGTGTGTGTGTGTGTGTGTGTGTATGAATCTCTGCTGAGATTCCACCATTGTATATTTCTGAACCACAATACCATTTAGGAATATCTAATACCACCCTATTGTTGGGGTTTGTTGGGGTTTTCCATGAAATGTTACAAAAAACCCAAATGAACTTTGGGGCCAACCCTATATAGTAAGTATGGAGAAGGAAATGGCACCCCACTCCAGTATTCTTGCCTGGAGAATCCTGTGGACGGAGGAGCCTGTTGGGCCGCTGTCCATGGGGTCACACAGAGTCGGACATGACTGAAGCGACTTAGCATAGCATTGTTAGACAAGGAAATGCACAAAATCACTGCAGAGGTGACTGCAGCCATGAAATTAAAAGGCGCTTACTCCTTGGAAGAAAAGTTATGACCAACCTAGATAGTATATTCAAAAGCAGAGACATTACTTTGCCGACTAAGGTCCATCTAGTCAAGGCTATGGTTTTTCCTGTGGTCATGTATGGATGTGAGAGTTGGACTGTGAAGAAGGCTGAGCGTCGAAGAATTGATGCTTTTGAACTGTGGTGTTGGAGAAGACTCTTGAGAGTCCCTTGGACTGCCAGGAGATCCAACCAGTCCATTCTGAAGGAGATCAACCCTGGGATTTCTTTGGAAGGAATGATGCTAAAACTGAAGCTCCAGTACTTTGGCCACCTTATGCGAAGAGTTGACTCATTGGAAAAGACCCTGATGCTGGGAGGGATTGGGGGCAGGAGGAGAAAGGGACGACCGAGGATGAGATGACTGGATGGCATCATGGACTCAAAGGACATGAGTCTGAGTGAACTCCGGGAGTTGGTGATGGACAGGGAGGCCTGGCGTACTGCGATTCATGGGATCGCAAAGAGTCGGACACGACTGCACTACTGAACTGAACTGAACAGCAGATGAGGATATGAATAGACAACAACTGTTTTAACCACCTGATACATTCAAAGATCTAAACAATCATCATAGTGTAACACCAGTCAATGAAACATTAAGTTGTTTACTATGTGTAGGCTTTATGTGAACATATCAAAGAAGTGGACTGTCTCTGAGAACAATGTAGTTGGGGGAAATATCCAGAGATCCATAAATGCAATTGCAAGGTAACTCCACACACCAAGCTCTTAACAGGGGTCATGTAGTATAATATAATGCTTGAGAACATAAACTTTGAAACCAGATTGCCTGGGCTGAAATCCCAGCTCCTCTACTAACTGTGTGACCCTGATCAAGGACTCAAAAGTGCTTCATTGGTAAAGAGGAGATAGTAATCGATCTGAAGTATGGAGAGTTTTGAGACCCAAGTTAAGAAATGTGGCTTTGATAACACTGAGAAACAGGAATTCATGTAATTTTTTGAACAGACAGGTTACATGATGAAATTAATTGAAGAACATTATTTTAATGAGTGTATATAGATGGGGTGAGAAGGCCTGGAGGCAAAGACAGCAGCTGGGAGAATGCCAGAACATTGTAAACAAAAAAGGTGCAACTGCAGAAGTGGAAATGGGTGGAAAAGACCAAAAATCACTGTGGAGGAAAAAACAACCAGATTTCATGATGGATTTGATGTGTTTTTAAACATCCCTCTCCCTACAAACGGCATAATTCAGCAAAAGCCTAGAAAATGCTGGTGTAGCAGCTCAGTGGAAATCTCCTGTAAGTGTTGGCGGAAATTATAAACTCCGGGGACTCCAGCTGGTAATGTGTGCATTCACTTACAGCTTCCTTTGCCCCTTTATACACTAGAGCACAACAGGAAATATTGGCTTATCCATTTAGGACCTGTCTCTATAGGAGATGCTTACTGAACTGAACACATTTGTTTGGAACTAATTGACCTTTCTAAAGCAGTGTTTTTTTAAGAGCTTACTCAAATTAGACAGACTTTAACCATCTGATAAGTCAGAGACAAATCAGTCCTCTTTTAAGCAAAGCCAACAATCCTGTTAAAGGAGGAAAACAGCAAAGATGGAAGGTATCATCAGACAAAAGAATGCTGTATTAGTGAAACTGGTCAATCATGAAAATTTTATTATAATTTGAACATTGAATTTATTACTAATCTTTTCTTGTTTTTATGGTATTATCTGGGTGGTGCAGTCTTTTTTGTTACAGGATATAAGAATGTTAGATTTATGAGATTATAAAGTGGAAGAATCTAGAATCAGAAATAACATAATGTCTTGGTATCTCTAAGGTAAGGTAAGATGAAGTCGCTCAGTCATGTCCGACTCTTTGTGACCCCACAGACTGTAGCCTGCCAGGCTCTTCCATCCATGGGATTTTCCAGGCAAGAGTACTGGAGTGGGTTGCCATTTCCTTCTCCAGAGGATCTTCCCAACCCAGAGATTGAACCCACGTCTCCCACTTGTAGGCAGACGCTTTACCATCTGAGCCACCAGGTATCTCTGACTGGATTTATTTCTCTTCAATTAGAGAGATTCTTGAAGTTAAAGTAGAAAAAAACCAATTTTCCATCTAATTTTTAAGCTTTTTGAGGATTTTGACTCAGATATTTTTTATTTTGATGCTTAATAAAGAATAACCCTGATAAAAAGTAAGAATGTTGGTTTAAGAGAATTCCCTTAAATTATACTCAAAGCCATGGATTTTTGACTCAGAGGCAGTCTTTCTTGTTGTCCCATGTGAGTACTTTATAAACATAATGATTGTAAATTGAACGTTTTTAAAAATCTCTCAAGTGAGGCTGTTGTTTTCCCCTTTAACACACTGTGGTCTGGTCAGTTACTTCAAGCAGCTTGTTTTTACCTATGTGACAGATCTCCTGTTTTCAGTGAGGAGAAGGATCCATCAGTAATTTTGTTTTTGTTTCTGTAACAGGACATTGATAATTTTATTTTATGACCAGTCAGTTCCTTAATGGGTTTAATTGTGTTCTCTGTGTAATCAGATGCATTTTACTCTTCCCACTAATCTTATTCGTTTGGGTTGTGGCTAGATGTGTAAAAAAAGGTCTATTTTTATGAGATCTTTTGTCTTGACAAATGAACTCATAAATCCTTTCAGTTAGCAGTCGTATTATAGACCACTATTGAAAGAGAAAATTGCATTTTGTAGGGTAATATGCAGGTCGCTTGCCACTATAGTTAAATCAAGGAAAACCTTGAATTCAAGTGAGGACAGCTATTGCTTATAAATGCATTTCATTCCTGCAGGTCATATCGTGGCTCTTTGGCCCTTATCACTTTAAGGTAAAATCTTGACTAGGCATGTGCTATTGTTTAGACTTGGATGTTTGCTAAGATGAGTGGGTGAAAGGTGAGAGATGAAACTAAGCTTTTACCAGGTAGGAAACAAAGAGTGGAATAATGACTTTAAAATTTGCTGCAAAAGTGCTCTTAGCAAGTGAAGCAAAAGCTACTGTTCACATTTACAAAATCACATTATGGAAATGCATAAAAATACTTATTTTTTCCAGAAAGTATTGTTGGCCCTAGGCTAATTTCTACCTCTTTAGCTTTGAACATAATTTAGTCATTATTGGATTAATTATAATTAAGATAATTGCTTCTCAAGCTTTCATGAAAATTCTAACCTTTTAAATCACTGATTTAGGAGGTCTGGAGTGGGGCCTGAGAGTCTGCATTTCTAACAAGCCAACGTGCATGCATGCATGCCAAGTTGCTTCAGTCATATCCAACTCTGTGCAGCCCTATGGACTATAACCTGCCAGGCTCCTCTGTCCATGGGATTCTCCAGGCAAGACTACTGGAGTGGATTGCCAAGCCTTTCTCTAGGGAATCTTCCCAACCCAGATATCAAACCTGAGTTTCTTACATCCCCTGTATTGGCAGGCAGGTTCTTTACCACTAGCGTTACCTGGGAAACCTCAACAAGCCAACAAGTGATACCAGTGCTGCAGGTTACTGGACCATATTTTGAGATATGATTGTTTAGTCACTAAGTCATGTCCAACTCTTTTGCAACCCCATGGACTATAGCCTGCCAGGCTCCTCTGTCCATGGGATTTCCTAGGCAAGAATACTGGAGTGGGCTGCCATTTCCTTCTCCAGGGGATCTTCCCAACCCAGGGATCAAACCCATGTCTCCTGCATTGGCAGATGGATTCTTTACTGCTGAGCCACCAGAGAAGGAGGAGTCTAAACAATTATTTTTATAACCTTGTGGCTCCTATCGTCTTCCTGTGTTTGCCTCCTTTTGGCCTATAAGATCTAGCTGTTTGGGGGACTTCTTTGGTGGTCCAGTGGTTAAGACTCCATGCTGCCCCTACAGGGGGCATGGATTCAAGCCCTGATCAGGGAACTAAGATCCAGGCATGCTATGCAGTGCTACCAAAAGAAAAAAAAATTAAAGCATTAAAAAAAAGAAAGATAAGCTGTTTGCTGTTTATTTGACCACTTCAAACTATTTCAGAATGCTTAATGATCCTAGAGAAAAACAACTGCATCTGAAAGATATGCGCCTTTATTAATGGAGAGTCCACGCTTTGTCTCAGGCCATAGTGGTCTTTTGTTATTTCTTCTTGTAAAAAATTGAATCACTGAGAGGAGTCAACTAAGAAAGATCTTTCCATTTAATTATGGTTATATGAAGAGGGCATGGGGATGGTTAGTGGTATATTCAAAAGCAGAGACATTACTTTGCCGACTAAGGTCCGTCTAGTCAAGGCTATGGTTTTTCCTGTGGTCATGTATGGATGTGAGAGTTGGACTGTGAAGAAGGCTGAGCGCAGAAGAATTGATGCTTTTGAACTGTGGTGTTAGAGAAGACTCTTGAGAGTCCCTTGGACTGCAAGGAGATCCACCCCGTCCATCCTAAAGGAGATCAGTCCTGGGATTTCTTTGGAAGGAATGATGCTCAAACTGAAGCTCCAGTACTTTGGCCACCTCATGCGAAGAGTTGACTCATTGGAAAAGACTCTGATGCTGGGAGGGATTGGGGGCAGGAGGAGAAGGGGACGACCAAGGATGAGATGGCTGGATGGTATCACGGACTCAATGGACGTGAGTCTGAGTGAACTCCGGGAGTTGGTGATGGCCAGGGAGGCCTGGCGTGCTGCGATTCATGGGGTCGCAAAGAGTCAGACACGACTGAGCGACTGAACTGAACTGAACTGAAGTACCTGGTATAGTACCTATGGTGTGGTTAGCAGTTAATAATAAGCATCCCTGTCAGTGAATGGGATGAGAAAAGCATTGAAAGCCATTTAACTTTCCCCTGGAGAAGGAAATGGTAACCTACTCCAGTATTCTTGCCTGGAGAATTCCATGGCCAGCGGAGCTAAGCAGGCTGAAGTTCATGGGGTCACAAAGAGTTGGACACGACTGAGCGACTAAACAATACTTTTCTTTACATCTGGGATTTCATTAGCAATGTAGCTAACATGGAGGGGGAAAAAAAAAACCTGAACTGTTTTCTGTTAAGGAAAATTAAAGGTTAAAATTATGTTTTAAAAATTTTTGTTTCTGTTTTGCTTTATGTTTTTTAAAAAATAACTTATTGGATTTCTTTGGGAGACTTGGAGTCAAACTACTTTTCTGAATGACCATTAGATCCCTATGATTCAGAGAAGAAATAAAATTTTAGATTCTCAACCTATTTTGAATAAGAGAATTAATTCCATTCTCTTCTGACTTGTCTGAATTTTTGAGGCCAAGATATGCCCACATGGTGGCATTCTCAAGGACTCTTCTGTGTCCTTTTCCTCAGTATGATAGCGAGGAGATTCATCAGGAACAACACAGCTGGCATCTTGAGGAAAATGACATAAAATTGGCATTGCACACTAAGCCTGGAAAAGCCAACATTTGTTCAGTTACTAATCTTTTTAGGCAGAGCCTTTGATTTGGCCCAAAACTACTTCAGCTTACCATAGAAGTATTTTTATTTGCTGCCAAATTTCCTCACTAACCTTAGTCGGAAACACAAGCATGTAGGCTATATTGGGGTGTGTGTGTTTTTTTTTTTTTTTTTCTTCATTTTGATTCCCTTTCCTCATTCACATTAGCTGGTTTCCTTATCCTGGGCACGAAATCTTTGCCCAGTTAGGTGCTTCATAACACAGATTCTTTCTAACGGCACATGTTCCAGGATAACCCATTAGCTATGTTATATAATTGGGAACTCTAGGTTAGGGTATTCGTCTGAAAGAAAATATTCTCTCAGTACCCCTGGGCTTAGATCTGTGCTATCATTTGTTTCACTTCAAAGCTAATTGAAATCAGCCAGCCTATGTTTCAAAATATCTACACATATTACCAACCATCTGGCTGCTCACAAATGATGAAGACATTTAATATAAAACCTGGTTAATGCACTAGCCTCTCACCTCTGGAGAACAAATCTTGCCTAGGACACAACAATAGAGGGCGCTCATTTGGATCCCCAAACTCATAACAATTTGATGTAATCCCTCCCAGGTGACTGACCATGTGAGAGACATTCAGAATTATCTTTGCTGGAATCATTCAGAGTGCAGTTACAGAGCAGAAGGTTTATGTAGAGCCATCAGAGCAAGAATATCTAGAGTACATTGCATGTGGGTAAAGGGCATATGAGACTTTTTAAAGTAACGATGCAATTCTTTTCTTTTATGAAAGTGATGTTGAGTGAAATACACTTGTAATCTTGTAGTAGAAAATTTGGAATATATACATTTTCATTTGGCATTTTGTATTAGTCTTTCAATCTTTTTTGTTAGATTTATGTGCATGGCTTTTAGCAAAACTGGGATTTTCCTGTATGTAAGTAGTCTTTTTAAAACTAGTTATGTTTTATAGATACTTTTCAATGTCTTTAAGTAACCATCTCTATTTCATTAACTATGTAATATTCTGTCATATTGCCATGCTATCTTAAGTTACTAACCTCCAATATTATGGGATATTTGTCTCTCATTTCCCTATCAGAAATAACGCTGTACTGAACATCCTGTAGAAATTAATCTGCATGCAAATTAATAATTGAGCATAGCATTGTCTTCCTGTAGACAAACCTTAGAAATTGCAAGATCCAAAGGATTTAATGTAAGGATTTAATGTGCTTATTTGTTTTTATCTTTATTTCTTTGTATATTTGCGGACGTTTTACGTATGCCTTATCACCCTTGAAAAGACCTCTACTTTTTGGGGGGGTTTGAGAGGCCCATGCCCTGGGGCATGTATAATCTTAGTTCTCTGATCAGGGATCAAACCCATGCCCCCTGCAAAGGAAACATAGAGTCTTAGCCACTTGGACCACCAGTGAAGTCCTTAGACTTGTATATTTTTTGCACTCTTCTTGGTAGCATGTAGAATACTCCACAGTCTAACCAACAGTTAAGTTGGTTTTGGTTTTTGTTTTTACATTTTAGAGCGATGTAATAGATGATTTATTGATTTCTTAATGTTTAATTTGAATTTCTAGGAATTTTAGTGAGGTAACCTAGCCTATTGACAAAAACATAATTATTTTTGCTGAGATGTCTCAAATAAATTTCTTATATATATATATATATACACTTATCAACTCTAGTCATAAATTAATAAAAGGGAAATATTCCTTATTCAAGGAACACATTCTAGGTGGTAATAAATAACAGGATTAAAAGACATTACATTTGTTCTGCTGCCTTGAAGCTTTGAGTAAAAACTGTCATCTTTAAATCAAGCATCTCAGTTCAGTTCGGTCACTCAGTCGTGTCCGACTCTTTGCGACCCCATGAATCGCAGCACGCCAGGCCTCCCTGGCCATCACCAACTCCCGGAGTTCACTCAGACTCACGTCCATTGAGTCAATGATGCCATCCAGCCATCTCATCCTCTGTCGTCCCCTTCTCCTCCTGCCCCCAATCCCTCCCAGCATCAGAGTCTTTTCCAATGTGTCAACTCTTCGCATGATGTGGCCAAAGTACTGGAGCTTCAGTTTTAGCGTCATTCCTTCCAAAGAAATCCCAGGGCTGATCTCCTTCAGAATGGACTGGTTGGATCTCCTTGCAGTCCAAGGGACTCTCAAGAGTCTTCTCCAACACCACAGTTCAAAAGCATCAATTCTTTGGCGCTCAGCATTCTTCACAGTCTAACTCTCACATCCATACATGACCATAGGAAAAACCATAGCCTTGACTAGACAGACCTTAGTCAGCAATGTCTCTGCTTTTGAGTATGCTATCTAGGTTGGTCATAACTTTTCTTCCAAGGAGTAAATGTCTTTTAATTTCATGGCTGCAATCACCATCTCCATGCAGAATAAATTTTTGTTCATCAAGTCTCCAAAACCAAACAAATTTTACTAAGATATTTGTCATCTTTTACAAAATTTCTCATGAAGAATTTTCTTTTCTCTAAAGAGCACAACTTTTCCCCTTTTTCCTACTAAATTAACCATGGCTCACTTCATGGGAAATAGATGGGGAAACAGTAGAAACAGTGTCAGACTTTGTTTTTTTGGGCTCCAAAATCACTGCAGATGGTGACTGCAGCCATGAAATTAAAAGGCGCTTACTATTTGGAAGAAAAGTTATGACCAACCTAGATAGCATTTCAAAAGCAGAGACATTACTTTGCCGACTAAGGTCCGTCTAGTCAAGGCTATGGTTTTTCCTGTGGTCATGTATGGATGTGAGAGTTGGACTGTGAAGAAAGCTGAGCCCCGAAGAATTGATGCTTTTGAACTGTGGTGTTGGAGAAGACTCTTGAGAGTCCCTTGGCCTGCAAGGAGATCCAACCAGTCCATTCTGAGGGAGATCAACCCTGGGATTTCTTTGGAAGGAATGATGCTAAAACTGAAGCTCCAGTACTTTGGCCACCTTATGCGAAGAGTTGACTCATTGGAAAAGACCCTGATGCTGGGAGGGATTAGGGGCAGGAGGAGAAAGGGATGACCGAGGATGAGATGGCTGGATGGCATCACGGACTCAATGGACGTGAGTCTGAGTGAACTCCGGGAGTTGGTGATGGACAGGGAGGCCTGGCATGCTGCGATTCATGGGGTCGCAAAGAGTCGGACACGACTACGCGACTGAACTGAACTAAACTGAACTTTTCTTCTTTTCCCTCTCTCCTTTTGTTTTAAAAAAGCCCAACTGTATTTTGCTTATGTGACTCTTAAATTGCTAGCATTTATAAATGTGTTAACTCTTGGAGGGAGGTGATGTTGATGTCTGTACACTCTATACTCAATATATATATAAAGTATTTGCACATAAGTCAAAATTAATTAATGATTATAATGACATTAAAGTACTGCTTATTAATAAATGAATTTTAATATATACTATTTGGAGAAGGAAATGGCAATCCACTCCAGTACTATTGCCTGGAAAATCCCATGGACAGAGGAGCTTGGTGGGCTACAGTCCATGGGGTTGCAAAGAATTGGACACAACTGAGCGACCATTAGAGTAGAAAACTCTTAGACCCACTGAATTGATACTTTTAATTAGTTAATGAGGGTAAAATGCTTTGAAGGTAGAGTATCTTCTAAGTGCTATGTATTGTTTTAGTTGGAGTTTTATTCTTTTTGGTAGCGATGGCTTGATAGTCAATTTCATTTTTACAGTATTCAATCAAAAAGAGGTTTTAGTTCTTTTCCAGTCTTCAACTCAGACTCTTTGGCTATAGAAGTATTGATGAAACTGTAGTATGGACAGTCCCATAACTGGGCTTTCATTAATGGCAATTTTACATGCTACTGGTATGTGGATATGGGAAATGTTTGATTTTTATCTCCTACCATATAGTTATATCCTGATAGAATGATAATCTACTATATGGTATCTGAAATATACTACAGTCTGTAATTATCTATTTCTAACCTGTGAACCAGATTCATACATCTAAGGAATAATTTTACATTGATTTGCTTTTATAATAGTCCTCACTATTAAATAAATAATGAAAGGGGCACCTACTGCCTAATAACAGGAAAATTTACTCTTTTGTGGTAATCCATATTATTGCTGAATTTTAGGGTCATCAATAAGTCATTTGCTAAGTCATTTCATTTCTATTCTTTGCTTTCTACTCCCTCTGCCAGTAGCCAAGTTAAGACCTCATTACCTTCCACCTGCACTACTAGAACTGTTTCCTACCTCCCATCATTGCAGTTAATTTTAAACAGTACAGATAGATTAATCTTGGACTAAAATATAGATATGAGTATATTATCCTTCTGCCTAAAATGTATATTTTATTGGGTATACTTCTAGTCATAGCTAGCATTCGACAACTTACATGATTTAATCCTAACTTAATATTTCATCATTATTTCCCATCTCAGTGTATCTTTTCCATCTAGGCTTTCTTACCTACATACCTTTCCTTCAGTTCAGTTCAGTTCAGTTCAGTTCAGTCTCTCAGTCCTGTCTGACTCTTTGCAACCCCATGAATTGCAGCACGCCAGGCCTCCCTGTCCATCACCAACCCCCAGAGTTCACTCAGACTCACGTCCATCGAGTCAATGATGCCATCCAGCCATCTCATCCTCTGTCATCCCCTTCTCCTCCTGCTCCCAATCCCTCCCAGCATCAGAGTCTTTTCCAATGTGTCAACTCTTCACATGAGGTGGCCAAAGTACTGCAGTTTAGCTTCAGCATCATTCCCTCCAAAGAAATCCCAGGGCTGATCTCCTTCAGAATGGACTGGTTGGATCTCCTTGCAGTCCAAGGGACTCTCAAGAGTCTTCTCCAACACCACAGTTCAAAAGCATCAATTCTTCGGCACTCAGCTTTCTTCACAGTCTAACTCTAGAGAAAAATAACAGACTTGATGTGTGTTAGTCGCTCAGTCATGTCTTTATGACCCCACAGACTGTAGCCCACCAGGCTCCTGTGTCCGTGGAATTCTCCAGGCAAGAATACTGGAGTGGGTTGCCATTCCCTTCTCCAAAGGATCTTTCCAACCCAGGGATCGAACTGGGTCTCCTACATTGCAGGGGGATTGTTTACTGTCTGAGCCGCCAGGAAAGCCCACGTATGTACATAACATACAAAGTACCAAGAAAATAAAATACATTCTCAGTTGAAAAGATGATCTGTTGTTTCCAACATCAAGATGAACGAAGTGTTGGAATTAGTATACAAGGGTTTCAAGACAGCTATTATAAATGTTATCAATGAAGTGAAACAAAATATGCTTTCAGTGCATGAGAATCTCAACAGAGGTTGGCAGTAAAACTGAAACAAAAAAAAAGACCAAATGGAAGTTCTGGAAATGAAAAGCAGTTGAGTGGACATGACAGAGGAAAGAGTAAGGGATCTCAGATCGATCAATATTAGTTACCTGAGGGGATAAAAAAGAAAGCTTATAGGGGAAATGAACAAATCCTCAAAAGTTTGTTGGCTGGTATTTAATATCTGGCTTCTCATCAGAAATCATTGAGGACAGAAAGAGTAGGATAGTATCTGGAAAAAAATTAACAGTCAAACTAGAATTCTATGCCTAGCAAAAATACTCAGGAATGAAGGGTGAACTTATTGTGGTGATCATTTTGCAATTATATACTTTATTCAAATATCAAATTATGCTGTACACTTGAAACTAGTATTATGTAAATTATACATCAATTTAGTAAGAGTGAAAAAAGAATACCTTTTTTAGATAAAAGAAACAGAGAATTTGCTACCAAGAGACCTGCTCTACAAGAAATGCTAAAGAAAGTTCTTTAAGCTAGAGATAATAATTCTAGATGGAAGCATGAACATTCAGTAAAGAATAAGAACTCAGACATTCTAAATATATAGGCAATATTTCATTTCTCCAAACTCCCAGAATTCTTCATCTGTAAATCTTGGGATACTTCTCATTTTCTATGTTTCTGTATTTTGTCATTTTATCTGCATACTTTAACTCCCCTAAAAAATAGGCTAATTTTGAAGTCAGTGGAAGCAGGGATCATTTTTAACTTTATCTTAGGTCCCCCAGTCTGACTTTTGCATATCTTGTTATTTATTTTCCTTTTTCAAAAGCAGTGGTAGAGCATCATTCCATTTAATGAAGGATTCCAGTTGACTGGATTTCAGTCTTTTCTGATTGCAAACATATTGCTTTGGATATACGTTCGGCTTAGGGAATTGTGATCTCTCAAAATTTACTTTATTTGACAAAATAATTTCTTTTTTTTTTTTAGACTCATAGCTTATGTGTTTCTTTAAAAAGTTTATCAGTTGATAGACAAAAAAGATGATTTTTGCTTACACTAACCTCTATGAGATACTACATGGGTCCTATGTATGGGATGTTGGGTATAATAAACAACACAAATAACTCAATGGGGTTTTGAAAAGAGCTAGAAATGTTCCTGGATTAGATGTTTCTCATAAGAAGCCAGATGCATAATATTAAGTCCAAATTCATTGAAGACCATTTCCCAGGACCTTGTGGATAATATTGCCCTCGTTTGTTGCTTGTAGACAATCTGTATACAAATATAGAGTTTAGAGAAGGGAGCAGATAATGAAAATACCCTTTGTTTGGCTTCTGTCAAAGAGTAGCAGACTTTCAGAGTTGGGAATAAATAAATTTTACCAGATTCTTTCATGAGTCTTAGATATGCTTGTATCCTGTATTATTGAGTTCAAGTGAAATCAACATATTTTACATGATGAAATTATAGTTGACATTTATATTTTAAAATTTAGGAGCCTGATTTATCTTTTTGCCCAAACTTAGGGCTGTGTCACTTCCCCATGGCAAGTAACTAAAGGAAAGGCCAATTTTTAATTTTCTCAAAAGGAGATTTGAATCCAAAGTACTTGAACAAGTAGTCATCTGAGGTCCACATTTCTATACCAAATACTCAGGAGATCATTGACTCTAAAGACATTATTAAAAGTAGGAGAAGTAATGAATAGGGAATCTTAGAGACTGAAAAGCTTGGGCTGAAGTTCCAGCTCAACCACCTAATAGCTCTAATGATGTAACCTTGGAGGGATGTTCCCTTGCCCCAAGCCTGTTTCTTCAGTCATAGCAAAGTTTTAAGAATATTACACAAATAAAGAAATACTGTGGCCTAATGTACCATACAACATTAAATATGGATGAAATTCTGGGCCATGCAGATACTACAGCTCCAGTAAGATACCATGGGGGTAAATTCAACTTTGGCTAAATGATATTGATTTAGTAACAGCAAAAACATTCATCTCAGCATACACATGTCAAGCAAAATAATGTAATAACTTGCCACTGCTGTAATCACTATTTACTAGGAATTATTATAAACATATTTGATCATAATTTATCTTAAACACTGATAATTATTAAAAAATAATCCTTCATAAAGCATTTATTCATTAATATTTATTGAGTACCTTATCCTAGTGGGTGTAAACACCTTTTATAAGTGGGAGCAAACACTTTTTTCTCATGTTTTCTTAGGATTGAATAAGGGGAAAGCAACTAATAAGTATTCGGTGTAAAGAAGTAACGGGAACCAAAACATATAACCACTGAATTTTCAAAATAAACATATGAACAAAGAATTCTTATTTCATACAGCAAATTCTCATTGGCTATCTGTTTTACATTTGGTAATGTATATGTTTCAATGCTATTCTCTCGAGTCATCCCGCCCTCTCCTTCCCCCAAACTGTGTCCAAAAATCTGCCCTTTATGTCTGTCTCATTTGCTGCCCTGCAAGTAGAGTCATTATACTATCTTTCTAGTACTAGATTCCACATATATGCATTAATATGTGATATTTGTCTTTCTCTTTCTGACTTACTTCCCTCTGTATAATTGGCTCTGGGTTCATCCACCTCATTGGAACTGATTCAAATGCATTCCTTTTTATAGCTGAGTAATATTCAATTGTGTATGTGTACCACAACCTCTTTATCCATTCATCTGTTGATGGCCCTCTAGGTTGCTTCCAAGACCTATTGCCTCTGTCAGCATTGGGATACATGTGTCTTTTTCAGTTATGGTTTCCTCAGGGTATACGTCCAGTAGAGGAATTGCTGGGTCATATGGTAGTTTTATTCCTAGTATTTTAAGGAATCTCCATACTGTTCTCTATAGAAGTGAAGTCGTTCAGTTGTGTCCGACTCTTTGTGACCCCATGGACTGTAGCCTACCATGCTCCTCCGTCCATGGGATTTTCCAGGCAAGAGTACTGGAGTGGGTTACCGTTTCCTTTTCCAGAAAGTGAAAGTGAAAGTGAAGTCGCTCAGTCGTGTCTGACTCTTTGCGATCCCATGGACTATAGCCTACCAGGTTTCTCTGTCCATGGGATTTTCCAGGCAAGGATACTGGAGTGGGTTGCTATTTCCTTCTCCAGAGGATCTTCCCAACCCAGAGATCGAACCTGGGTCTCCCGCATTGTAGGCAGACGCTTTACCATCTGAGCCACCAGGGAAGACTATATCAATTTGTATTCCTACCAACAGTGCAGGAGGGGTTCCCTTTTTTCCATACCCTCTCCAGCATTTATTGTCTGTAGACTTTCACATCAGTAAAAATGGCTATCTCCTTCACACTTTTAAGGACCCTTGTCATTACTTTAGGCTCACCCAGGAATCCTGAATAATCTCTTCTCAAGATCCTGTTGTAATCACATCTGCATAGACCCTTTTGCTATATAAGGTAACATTTTCACAGGTTCTGGGGATTAGGCTGATGGGTATTTTAGCAAGGCCATTATTCTGCCTACCACACCCAGTGAAGAAAAAGTTTTCAAATAATTCCACTTTGTCCTCTCAGTATCCCACAGAAAGGAGAATGAATTATTGTCATCTCTTTGGGCGGATAAAGGATCCTGAGGCAGAAGTAATATGTACCTTTGCTGCAGTTTTATAATTAGTTAGCCTTCAGGGTATGGGGGGAGGGAGTATCTTTTAAGTCCCAATACAGAAGGCTTTCTACTGGATCATACATCCATAACATTTTTATCAGTATTAGGCATTTGATGTTAATATAGGTAAATTGCTTCCATGTCTCTAGATAATCAAACTTGAATTCAACCCAAATTAGACTTGATTCAATGCCCTTGCCATCTGTTAGCTTGTTTGATAGTTTCTGGTAAAAAAACGGGGTTGGGGAGGAATGCATCTTTTCCTGAAGGATAAAGAAATATGCTAAAGATAAAATGGATTCAGACGTTTGGCTTTTATTGGGTACTTTGAAAAATCTCTTTGCTAGTGTTTAGACTCAATGTTTAAGGGTATGGAAGTCTTGAACTTTCTATATCATCTAATATATATGTCACAAATAAATTATTAAATATTAAAAAAGATAAAAGGGTTGTCATACAGTACAGTTTTTCTTTGAAAAAACTGACTTCAATTTAAGTAGCTGAATCTGTACTGTAAATTTACTTGCTAGTAGGTAGACATCTAATTCTTATTTTCAACAATAGTAGCAATAGAGAGGAGATAGTATTTTGAAAATGAGTAAAAATTAAATGGAACCCTTTACAGAAACTTTGTTTTTTAACTGCTCTGTGAAGTGGCAATGGAGGAGGTAAAGGACATGTGTTATTTGATAACTGCTTGTGAGTTGGTTTTTTAGGCCATTACTTCAGTTTTTCATCGATCAGTTAATTCTCACAGTTAAATGTTTCTGTTTTTTTCAAAACCAAATATTTTCACATATTTCACACATTAGACTTCAACTGTTCCATAATCCATCATTTTTTATTGTTTTATTTGATTTTTGTTATTCTAAATTGCACTTTGAATTTTGAGCCATATTCCTACTTTTCTCCTTGGACAGGAAGGACGATGCTTTTCTTCTGTACTATTACCTGGAACTCATGGATCTCCTAGTTAATGTAAGCAGTTAAACTAATAAAGCAGGAAGGAAGGATGGACACAGTATTTAACAATGACTGATAATCTTCACCTTGAGGAGAAGCTACTAGTCTGGCCAATGTAAGTCCCATGGAAACAATACTGAGAAGGGGGATATCATTTTCCCAGAGCTTCTGGTGGCTCTTGCTAAGGGAGTGGCCAAGTACAGAGTGGAATGGGATATGCTGGAATCAAAAACTAGTAAAGTGTTTCATTGGTTATCAAGGAATATAGAAACCACGATTTAGTAGAATCACATGGGACTTTGATGTGAGTCAGGACTGGGTTCATTTCTCAGCTTACGACTAAATAGCTGTGCAGCACTGAGCAAGGAACTTAATCACTTCAGTCCCTCACTTCATTTATCAAAATGGTCATTGCTGCCCCTCAAGGTTATTGTATGAATTAGGGATATGACATATATAGTATTAGTAGTAGTCCAGTAAATAGGCATTAAAGGATAAAAAACAGTAGATTGCAATTGGTGGGCTGAGTCATAGAAGAGTTTGCCTCAAGTTGGCTTTTTCTCACTGACTCTGGCTAGAAGGTCTCAGAGGATAGAACTGCGCTCAGAGCCTTGCCTCTCATTTCAGAGTAGCACACCATTTGTAGCCCAGCCTGGTCCCAGGCAGGCCTGCACTGAGCCTGGGCTGAGGGGGAGCACTGTCAGAGTCCTGAAAGGAGAACTGAAAGCATAACTGGAAATGGAAAACATAGTACTCCTTGTCAGAAACCCTGTGTCTTCCTTCCACATTCTCCTCTAGTGCCCACTGCACTGCCCTGGGTCTCTTTGTTACAGACCCCTGTTGTTGAAGAAAGGACTCCCTTCTGTCTAGCCAATCAATCAAACAATACCCTTTTGGCAAACAAAGTCTCATTTAAAACTTTTAAACAAACAAACAAAAAAAAGTCTGTGCCATCGTATATAACTCAAATTATTTTACTACTACACTAATTTAATTGTGGAAAATTTCTATGCTTATAGTTAACCTTTAATTAAGTCTCTTTTTTTTAAGCATTAGAGATATCTATGCCCTTGATTTTTTTTTTTTAATTAAAAGACCTTTTTAAGAGCAATTTTTGGTTTCCGGCAAAATTGCACAGAAAGTAAGGAGAGTCCACAAATACCTGCTCTCTATACATGAACACATCCTCCCCCACCAAGATCTCACACTAATGTGGTACATTCATTACAATCAATGAACCAGTATTGATACATCATTGTCAGCGAAAGCCCAGTGTTTACATTAGGATTCATCCTTTGTATTGTGCATTCTATAGACTGTGACAATCTACCATTAAACAGAACAGTTTCACTGCCCTGAAATTCCCCTGTGCTCTACCTGTTCATACTTCTCTCCCCTAAAACCCCTGGCAACCACTAATCTTTTTACTGTCTCCATAGTTTTGCCTTTTCCAGAATATCATATACTGGTCGAAATCATATACCAGTATGAAATATTTTCAGATTGACTTTTTTCACTTAATAATGTGAATTTAAGATTCTTACATTATCTTTATGGCATGCCAGCTCATTTTTATCATGGAATAATATTCCATTTTATCAATGTACCACAGTTTATCCATTCACCTATTGAAAAATATCTTGATTGCTTTCAAATGTTAACAATTATGAATAAAGCTACGATAAACATTTGTGTGCATGTTTTGTTAGATGTAAATTTTCAACTCTTTGGGGTAAACATCAAGAAGGATGACTGCTCAACATATGATTCTGAGCATCTTTTCACATACTCATTTTTTATCTCATTTTATATCTTTGGTTACTTATGTGTCTCTTCAGATCTTTTGCCCATTTTTTAGTTGTGATTCTGAGCATCTTTTCACATACTCATTTGTTATCTGTATATCCTCTTTGGTGACTTATGTGTCTCTTCAGATTTTTTGCCCATTTTTTAGTTGAGTTGTTTTCTTACTGTTGTATTTCAAACTTCTTTGGATAGCAGTTCTTTTCAGATCTATCTTTTGCAAATGTTTTCTTCCATTATGTGGATCTTTTCATTCTCTTGACATTGTTTTTCACTGAACAAATATTTTTAATATAATGAATTCCAGTTTATCAATTTGTCCTTTCATGGATCGTGCCTGTGGTGTAGTATCTTAAAAAGTCATTACTAAACCCAAGGTCATCTAAATTTTTCCTGTGTTATCTTTGTCCAGATCCCCTCCCTCCCTCCCTTTCTTCCTTCCTTCCTTCCTTTTCTTTCATATGGATATCTAGTTGTTTCAGTATCATTTGTGGAAATGACTGTATTTTCTCCATTGAATTGCATTTGCTTCTTTGTCAAAGACTGATTTACTGTGTTTTTATGGATCTATTTCTGGACTCTCTTGTGTTCCACGAATTCATTTGTTCTTTTACCAGTAACACACTATCTTGGTTATTGTAGCTTTATGTTGTTGTTGTTCAGTTGCCCAGCTGTGTCTGACTCTTTGCCACCCCGTGGACTGCAGCACACCAGTCCTCTCTGTCCCTCGCCATCTCCCGAAGTCTGCCCAAGTTCATGTCCATTGCATCAGTGATGCCATCCAGCCATCTCATCCTCTGATGCCCTCTTCTTCTGCCCTCAATCTTTCCCAGCATCAGAAACTTTTCCAATGAGTCAACTGTTCACATCAGATGATAAATTACTGGAGTTTCAGCTTCAGCATCAGTCCTTCCATTGAGTATTCAGGACTGATTTCCTTCAGGATTGACTGGTTTGACCTCCTTGCTGTCCAAGGGACTCTCAGGAGTCTTCTCCAGCATCATAGCTCGAAGGCAACAATTCTTTGATGCCTTTATAGTTAGTGTTAAAGATGGGTAGTGTCAATCCTCAGATTTTCTTCTTCAAACTTGTGTTGGCTTTTCTGAGTTGTGCTCTTAATTTTAATTCCATAGACTATGTTATGTAGGTCTGGAATAAAACTTCATCATAGTATTCTACCTTAGCTACATATCCAAGGAGCAGGTACATTATTTTCTTATGTACTATTTTTCCCAGATTTTTATCATCCCCATATTTTGTATTACTCTAAAACCTGCTATTCAAAGAATGGTCTGTGTCTCCCAACCTACTAAATCAGAATCTGAATTTTATAAGACACACCAGTTCTTGGAAAGCACATAAAGTTTAAGAAGCCCTACTATAAAAAAAACAAGCTTTATCTAACTGTGAATATGACATAGTAGCTTCACATTTTACAATTTGAAAGTCCCCTCATGATTCAAAAAGCACATTCAGGATGTAGAAGGTTTTTGTTTCTTCATTTATTTTGAGAGTCTGCTCATTTCAGATCTACTGCCCAGCCAATTAAAAGACAACAGATAAACTAACATTCTGAATATTGTCTTTTCATTATTTTGGGGTTTATCATTGGGAAAAGCTAATTCAGTCTGTTTTTACACTGATATATTGATAGAACTTCTCCAAAGGATTCCAGGCACCTTGGAGGTAGCTTGCCATACTGTTTGTTGTTCAGTCACTAAGTCATGTCTGACTCTTTGTGACTCCACAGACTGCAGCACACCAGGCTTTCCTGTCCTTCACCATCTCCTGGAGCTTGCCCAAACTCATGTCCCTTGAGTCTGTAATGCCATCGACCATCTCATCCTCTGTTGCTCACTTCTCCTCTACCTTCAGTCTTTATCAGCATCAGGTGGTAAAGAATTGAGTCGGCTCTTTGCATCAGGTGGGCAAAGTATTGAAGCTTCAGCTTCAGCATCAGTCCTTCCAATGAAAATTCAGGGTTGATTTCCTTTAGGATTGACTGATTTGATCTCCTTGCAGTCCAAGGGACTCTCAAGAGTCTTCTCTAGCACCACAGTTCAAAATTATCAATTCTTTGGCTCTCAGCCTTCTTTGTGGTCCAACTCTCACATCTATACATGACTACTGGAAAAACCATGTAAATCTCTGTTACAGGCAAAGTGATGTCTCTGCTTTTTAATGTGCAGTCTAGCTTTGTCATAACTTTTCTTCCAAGGAGCAAGATCTTTTAATTTCATAGCTGCAGTCACTGTCCACAGTAATTTTGGAGCCCAAGAAAATAAAATCTGTCACTGTTTCCACTTTTTCCCCATCTATTTGCCATGAAGTGATGGGACCAGATGCCATGATCTTAGTTTTTTGAATGTTGAGTTTTAAGACAGCTTTTTCACTCTCCTCTTTCACCTTCATCAAAAGGCTCTTTAGTTCCTCTTCACTTTCTACCATTAGAGTGGTATCATCTGCATATCTGAGGCTGTTACTATTTCTTCCAGCCATGTTGATTCCAGCTTGTGATTCATCCAGCCTAGCATTTCTCATGATGTACACTGCGTATAAGTTAAATAAGCAGGGTGACAATATACAGCCTTGACGTACTCATTTACCAATTTGGAACCAGCCTGTTATTCCATGTCTGGTTCTAACTGTTGCTTCTTGACCTGCATACAGATTTCTCAGGAGGCCAGTAAGGTGGTCTGGTGTTCCCAGCTCTTTAAGAATTTTCCACATTTCACTGTGATCCACACAAAGGCTTTAGTGTAGGCAGTGAAGCAGAAGTAGATGTTTTGCTGTAATTCTCTTGCCTTTTCTGTGTCCAACGAATGTGAGCAATTTGATCTCTGATTGCCATGTAGCCAGAGGCATAAATGATACTTCAGAGTTTTATCTTAAAGACAGAAGCAGAAGTAGAATCCCCAACCCAGTATTAGATGTCAGACTTAGTCCCTGGTGGCTCAGTCAGTAAAGAATCTGCCTGCAATGCAGAAGACAGCCTTTAGTTCAAGAGATTCAATCCCTGGTCCATGAAGATCCCCTGGAGAAGAAAATGGCAGCCCACTCCAGTATTCTTGGAAATTCCCATGGACACTGGAGCCAGGGGGCTATAGTCTGTGGGGTTGCGAGAGTCAGACAGAACTCAGCAACTAAACCACCACCACCACTGAAACCACACCAGCTCCCTTTATGTATCTGACTTATTTTGTCATACTCAGTATTTACTTCAGACCTGATTTTGTTCCAAATCAAGTAAGCTTTAATATTAATGAAGTCATAGGTATACAGTAAACAACAAAATTCTGTAAAGCAATTAAAAAATAAATAAAATTTAAAAAAAGAAAATAAAAAATGTTAATGCAGTCTTCTAGTTAGAGGTAGGTAAAATGAAAGGGGCTGCTTAGTTTCACACTAAGCTATTCATACCTCTATGTTCAAGAAGCATTGTGTTTTCTGTGTTTTTGCTTGGATTTGATTTATGGGGTAATTGTGCTCTTCATAATTTAACAATAGATTTTTGGAGTTGTCCAAAAGTCATCTTAGTTTCTACCAAGGTTGGTATAAATCATTGCTTTCTCTCCATTTAGGCAGAATTCTGATTTTTCTAACCTATTTCCTAAGTATTTGGACTAGGAATTGTGATTGATTTTAATATCTTATCTTCTTCAGTTTGTCTTGTCTCAGAACACAAGACTCTTAAGTTCTCTTAAGAACTTACTGCTGAACACTCTACCAAAATAGTCTTCTATTTAAGGGGGGAAAAGTAGAGGCAAAATTTGAAAACTAATAGAAAATACAAAAATTATTAATTAAAATAATAGAAAAGATTTTAATTACTGAATCATTGCACAGAAACCTCTTGATAAAAATGTTCATGTTATTTTGGACTCTTAATTATGTCTAAATTAATTAAATTCTGCTTGAATAATTAATTATTTCTACTTCTCACTTTTAGGCAAGAGCCCAGGGAAAGGAATAAAATTTAAATGGTCTTTTCCATTAGGAAGGCTTTTGTAGTCTATTATTTATAAATTTTGTTGTTCTATTTTTGTTTTACCCTCTCCATGAATTCTTTGGGGTAATATTCTGATTTTAAGCAATTACCTTTCCCTACACCATAAACAAATATAGATTTCCCAATATTCTGTCTTCTAGGCTTATTTATAAGGTAAAGTTATTGTGTTTAATTTTAAAGGTATGCCCTAAGATCACATTGTCTACCATAATCTCAAAATTCCCCAAATATATTCATATTTAGACTTCTCTTCATTTAGGTTCCCTTCATGTTGATTTTTTTAATGAGCAAACCAAAATTCTCCCTGCTATTTGTTATTATTTGGGGAGGGAACTAACATTTGTCAGTGCTTGCTGTGAACCACATGACATACGTGTGCCACAGTGCCCCCTTTGTCTTCAAAGTCTAGGTTTTTTCTTTGCTTTGCTGCTTCCTTACCTGATAAGCCTCTCAGGTTTTAGTGCCATCAGCAAGTCAGAAACTAGTCTCTGTCTCTAAATCTAGAAAGACTTCGGGTATTTGCTACCGTTAGAATATATTTGGAATTATGGTGATCCAAGAGAACATCTATGGGCTTCCCTGGTGGCTCAGAGATTAAAGCGTCTGCCTGCAATGCGGGAGACCCGGGTTCGATCCCTGGGTCGGGAAGATCCCCTGGAGAAGGAAATGGCAACCCACTCCAGTATTCTTGCCTGGAGAATCTCATGGACGGAGGAGCCTAGTAGGCTATAGTCCACGGGGTCGCAAAGAGTCGGACATGACTGAGCGACTTCACTTCACTTCAAGATAATATAAAATATAAAAGGAAAGAGTGATGAGTAAGAAGAATTAAGAAAACAAATAGCTTTTAGGAGTTGTTTCTCTAACAAAAATTTTACCAAATCATACTTTGAGACCTCCCAATAGATTATATCTTTCTCTCCAATGCTAACAATATTTACCGAAAACCAGAACATGGAAGTGTCATGTAGGATTTTCGTGTGCACTGTTTTATTCCCTGACCTAGCAATGCTACGTTTTTCACTACCACACAGACAAATTGAGGGAAAAGGTAGTTGGCTCAGGAGCTTCATTTGATCTATCTCTCACCTGTTTGTTCACTTAACAATGACACTGATAAGCTTATAAAATTTTCTCTTTAGTAGAAAAATGGTAGAACTAATATTTAGCTGACTCTTGCCTACAGAGGTCAAATAGTTTCTAGAGGAATAGCAGGGCTCATAGGCTGCTTAGCATGAAATATCGAGTGATCTAGAGGGAACTGCAAGAATGATGGTATTGCGCTGCAAATAATTTCAGGAGACGCTTGTGAGTATTGCACAGTAAATCTGCACCTTCCGTGTGTACTCATTTAAGGGGAAGCATCCTCCGGATGGAGCATCAGCAACACATGTCTAATAGGTGCATTCATTTTAATATGCTCATTCATTGAATAGGCCTGATGAATTAGTGCATGTCACCATCTGGTACTTAGTGAGGCTATTCATTTTTAAAATGTTGAAATTGCAGGGAATGGTGCACACCAATTAAAATCCTCTTAACTGGATTGTGTTAGTATAAAGTATATGTGTAGGAAGACTTCATTGGAATTCAGCATGCATCTAAGGGTATACACATCAGCCTGAAGTCAATTAGAACAAAGGAAGTCAAGAGAGGGGAAATTCAAGAAGAGCTATCTGTTCTTTTTCTGAATGTGTCTGCTCTTTTATTGCTTTCTCTCTGTTTTTTGGTCTTCCAGGCATGCAGTTTTCTTGACTGTCCTCCCTCCTTTCTTTTCTTGTTTGTTTATTTTTGGCTGCACTTGGTCCTCACTGCTGCACAGGCTTTTCTCTAGTTGCTGAGAGCTGGCACCACTCCCTAGTTGCAGTGTGCAGGCTTCTCACTATGCTGGCTTCTCTTGTTGTGAAGCAGGCTCTAGAGAGTGGGCTTCAGTAGTTGTGGCACATTGGCTCAGTGAGTAATTGTGGTTCCCAGGCTCTAGAGCGCAGGCTGAATAGCTGTGGCACACGAGCTTAGTTGCTCCAAGGCACTTAGTTGCTCAGAGATGGAACCCATGTCTCCTGCATTCGCAGGTGGATTCTTTACCACTGAGTCACCAGGAAGCCCCCTCCCACCTTTTCTTTATTTTGGGTTCCCTTTCTCTCTCTCTCTCATCCTCCATTTTATCCCCCTTTTTTAATGCTGTTGTTCCCCATTTCCTCATCCTTTCCCCACCCCATTATTCTTCAGTTATGCATTAAAACAAAAGCATTGGGTGAATAACTATGTAGTGATTCAATAAAACCTAATCTCCCTATGCAGAGGAAAATGTTGAAATTGCAGGGAATGGTGCAACCAATTAAAATCCTCTTAACTGGATTGTGTTAGTATAAAGTATATGTGTAGGAAGACTTCATTGGAATTCAGCATGCATCTAAGGGTATACACATCAGCCTGAAGTCAATTAGAACAAAGGAAGTCAAGAGAGGGGAAATTCAAGAAGAGCTATCTGTTCTTTTTCTGAATGTGTCTGCTCTTTTATTGCTTTCTCTCTGTTTTTTGGTCTTCCAGGCATGCAGTTTTCTTGACTGTCCTCCCTCCTTTCTTTTCTTGTTTGTTTATTTTTGGCTGCACTTGGTCCTCACTGCTGCACAGGCTTTTCTCTAGTTGCTGAGAGCTGGCACCACTCCCTAGTTGCAGTGTGCAGGCTTCTCACTATGCTGGCTTCTCTTGTTGTGAAGCAGGCTCTAGAGAGTGGGCTTCAGTAGTTGTGGCACATTGGCTCAGTGAGTAATTGTGGTTCCCAGGCTCTAGAGCGCAGGCTGAATAGCTGTGGCACACGAGCTTAGTTGCTCCAAGGCACTTAGTTGCTCAGAGATGGAACCCATGTCTCCTGCATTCGCAGGTGGATTCTTTACCACTGAGTCACCAGGAAGCCCCCTCCCACCTTTTCTTTATTTTGGGTTCCCTTTCTCTCTCTCTCTCATCCTCCATTTTATCCCCCTTTTTTAATGCTGTTGTTCCCCATTTCCTCATCCTTTCCCCACCCCATTATTCTTCAGTTATGCATTAAAACAAAAGCATTGGGTGAATAACTATGTAGTGATTCAATAAAACCTAATCTCCCTATGCAGAGGACATCATGAGAAACGCTGGGCTGGAAGAAGCACAAGCTGAAATCAAGATTGCCGGGAGAAATATCAATAACCTCAGATGTGCAGATGATACCACCCTTATGGCAGAAAGCGAAGAGGAACTAAAAAGCCTCTTGATGAAAGAGGAGAGTGAAAAGTTGGCTTAAAGCTCAACATTCAGAAAACGAAGATCATGGCATCCAGTCCCATCACTTCATGGCAAATAGATGGGGAAACAGTGGAACAGTGTCAGACTTTATTTTGGGGGGCTCCAGAATCACTGAAGATGGTGATTGCAGCCATGAAATTAAAAGATGCTTAGTCCTTGGAAGGAAAATTATGACCAACCTAGATAGCATATTCAAAAGCAGAAACATTACTTTGCCAACAAAAGTCCATCTAGTCAAGGCTATGGTTTTTCCAGTGGTCATGTATGGTTGTGAGAGTTGGACTGTGAAGAAAGCTGAGTGCGCTTTTGAACTGTGGTGTTAGAGAAGACTCTTGAGAGTCCCTTGGACTGCAAGGAGATCCAACCAGTCCATTCTAAAGGAGATCAGTCCTGGGTGTTCTTTGGAAGGAATGATGCTAAAGCTGAAACTCCAGTACTTTGGCCACCTCATGGGAAGAGTTGACTCATTGGAAAAGACTCTGATGCTGGGAGGGGTTGGGGGACGGAAGGAGAAGGGGACAACAGAGGATGAGATGGCCGGATGGCATCAATGACTCGATGGACATGAGTTTGAGTGAACTCCGGGAGTTGGTGATGGACAGGGAGGCCTGGCATGCTACAATTCATGGGGTCGCAAAGAATCGGAACTGACTGAACTGAACTGAAGCTGTCTATGTCCTAGAACTATAATGAGCTCTAGTTGGCCAAATTTTTCTGGATAACTAACTGTGAGTTTGAGCTCTTTAAACATTAAAGGGCTTTTAGTTACAATTATCATTTAGTGCTTATGTGACCTATATTTGTACTGCAAGGAGATCAAACCGGTCAATCCTAAAGGAAATCAACCCTGAGTATTCACTGGAAGGACTAATGCTGAATCTTAAGCTCCAATACTATGCCCCACCTGATGTGAAGAACTAACTCATTGGAAAAGACCCTGATGCTGGAAAAGATTGAGGGCAGGAGAAGAAGGGGAAGACAGAGGATGAGATGGTTGGATGGCATCACCAACTCAATGGACATGAATTTGAGCAAGCTCCAGGAGATGGTAAAGGACAGAGAAGCCTGGTGTGCTGCAGTCCATGGGGTTGCTAAAATCAGACATGACTGAGCAGCTGAACAATGATGACAAAACTAAGATTTGGGGTGCTTTTCCTTTCTTCTATCTTTGTTTATTCTCCAAGTTTGCTATAATAGGTATTTATTTTATAATTGAATAAATAAACTTGTAAATAATAAAACCATTTATATAAAAATCTTTCTAAAATATATTTTAAACTGCTGTTTTCCTCTCTTTTTAAATACAGGATACCAAACATAGTTTCACATTTTCTTGATATCTTGCTATCATTAGTATCAGTGTCAATCACACTGCTATTCTGGAAAATATGGTGATGCTGTTAAGGGATATAGGGGCTTGTTTGCCCCACAATGAAATGGTGTTTGAGTTCTTAAATTTGGAGGGGGGGTTATTATTATAATTTTTTTGCTGTCAGTAGTCACTTGTCACTTGCCACTTCTGTCTGAATTCTTCTGTCCCCTTATAAGTTATCTTGATATCTGATAATAAAGCATCATTTATTCATCTGTTCAAGAAATATAAAGTACCAAAACTATGTAAGAAATGCCTCCTGTCTTCAAGGAGCTAAGTGTAGTGAGTGAGAGAGAGAGAAAGTTGTATTCAGTCATAAATACCATAGAATGGGAAATTTGAGGAGGAAACAGTTAATTCTTTAAGAGGATGATCCACAACTTCACAGGGGAGTTGGCATTTGACTGAAGCATCAAAAGTTTTGTGGAATTTTTGAAAAGTTGTTATATGGTAGACATATAGAAGGGTAAGACAGTATCTGATCACAGAAGAGCATTATACTCTAAAGAGTTCAAATGGATTGTATAGACATCTGAGAACCAGTCATGATTTTATGAAGAAATCGGTAAAGTGGTAAAGATTTGTTTTTTAGAGGAATTAGGAGACAACAGAATACCATCTCAGTATTTCAGAGAGGAATAAAATCCAGCACTTACCCTGGCATTGATTGTATATCATATGAGAAGGACGAGGAGAGGGGTCAAGCTGACCTAGTGTAAATGCCTATGGAAGTTGTGATACCATTATTGTTATAGTGCTCAGAAAAAGATGGAGCATGTTTTGGAGGAAAGATAACTAATTTTGTTTAGAGTGGTCTAACAGATAGTTGGAAGCTGAAGTCTGAAACTTCAGAGCACAAGAATAAGAAGTGGAGATTCTGGGAAGATACTGCGTTCATATGTTTGGGAATAGACAAGGTTACAGAAGAGATGATTAGAAAGAAAGTCTTTTGTAAAGAGCGATAAAAGTGGAGTTTGATAAAAGTGGAAGGGGCATCTTTTTGAAAGTGCAGTGGGGTACGCATATCTCCATTCAAATAAATTAGCATTGTTATCTCAGTGAATTCATAGTAAAGTGGTAGGGAATGTACAAATCAAAGGCAACGTGAGAGAGATAGTTATACTTCCCCACTCATAAGTAGAGTATTCATTATTATTTCTGTACAAAAATACTGGCTTAAGTTGATCAAGTTAAATTTGTGTGCAAATGGAAGAGTCTGGAAGTGAGAGCTGAAGATTCTTTCCTACTTTTTGTCTGGTTTTCAACTATGCCTTGAATAGGTAATCTTGCCAGATTAACTATGTCCATAGAAAAGAGTTGTTTCTTATTATACATGAGAAATATTTTTAATTGTTTGAAGTTGTTGAAGGACTGATAAAGAATCCACCTGCAATGCATGAGACCTGGGTTCGATCCCTGGGTTAGGAAGATCCCCTGGAGAAGGGAAAGGCTATTCACTCCAGTATTCTAGCCTAGAGAATTCCATGGACTGTATAGTCCATGGGGTTGCAAAGAGTTGGACACAACTGAGCCACTTTCACTTTCACTTTCAAGGACTCTGACTACAAGTCATTTCTTTCATTGTTAACTTTGTTTGAATGGGGAATTTACTGGTGGTTCAGTGGTTAGGACTTAAGTGCAGTCACTGCTGTGGGCGCAGGGGTTCAATTCCTGGTCAGGGAACTAAGATCCCACGAGCTGTGTGGCATGGCAAATATATATATATATATATTAATGATTTAAACTGGCACTTTAACTAAAACTTGCTTTATATAATTTTGAATTGGTAGTAAATTTTAGAAACAATTTAAAAGATATTCATGTTATCAAACATCATGTTCATTGTGTTGTATGTGTCTGTGTATCAATGTATGTACAAGTGAGCTGTGTACAGGAAAAAGACTTGGAAGGGTATCTAGTAAGCTTTTTGGTTTGGGCTTTTGTTTGTTTGCATATCTGTTTTTTCTGATTGTTTTCATAATATAAGGAATTAAGTTATTTCTCATTTAAAAAAAAAAGGATAAAGGCCAGGAGGCCTAGGGAGTTTGATAACTTGCATAAATTTATATCTAATTAGTAATGGCCTTTAGCTTTGTTCACTTGCACCTCTGAAAGCTCAGTTGATAGGTAATTGTTATGATAGGAATGGAAATGCTACCCAATACTCTGGCAACCACAAGGACCAGGAGCCCAATACCTCTGTAGGAATGGCTGGCATCCTACCTGTCACTTTACATCCAGAGAAGCATTGGCGGTCTGTAGTGCTCCAGTGTTGCACACCACAGGCATGTATGTTCACTGATAAGGAGATTAAAGACCTAGAATACTTTTGAGAGCAGTTTAGCTTTTCTTCTTTCTGATTGTGATCCTCTTAATATATATATTAACATCTAACAAACACCCTAGAGTCCAAGCTTTTGTTGTTTTCTTGAGACCAGCCTGGGAGGAAACCTGTTGGCATATGTTCATGCCCACCTGGACAATGTGAATCCTCTGACCACAGCTGACATCCTTCATGATCCATCTCTGGTCTCATCACTTCACTTCTTCAGCCCAAGTTTTATTTTTCTGCCTTTTATCTATGGTAAAATAAAGGTGACCAGAAAATTGCCACTTTGCCTTTCTCTTTCCTTCCCACATCTATGTCAGCATCCTGAATCTTTTGTATTACTCTCACTAAACTGTTTGCACTCAACATTTAGAATAAGGTTTATATAAGAAAACAGCAATTAAAGTATTTTTAATGGAAAAAATTTTAGATATGGACTACTTGGCTTTAGGCTGTTATTTGATTCAAACATCAGTTTTCTCATTTTCCACAGTTGAAGTAGTACAATTGTTGCTAACTTCACTGTCTACACTTCTTGGTGTGCCTCTGGGAAAGTCAGCCTGGGTCTTCATCTAGGGAGACCCCAGAGTGATCTTAAGTCACTGTCCCTCTCTCCTAATGTCGTGCTGGCTGATATGTACTGTTTATTTGGCCTCTCATATTAGCCCCTGCCCATTAATTCCAACTTCCCGCATTAGTTTGGGGTCTTACCTGGTATGGTATTATGAAAGTTGAACAACCACATTTCCTCCAACCTTGCCTCTTACCAGTATATCCTTTCCATATCCACCTGAATTCTTAAAGCATAGTAATATTGTATTACTCTATTGCTCGGCAACTCCTTCCTGATAAAATCTGAGAGCATCTCTTGAAAATAATGCAAAACACAGGTCCAAAATAGGATGCTAAAGTTTCTCTGCAAATCAGTTGATTCAGAACTTGGAATGCATTTTCCCTGTAGAAATAATACATGGTAGGTTTACAGAATAGCCAAAACTTTCAACTAAAGCATCCATAATTTAAGCCTCCCAGTTTAGTTAACAGTGTTTCCACCTGGAATGTCAAGATGCAGTCCAAATATGTGTAGAAGGTATGGAGGAGGTCATTTCCCTTCCTATCCTCCATTGGATATAGAGATTTAATAAAGGAAGAGATTTAATAAATAAGGGAAGAAAGAACTAATGTTTATTAAGTGCTTATTATTTATGAGTCTCTGTTAGGTACTTTACATATTTTATCTTTTTTGAGACACAGTTGACATTTAACATTGTGTAAATTTAAGGTATGCAGTGTGTTGATTTGATAAATTTATATATTACAATATGATTACCACCATAGCATACCATAGAATTAGCTCAATCCACTATCACATCATATAATTATCATTTCTTTTTTGTGGTAGAACATTTAAGACCTAGTCTCTTAGCAACTTTGAAGTATGTAATACAGTATTATTGACTATAATCAGTATGCTCTGAATTAACCCCCCAAACTTACTCATCTTCTAAGTATAACTACATCTCCCAATTTTCCTATCCTTCAGTCCCTGATAACCACCATTTGGGTTTCCCAACTAGCTTAGTGGTTTAAAAAAAAAAAAAATCCACCTGTCATGCAGGAGATGCAAGTTCAACCCCTGGGTCAGGAAGATCCCCTGGAGAAGGAAATGGCAACCCACTCCAGTGTTCTCACCTGGGAAATCCTATGTACAGAAGAGCCTGGCAAGCTATAGTCCATGGGGTCACACAAGAGTCAGACATGACTTAGTGACTAAAAGCAGCAGCAACCACCATTTTACTCTGTTTCTATGAGATTGGGTTTTGGGAGGTTTTTTAGATTGTACATGTAAGTAGTATAGTGCTTGTCTTTTCTGTCTGTCTTATCCCACTTAGCATAACACCTCAAGGTCTATCCATGTTGTCACAAATGGCAGGATTCCTTCCTTCTCATGGCTGAGTAATATGTTGTATGTACAACATCTTCTTTGGCTATTCATCCACTGATGGTCTTGTAAGTTGTTTCCATTTCTTGTCTATTGTAAATAATGCTGCAGAAATGTGAGAATACAGGTATCTTTTCAGTAAATTGTTTTCATTTCTTTTGGATGTATACCCAAGAAGTAGAATTGCTGGATCATATTTGCAGTCCTATTTTTTTTAATTTTGAGGAACCTCCATACTATTTTGCATAGTGGCCTAACCAACTTACATTCCCATCAGTGGTGCACAGGAATTCCCTTTTTTCCACATCCTCATCGATACTTTTATCTCTTGTCATCTTAATGATTGCCATAACAGATATGAGATGATATCTCACTGTGGTTTTGATTTATATTTCCTGATGACTAGTGATGTTGAGCATCTTTTCATATACTGGTTGGTCATTTGGATGTCTTTTTGGAAAAACGTCTGTTCAGTTCTTCTGCCTATTTTTACATCATATTTTTTATCTTTCTGTTATTGAGTTGTATGAGTTCTTTATATATTTAGATATTAACCCTTGGGTTCCCAGATGGTGTTAGTGGTAAAAAAAACAACCCACCTGGTAAAGTGGGTAAACTGAGTAAAGAACCAATGCAGGAGACCCAGGAGATGTGGGTTTGACCCCTGGGTCAGGAAGATCCTCTGGAGGAGGGCATGGCAACCCACTCTGGTATTCTTGCCTGGAGAATCCCTTGGACAGAGGAGCCTAACAGGCTACAGTCCACAGGGTCACAAAGAGCTGGACATGACTGAAGCGACCTAGCACACACCCATGCATTAACCCCTTATCCAGTATTTGTTTGCATATATTTTCTCCCATTCTGTAACTTCTTTTTTCATTTTATTGATTTCTTTTGCTGTACAGAGCTTGTTAGTGTGATGTAGTTTCACTTGTCAATTTTTGCTTTTGTGGCTTGTACCTTTGATGTCATATCCAAAAAACTGTTCCCAAGACCAGTGTCAAAGAGCTTTTCCCCTGTGTTTTCTTCTAGAAGTTTAACAGTTTCAAGTCTTATGTTCAAGTCTTCAATCCAGTTTGAATTGGTTTTTGTGTGTTGTCTAAGATGGGGTCCAGTTTCATTCTTTGGCATGTGGCTGTCCAGTTTTCCCAGCACTGTCTATTGACGAGACTGTCCTTTCTCCATTGTATTAATCTTGGCTCCTTTGTTATAAACTAATTGGCCATATATTCCTGGGCTTATTTCAGAGCTCTCTGTTCCATTTGTCAGTATGTCTGTTTTTACTGTTTTAGTTACTATAGCTTTGCAGTATACTTTGAAATCAAAACACTTGATGCCCCCGCCTTTTTCTTTCTCAGAATTTCTTTGGCTATTCAGGGTCTTTTGTGTTTCCATACAAATTTTAGGGATTTTTTTTTTTTTTTTTTTTCTGTGAAAAGAAAATGCCATTAGAATTTTAACAGGGACTACATTGAATCAGAAGGTAAGAGATTAAATTATTTTGAAATCACATGTGTTTCTACACACTAACAATGAAATATCTGAAAAATAAAACAATCCCATTTATGATGGTATCAAAGACAAAAAATACTTAGGAATAATTTCAACCAAGTGAAAGTGAAAGATTTGTACAATGAAAACAATATTTTGTTGAAAGAAATTGAAGATGACACAAATGGAAAAATATTCTGTGTTTGTGGATTAGAAGAATTAATATTGTTAAAATGTCCTTACTACCCAAAGCCATCTATAGATTCAGTACAATCCCTGTATATGTTAACTTAATTCATTTTAACGACAATTCTCTGGAGTAGGTGATTATTATACTCCTTTAACAGATGCTTAGCAAATTAATAATGTAAATGAGATCAGAAAAGGAATGATTACCTGACATAAGAGAATATTGTTTTTAAGCACTACTTTTCAAACTTCAGTAACTTATAGGCTCTTTTTAACTGATTCTAAAACTACAGTCTTTTAGTATTGATGTACCTTATTATTATAATTTTACTTAAATATGAACAAATATAAAATTAGGTATAAATTCTTTATGCTTATATTTCTTATGTAGCTATAAACTAAAACAAATTTAAAAAGTGAAGTACCCCAAGAAAAAAAGCCTGTAAAACTAATGAAATTCAAATTAACAACACTGTTTTTATACAATAGATGATATTGTGATGAAACAATTGCTGCTCACAATGTGAATATGGAGCTGCCTGCAACCCCACTGATTTTTTTTTGGCAGCTTTCATTACCATTGGCTCTCTTCTTCTGCCACACTTCTTTCCAGAATATTGAAAATTCAGGACTGGTACAATATGCAGTGACTGCACCATGATGTCATTTTGGTCTTTACTTAGTGGAACTGTGTCATTTACATATTAAGTAAACCTCTTCTTTTCTCATTATTCCTAACAATCAAAGTAGTGTGCTTGATACAAGCTCAGGTTAGAAAAACAAATATATATGTATATTTGTAATACTGTTACAAATCATGATGCTGTGCTTAGTTAATAAGTGGCCGTTGTAGTGTTCCATTCTATGTTTACTTTAGATTGTAAACTTTGGTTTCAGTTCAATAGAGGGGCTGTTTTGGAGTACTCACCAGTTCAGTTCAGTTCAGTCGCTCAGTCGTGTCCGACTCTTTGTGACCCCATGAATCACAGCACGCCAGGCCTCCCTGTCCATTACCATCTCCCGCAGTTCACTCAAACTCACATCCATTGAGTCGATGATGCCATCCGGCCATCTCATCCTCTGTCATCCCCTTTTCCTCCTGCCCCCAATCCCTCCCAGCATCAGGGTCTTTTCCAATGAGTCAACTCTTCGCATGAAGTGGCCAAAGTACTGGAGTTTCAGCTTCAGCATCATTCCTTCCAAAGAACACCCAGGACTGATCTCCTTTAGAATGGACTGGTTGGATCTCCTTGCAGTCCAAGGGACTCTCAAGAGTCTTCTCCAACACCACAGTTCAAAGCATCAATTCTTCGGTGCTCAGCTTTCTTCACAGTCCAACTCTCACATCCATACATGACCACAGGAAAAACCATAGCCTTGACTAGATGGACCTTTGTTGGCAATGTCTCTGGTTTTCAATATGCTATTTAGGTTGGTCATAACTTTTCTTCCAAGGAGCAAGCGTCTTTTAATTTCATGGCTGCAGTCACCATCTGCAGTGATTTTGGAGCCCCCCAAAATAAAGTCTGACACTGTTTCCACTGTTTCCCCATCTATTTGCCATGAAGTGATGAGACTAGATAATTCTTCGGCACTCAGCTTTCTTCACAGTCCAACTCTCACATCCATACATGACCACTGGAAAAACCATAGCTTTGACTAGACGGACCTTTGTTGGCAAAGTAATGTCTCTGCTTCTAAATATGTTATCTAGGTTGGTCATAACTTTCCTTCCAAAGAGTAAGCGTTTTTTAATTTCATAGCTGTAATCACCATCTGCAGTGATTTTGGAGCCCCAAAAAATAAAGTCTGACACTGTTTCCACTGTTTCCCCATCTGTTTCCCGTGACGCTGACCATTTAAGGCACTATTTATTTAATAAAGATCATTTCAATGATTACTAGATAGAGATGGTACAGTAAGTACACTCATTTTCTTTTGTTGAAGCCTGACTAAAATAACAACGAAAGGACATGTTTAAGGGCGTGTATTCTCAAAAATATAGAAATTGGACAAGGACTTAACGATAAACTTTTTAAAGCTAGAAAACAGACAGATAAATATTAAGTAATTCAGCAAACCCAAGAAAGACAAAATAAGCTATCAGTGGGAAAAGCTGAAAGGTAAACAAGTTTATACAACAGACCTCTCCCCATCAAATAGCTCAGGAATTGGCCAAGTAAGTACCTATGGAAACAGAGATGAAGGGAAGGCTATAAATAAGAAACAGAGAATCTAAGAAGCAGTTTGACCTCCACATTCTTTATCCCACCCTCCACCCTATAAAGACTAGAGGCTTATCCTCTGAAGAAGGATAACAGCAGGTCTCTGGGATGGAGTTAAACCAGTGCAGAGCTCGAGGGTAGGAATGCAGGCTGAAAACAAGAGGATTGAATGAAGTTATAGACCAGTGCTGAGTTTCTTCTCCAATCTCTGTTCCTGTAATACCAGAAGATTCTTCTCTGGGGAAACTGAGTAGCTAAAGAGCAGAGACCCAAAGATTCAGACATTTGATGGCTTTCCCAAGGTAAGGGGTCAGTCAGATCCCTGTCCAGAGAAGCCCCCAGAAGCTCTGATAAAAGGAGCTTTCAGGGCTCTGCTTTTAAACAGGGTGAAACCAAAGATCACCACACAGCTGGGGAAAATCTCTGAAGCCTTGACTATGTTAAAATGATTTAAGGAAGGATAAGCTGATTGAGAAAGAGACTAAACTATCAACCATGAGTGGATTAAGAATGTATTTACCATTGTGCTGAATACGAATGGAATATTGTTCAGCTTTAAAAAAGAAGGAAATACTTTTCTGTGGTACATTGTGGATGACCCCTGAAGACGTTTTGCTAAGTGAAGTAAGCCAGTCACAGAAGGACAAGTACTGCATGCTATCACATCTGAGGCAGCTAAAGAAGTCAGACTCAGAGAGACGGAAATAAGAATGATTGTTTCTGGCGGGGTGGGGCGTGGTGGCGCATGGAAAGTTGTTCATTGAGTACAGTTTCAGTCTTGCAAGATGAAAAAGTTCTGCATATCTGTTATACAATAATGTAGATCTAGTAAATAATACTGTGCACCTTTAAAGATTTGAGAGGATAAATTTATGCCACATGGTTTTAAGGGAAGCCCCAGTGGCTTGGTGTTAAAGAATCCTCCTGCCGATGCAAGAGACATAAGAGACACAGGTTCTATCCGTGGGTCAGGAAGACTCCCTGGAGAAGGGAATGGCAATCCACTCCAGTATTCCTGCCTGAGAAATTCCATGGACAGAGGAGCCTGGCAGGTTAAAGTCCATAGAATCAGACAAGATTTGGGGATTAAACAATAACAATGTATGTTTTTAACCACAATAAAAAAGAGAGAGGCTAAAACAAAATGAAGAGAGTGACATAAACTCTGAAGGGAGAAGAAAATGTCAAGTAGAAGTATTGACATCCTCAGAGTGGTAAGAGAAGATACTGCATCCATGAAACAAAATTAAGGTGCTATTAAAAAATAATAATAATAAAAAAAAAACCCAGACAAAAAGGAAACTCTTAGAAACAAAAGCTGTAGTATTAAAATATTAAGGAGAGGTTATATTTCCTAGAAAGAGCAGAAAGAAATAAATTAAATACAGGACTGGAGGAAAAGGAAAAAAAAAAAGTCCAAAATTCAGATAAAGGGAATTCCAGAAAAATAACAGATGGGAAGCAATCATTAGAGAGTGCATTTTTCCATTTTTTCTAGAATTGCCGTTCATGGTTTTCCAGATTAAAGGACGCACAAAGTACTTAGGGTTATAAATGAAAATAAACTCACACCTCGGCACATTTTCATGACATTACAGAACCCTGGAAGCAAAAAGAAGATCCCACAAAAACAGAGAGGGAGAAGGAATCATTTCCAAAGGTAACGGGTTCATAATAGCTTCTGACTTCTCCAAAGTAGATCTAAAACTAAAAGAGAATGCCCTCAGCATTCTATTGGCATGACTTCCAATCTGGAAACTGATACATAGACAAACCTTCAATCAAATGTGACAATAATATGAAAACATGCCAGACACGCAACTCTCATAAAGTCACCTAGCACATGCATCTTTTCTTGGGAAGCTATTGTAAGATGTGTCTCACCAAAATAAGGAGAGAGCCAGGAAAGAGAACGACGTGGGGTATAGAAATAAAAGAGAGATGAAGGCACCCCCAAAATTATGGTGAAGAAACGTCTCGAATGAAAGCTATATGTGAGGCAGAGAAGACTGCAAGTCCCGATTATAGTTCAGAAAGTGCCAACAGAGATTTCTTCATAAAACTACTGGAATACTCAAAGCATCTGAATATTTTCAGATGAGATTTAGATAATTAGTGGAGAGTGTGCTGCTGCTGCATCGCTTCAGTCGTGTCCGACTCTGTGCGACCCCAGAGACGGCAGCCCACCAGGCTCCCCCTTCCCTGGGGTTCTCCAGGCAAGAACACTGGAGTGGGTGGCCATTTCCTTCTCCAATGCATGCAAGTGAAAAGTGAAAGGGAAGTCATAACACATGTAGGTAGACCAAAGTGGAGAGAGTAGAGGTTGAATTCGTGATCAGGGTGGAGAAAACTAAGCTCACATTAAAGAAGACAGTTTCCTAACTGTGAGAATACAAAATCCTATCAAGGAAAAGTAACCATAGTAGTGCGAATTTCTTTTACAGTCATTACACTATAAATCCTGAATATTTCTCTAAACAAAATTACTATATTATTATACTGAGGAGTGAGAAGGGATGGTATATGAGGTAGCAAAAGTTGATAGATACAGAATAAGACAGCTTCATCTTCATCTTCAACAGGGAGGAAGCTAACAGACAATGCTTAAAACAGAAAATCATTTAAAAATAAAATCACAAGCACCTTCAGTTCAGTTCAGTCGCTCAGTTGTGTCCGACTCTTTGCGACCCCATGAATCGCAGCACGCCAGGCTTCCCTGTCCATCACCAACTCCTGGAGTTCACTCAGACTCACGTCCATTGAGTCCGTGATGCCATCCAGCCATCTCATCCTCTGTCGTCCCCTTCTCCTCCTGCCCTCAGTCCCTCCCAGCATCAGGGTCTTTTCCAGTGAGTCAATTCTTCGTATGAGGTGGCCAAAGTACAAGCCCCTTACTTAGCCAAATTAAAAAAAAAAAAATGTATTTAGATGATTTGAAAGTGGTTGCCTCTAAGTAAGGGAAAGTTCTGGCACTCAAAGAGTTCTGCTCGTGTGCGTATGTCACTAACCTCGCAGATCTAACTTACTCTTAAAACTATATGCATGTGTAACTTTGATTTTAAATTATTTCAAAATAAAAAAACAACAACAAAAAAAAAACAAGATAATAAAGTGCTTAGCATGAGTCCAGGAACTCCAAATAAGGACACCTCCACAGAAAGACCGTTTCCATCACCACCGTGTTGGAATTTCACAAACCTTACCTTTTTGATTCTAAGGAGTTAGATTCTACAAATATGTTACTGTAGTAAAGTGATTCACTGAAAATAAGCCAACTAATTTTTTTAAACTACTACATTTAAACTGTATTCATGTATTCATTTTTGGCTATACTGGGTCTTCCTTGCTATGCGCAAGCTTTCTCTAGTCGGGTGCGGGCTTCTCGTTGCAGCGGCTTATCTTGTTGCAGAGCGTGGGCTCGAGGGTGTATATGCTTCACTAGCTGTGGTCCCAGACTCTAGAGCACAGGTTCAATAGCTGCTGCTCAGGGACTTGGTTGCTCTACTGCATGTGGGATCCTCCTGGATCAGGGATCCAACCTGTGCCTCCTGCGTTGGCAGGCAGACTCTCCCCCACTGAGTCACCAGGGAAGCCCCAAGGTGATTAGTTTTTTTGTTTGTTTTGTTTATTTTTTTTAATTTTTATTTTTACTTTATTTTACAATACTGTATTGGTTTTGCCGTACATTGACATGAATCCGCCACGGGTGTACATGAGTTCCCAATCCTGAACCCTCTCCCACCTCCCTCCCCATATCATCTCTCTGGATCATCCCCAAGCATCCTGTATCCTGTATCGAACATAGACTGGCGATTCGTTTCTTATATGATAGTATACATGTTTCAGTGCCATTCTCCCAAATCATCCCACCCTCTCCCTCTCCCTCAGAGTCCAAAAGTCCATTCTATACATCTGTGTCTCTTAAAATGTATTTATGGCTATGCCAGGGCCTCGCCACTGAGTGGGGCCTTCTCCAGCGGAAGTGAGACGGGGCCACTCTCTGCCAGTGCCCTAGCGCCTCTCATCACGGTGGCCTGTCCCCCCGCAGCGCGCAGGCTGCAGGGCACAGGGGCCTCAGTAGCGGCTCTGGAGCCTCGAGCGCAGGCTCAGTGGCTGTTGTGCGCGGGTTCAGTTGCCCCACAGCACGTGGGATCCTCCGGGACCAGGGAGCGAACCCGCACTGGCAGGCAGACTCTCCCCCACTGAGCCACCAGGGAAGCCCCCACGCTGATTAATTTTTAATAAAATTAAACAGCAGAGTAGCAGGCAGAGAGTCTGTCTGCAGTTGTTCACTGTTCTTCACACTGTGGTGAATAACCAGTGCTTGGATTTTAGCCTAGAGATGTGTGTTTCTGTGGAGGAGAACAGGGCCGGGGAGGAAGGGTTGATTCAGTGGTTTCTGGGATGCTTACAGGGAGGAGAACTGGATTTTATTGCTCAGTCTAAGTGGTCCCAGAGCATAAATTACTCTTGGATAATTTACACCCAGTGACTAGACTAGGACTATGAATACAGAATGGTCCCTGATAATCTGAAAACATAGAAATGATTCCCTTACCAAGCGTGGCCCAAAGAATATGGTAAACCCAGTGAAACCAGAAAAGAAAGAAAAATATTCCCAAAGAATTTTTCTTGCCTTTAAATTTGAGTAGGGCAACAGATTGACAGCTGCCTAACATGAGTGTTTTGAAAACACTGAATCTGTACGACCAGTATTATAACGACGTTGTGATGTTTTTATAGAATGACACTATATTGCAAATTTATTCCTTCAATGAAACGCATGCCCTCATTAATCCTCCAAACATCTCTATCCTATGAAGAAACACATTTTGCACTAGAGATGTGTGGTCTAATGCCTTCCACCTTTCTGAATATACAGAAAGCGTGTGTAACAAAGAGCAAGCGCACAGCAACAGCATTTAAGGCTGCAAGAGACATGGCAGAGTACTGTATGCCCCTGTCCTTCCCCCCGAACAGCAGCAATTAAAATTCACAGCTGCCGGCTGCCCAGATGTTTCTTGCATTCAGTGCTCTGTAATAGCATCTGAATATACTGTCTGACTGCAGTTCCAGTAAACTAGACAGCTTTGGATTCTAAATTCAGCAGACTAGATCCAGTGTGTATATTTTTTTTCTCCAGATTAGCTTCCCTCTCCCTTCTCCCCTCCCCTCCTCTTCGTTTGCTTGGGGCATTAGCAGTTCAGAAACAAAAGACATTTCTAGCTCAGAGTTGAGCTGTATCAGAGTGTAAGTGAAGGTCAGGTCTGATTTATGTGGCATGTCTGATAAGCAGGAGAGGAGAGCAGGATGAAGGGCTTGGAAAAGCTGGTGAACTTGGCCTGACTTATATCTTGCGCTTTTGTAGGCAGCCAACATCCCCCTGGTGTCAGAGCTTGCCATCGACGACATACACTTTGATGACTTTTCTCTCGACGTTGACGCCATGATCACGGCTGCTCTTCGGATGTTCATGGAGCTGGGGATGGTACGAAATTTAAGATTGACTATGAGGTAAGACGTTTGGTCATATGGGGCTCCCAGGAGTGCACCCAAGAACAACGTGGTAGCCACGTTGAGCCTTGGGTTTCCCAAATATTCATCGGGGATGATCACGCTTTCCCTGCATACCTAGTGGGGTTACTGTGGGAATCGTGTGCAGTTTGTGGAAGGACCTCAGTGTTGAGGGTCCCTCAGACATAAGGTATCATTTTGATCATGGCCCACTGCAGACACACGCAACTGCCTGATGTAAACTTTCCCTTCCCATTTCAGACACTGTGTAGGTGGCTTCTGACAGTAAGGAAGAATTACCGAATGGTTCTGTACCACAACTGGAGACACGCCTTCAACGTGTGCCAGCTGATGTTTGCGATGTTGACTGTAAGTGTGTTTGGTGACAGTGGAAGGTCACCTGTCCCTTGTGAGGACCTGCTGGCTTCCCCTTCACATTCTCATTTCTCAGACAAGCCGCCCTGTGATTAACTTTACGTTGAAACTTACCTACCCTGGTGATGGGAGTGTATATTTCACAACGACCTCTGAGCTTTAAGGCTGTAAAATCACTGACACCTTGGAGCAGGTGTAGCCTTTGAATGATTGCTTGAGTCTCTTTTTAATGTTTTATCTTGGGAAACTGGTTTTTTATAAACAAAAGAAATGCTTGGGTTTTCAAAGCCACCTGTTTTGCAGAGAATATGGGGATGAATGACTAAACAAAGAGATCTGCTGGATAAGACCGCATAGGCTGGTGGAAAACCAAAGAAGGGATGTGTGAACATTACCCACAGGGACATGGGAATCCTGAGAGATGCTTATCTGGAGAAGGTCCAGGGAGGCTGTGGGAAGGAAGGAGTAGGAGTGTGTGTTCTCAGGGTTTAGGGCACACCAGGCTTCAAAGCTCTGCTCCAGGCGCTGTAACAAAGTGAAGGTGGCCAGTCTGTTTTATAGAAACAGCTGGAGCAGCTGGCCAGAGGTAAGCCTTGGAATTTAATCGAAAAGCAAATGTCTGTGGAAAGACTAAAACAGAATCCTCTCTTCATCTCCACTTTCTGGCAAAAAATAAGGCTCATTTGGTCTTATTTCTACTTACACTGTCAAGCAATTATCAATTAAAACGGTTTCTGGCTTAAATATGTTGGTTTCTTTGGCCTCAAGGTGATGTGTACATACGTGTGTATCCATAAGCGTGTATGTAAGCATACCTGCCACACAGAAAAAGAGAAGATGCGTTTAAGATTCTCATAACGTAAATCTAAATGCCTCACATCTTTGCCCCCAGATTAAAATGTAAACCTGAAAGAGGGAACACCCAATGACAAACATTTTCCTTTTTGATCCACGTGAAGGAAGATTTCCGCTCCTTCCTCATGAAGTGCTCTGTGCTCTTCTCTGCCTACTAAAATTTTGCTCGTTCTTTAAAATGCGTTGATCTAATGCTGGTTTTCCCATGAAGTCTCCTTTTCCATAATCATCAATGATTTCAATAATCATCAGTAATCGTCAAAAATTACTTATTTCTCTGCACTGTGTCTTGTACAACACATCTTTCTTTCTGCTGTGTATCTGAAGTTAAAGATCTCTCATTCTCCTGTGAAGTAGGCAGCTCGAGGCTAAAGAAGTCATTTCTTGTTCCTACAATAACCTCCATTTA
This sequence comes from Aepyceros melampus, assembly GCA_006408695.1. Taxonomy (NCBI): domain Eukaryota; kingdom Metazoa; phylum Chordata; class Mammalia; order Artiodactyla; family Bovidae; genus Aepyceros; species Aepyceros melampus. Next base: position 224,271 of record SJXQ01003110.1, on the reverse strand, counting down.
TTTGCTCAACATCTATCTGTTGAGCATGTCACCAGCACCCTGTACTTGGTAAGCTTTCAACAAATTGTGTTGGATTGATTTGAACTGAAATACACATATAGCATAAGAAGATGGGACCAAAATGTCTTCACTTTTACACTCAAGGACTTGTTTTTTTGCAGGGGTTGGGAGAGGGTGGGGAGAAGGGTGACCACAACTGCTTAAAGCAAGAAAAATAATCTGGAAAAACTGGACATCTCACTGTAACATACACCATGAAAGCAGGCAGCCAGTCAAATGAGGAAGGAAGAAGCTTTGAGCAAGACCCTTAAATGTTTAAGAACCAATGTTTCATAAAAAAAAAAAAACCTCTCATTTTACTTTTCCAAATCAGATGTCATAGAAAGTAATAATTTTTTGTGTCCAGAGTTCATGTATATGGCTCTCAGAAGACATCCAATAAAGAAATTATTGACCTATTATTTTGGAAAACCTATGGATTTATGGTGAATCACCAAAATAAGTAAGCAGGAACCTTGTTCAATGAAGGACTGAGTTATGTGAAGTGTTAGTCACTTGTCTTGTCCAGCTCTTTGCAATTCCATGGACTGTAGTCCAACAAGCTCCTCTGTCTATGGAGTGGGTAGCCATTCCCTTCTCCAAGGAGGAAACTTGTTCAGTGAGCGATTAAAGATGTCATAAACAGAAATAGATTTTACAATAAGCCTTAAAATAGTCCATCCTAAAGGAAATCAGTCCTGAATATTCATTGGAAGGACTGATGCTGAAGCTGAAACTCCAATACTTTGGCCACCTGATGAGAAAAACTGACTCATTGGAAAAGACCCTGATGCTGGGAAAGATTGAAGGCAGGAGAAGAAGGGGATGACAAAGGATGAGAAGGTTGGATGGCATCCCCAACTCTATGGGCATGAATTTGAGTAAACTCCGGAAGTTGGTGATAGACAGCGAGGCCTGGCATGCTGCAGTCCATGGCATTGCAAAGAGTCGGACACGACTGAGCGACTGAACTGAACTCAACTGAAAGAGCTGGGATAGAGGAAACTGGTAAGAACTGTGTGGTCAAGTGGACATTTAGGAGAAAAGGGAATTCATACTCCGTTTTCTTTAGTAAATTTTTCCACAATATGGACAATCTCGATCCTTTTCAAGAAAGTGAAGAAGGCAGAGCTCTCAGAATGTTACCACCATGGAGATACTTGTTCTGCCTAAATATTTCAAAGGTAGAGTTGTTTTTGCAAGTCTGCTCAGCAAACTTGAAGAGTATCACTGTTTGAGAAAGTCTGGGTTTTGTTTCTGTATTAATGCTAGCTCAAAAAGAGAAGAATTTACTCTTAAAATTCTCTTGGCCGGGGGGAGAAGGGGCTAGAGGTTGAAAAATAAATGCATGACTTTGGAAAGAATACTTGGTGAATGTTATTTTTTTTTTCTTTTACACTGAATAGAATAGCCACATTTGGAAAAGATATTACTTTCTGTTCATTAAATGTTTCTGAACTAAGGGTTACCGTAGGTTGAAAATGCCAACTTTGTCCGCAACACAAGTATTCTCCTCTCCAACTTGACTATAGTCAGACTGGTTAATCAGAATTTTTTCACTAAGAAAGTAAATGCTGAGATAACAGAGATTACTTGATCAGGGGCAAAAAAGAAAAGTGAGCATAATTCACTCATCACTTCTAACTTCTGGAATACAACCTTGGTAGCCAAAGTGGGCAAAATGTTAACCTACTTATTTCTTTGAGTGCCCACTAAGGCTTCAGGCTTCAGGTACTCCTGAATACTGTTAGAGTCTTTCACTGTTTTGCTCTCATAAGTGATTTTATTTCCATTCTAGTTATCTTATATTCCACTTCCACGTGTTGAATTAGAACTAAAATTCTCTATTAATATGAAAGAAAAGTTATAACTAACCCCTGGATTCATTCAGCTAGAGTTACAAAAATGAGAGAGCACGGCGTCTGTGCGCGGAATTTTCCTCTAGATGGCGCTCCAAGGCAAAGTTTCCCAGCCAGTTGCCTGGAAAGAAAGGGGGCGGATGGTGTTGATCTTGGCAACATTCCCTGAAGACAAGGCGCTTCTTTTCTTCTAAGACAAGAAATACTGAGGCATGCACCCCACACTCTTTTCTTAAAAGAAACATCAGCAAGGCCAGTGTGTCTGAAAAAAGCCCTCCTATCAGGACAGACCTGTATTAGGGCTGTCTCCTTGCCTGCAGAGCTATCAGTGCAAATAGTACGGCACCCTCCTTGTGCCTTTTTTGGGTGTGTATTTTTCCAAGCCCATTGTCTCTAGGAATGGGAAGATGGATATTTGTGTGTCACTGATGAGCAAACCATAACACAGAGTACAACAGAGCAAGCAAATTATATGTAAGAATCAGCTTCCTAGCCTTTAACTCTATAATCAAGTCCAGAAAATAGCTTGTTCAGAACTGTGTTTTGCAGAAGTATTCAAGCTCATGTCTAGGTAACAAAAAGGTCTTGTTTCTTTAGAAATTAAAAAGAAAAAGAACAAACTGCATTGTCGAATAAGCAATTTGATGTATAATGGTGGAAATTTAGTTCATTGGGAACGCTTTTAATGACTTATTAATTTATTACAAGCCTCTGGGGTAGAATTCCAAATATTAAAATGAAAGTATCAGTCTTATTCTCTGCTTCTAAAGAGAAATTTAGGTAGTTAAAAATTGCCAAATATTTTTAATTCCTCAGATAAATGCAGTATGGAATGCCAGTTACTGTTTGCAGTTAAAACAGGGAATTAAAAACCTGCAGATAGATCAAGAATAATTATCTAAATTCTCTTTATTTATGGAAGCTTGTAGAATAAATATTCCATCAAGCACATACATAATGAAAGATAATAACCACATTTCTTATATGTACAGTGTAGACCACATAAAGGAACCGACCATGCTTTTGTTTGTATTCTGGAAAATAAAAAGGCACGTGGTGATGCCAAGGTTGCAGAGACATTTTTAAGGTTTTATAAATGATGTATGAGCTCTGACAGATTTTCCAGGGGGGGAAAAAAAGGTTTCCTTAAGAGTCAGTATTCTTTACTATCCCATAAATGTACTCATTAGCACTTTGGGGCATGCCCTGTATCCTGTAGGGCTCAATAAAGATTCATTGAATGAGTGGATTTAGTTTAGGGTAATATTATTCAGGGAACTATGCTGCTCAGTGTCCAGTTTTTTCAAGAAACTATAAAATGATGAACAACTATCATTGCTAGAAATCTTGTTCTTTCTTCATATCACACTAAGGTTCAGCTAGGGTTCATATAGAATATTATGATCTTGCAGAATTCACTGGATATGAAAAGAGACGAGCACACGATCACATTAAAATTGATGGCGGTGCTGGTGGCTTGGTGCTGGTGGGGAAAGGCAGTTAAACACTAATAATAACCAAGTATCGCAGCAAACACACTGACACTTCCTGCGTTTACGGGGGCTTCTTAAATCTTAAATGTGGAGGTAGCGCGTTTAAGTCCGTATTTGGATTGTCAACAAGGTTATTCTCAGAGATAAGCCAAGTCGTTTTACTGATAATTCAAACTAGAGAGCAGAAGGGACGTTTAGGAAGAAAAATCCATCCTGCTCAGTAGCTTGAGGATAGTGTGCTGGCCTCTATCTGCCATTTTCAGGGAAGTCCTTGATTTTTGAGGTAGACAGTCTCTTCTGCAAGGAGATCTTAGAAACACAATTAGAATTCCTTTCCCCCTTAACCCAAAGAAGGACAGAACTAGTTGAATTTTCAAATAAAATGTTTTTGGTCTATAACAAGACTACTAATCTCAATGGAAATCTAATTTCTTTGTAGACTGTAATGTTGTAAGGTACAAAGAGATCTATGGTTTTATTCTGTAACCAACAACAAAGTAACAAACAATAATTACATTTGTAATCATCAAACATCATTTTTACATTGCATTTCCTTATCAATATAAGTAATAACTAGTTATATTTACTTGAAAATAAATGGCAACATTATCCTAATAATACAACAAAATCTGCATATTAGAAAAACCAATTCTTTGTCATGTAGGTGTACCTTGATTTCTGGTATAACTTCAAAGAAAGCACATTTTTAATTGAGGAAAGGAGTGATTCTTTTATGTTTTTGCAGAATATCAGCACTGGGTGCTGTAAATTAACTAGGGAGCTAATCAGTTTGAATACTGTGTCTAAATTACATTTAAGACTCCTGGCTTTTAATCATTTAAGAAGGTTTCTATTTTTATTCTCTCCGGCCACCTCTCAGAGCTCCAGTGAGGCACTCCATGCTTCTAGCTGACACTCCCTTTATCCACATTTATTTTACAAAAGGAAAAAGGCAAAGCAGCAGATAATTAAGAAACTGGTGTGCTAATAATCAAACATACAATGGGGCAGAAGGATAATCCAATCCACTTCCTCACACAGGAGAGTAACCTCCATAACTCATTTTAAGCGCTGCCATTCTGGGCTATGGGTCATTCCCTTTCTAGTGAAAATAAATTCTCCCGCACCATCAGCCAGAGCTGAGTATTTTTCTTAGGACATGTAAATTGTAAAAGTGTATGAACATAATCATGCTGGCATTTGAGGGGGAGTGCAAGCTCTTGCCTGTGGACACAGGCTTGTAAGGAAATGTGTGTGGTTTCAGGGCTGCGGTTGCCTGGTTACAATATAGGATTTTTTATTAAAGTGAATTTACTCCTGAGATTTTTATGGTGTTGGTAAACTGCTTAATCTGTCGCTCTGTATTTTATGGCTCCAGCCAAATCCTGCAGGTCAGGGAGACCCGGCAGCAGAGCCATGGCTATTTATCACAGCCTCTATTTTCCACAGCTCACTCAGTAGTGGCAGTTTCTTGAGGCTGAATGAAACCTGGCACCTAAGGGTGTCAAGCTGGGGACTTTATAAAGTTTTAATTGTTTTCACTAGTCTCATGTTCAAGTGTAGCTCAGTGATGACTAGTGAAAATTTGGGGTAAGTTTTGAAGAGGTTTCATATTCTCGAAATTCATCCATCTGGCTTCTTTGTGGCATGTGAAAAGGACTGTCTCTCTGCACAATTGAGGTTCACCAGGTGATCTTCATTCTCTGTGCTCACACACTCCATGTTCTATTCAATTCACTAGCAGTTTATCATAAAATATAAACTATGTTTCTAAACACAAAAAAGCAAGCTTTCTCCTCAAAAAATAATAAAGCATATTCTTAGTATTGAAAGTAAAAAATGTTAAACATCTGTTTTTCCTTTTGTCATTTTTTGAATTACAGCATGCTTTCTATATACATACGTGTAGCTTTGTTTTTTATTACCTAAATTGAAGTAAAAATTCAACTTTTAAAGGCTTATTAGATATTTACTCTTTCTTACCATTTGTATTTGTTTTCACACATTTTATCGAAATATGAGAGCAGAGATACATTGACCAATTTTTATTTGACCACATCATGACTTCCTGAGAATGAAATGAAGAGTATTGACAGATGCCAAGGTTTGCTTTGAAATAGTCTGGCAAACAAACAGAGCTTGTGAAGGGATAAATGAATCAACGCAGCAGAACGTGGCTTCCTGCTAAAGTTAGGTAACGAGTACTTGGGTATTCAATACAGTATTCTATTTTTCATATGTTTTTAACTTTACAAAATAGATAATTTTTTTAAATTAGGATAACAAGTAGGTTAAAATTAAGTCAAGGAGGTAGTTAAAACTAACTAAAATTGTTAAAGTCAATTCATTTTTTAAATTCATGCAGCAAACATTTACTCAAACACATATGCTTGTACCAGTTTTGAGAGGCTTCCCTGATAGCTAGCTCAGTTGGTAAAGAATCTGCCTGCAATGCAGGAGACCCCGGTTTGATTCTTTGTTCAGGAAGATCCCTGGAGAAGGGATAGGCTACCCATTCCAGTATTCTTGGGCTTCCCTTGTGGCTCAGCTGGTAAAGAATTCACCTGCAATGCGGGAGACCTGAGTTCGATCCGTGGGTTGGGAAGATCCCCTGGAGAAGGGAAAGGCTACCCACTCCAGTATTCTGGCCTGGAGAATTCCATGGACTGTATAGTCTGTGGGGTGCCTGGCCATTTTGAGTCTTACATGAGTAAGCATTTGCTATATTATTTGAGATTCAGAGAGTTGTGTCCAAAACATGCCTTAGATTTTGCAATTTGATAATAAGTGCCTTCAAGAAGCTTCTGGTTATAAAAGTACTTAAGTGTAGACTGTAAGGTCTTCCCAACTCTGAACTTGACAAGCAAAGGATCATTGCAGACTTAAATCACTGTTTAATCAACATTTGACTATATTCATCTTGAAAACGAAGAGAAGCAAATTTGATCAAAAGTGCCCCATGCCTCGTACACCTGAAACTAACACAACATTGTAAATAAACTATACTCTAATCAAAATCAAAAACAAAAACCCCCAAGCTATCCTCCCAAGTAAACCCAAGCTATACTCCCATGGAAACTAGACAAACTACCACCGGTTTGTATTGTATCACATGCTTTGGTAAGGAGCTGTGTAAACATGGTGTTGGTTGGTGGTCCCCTAACAACTGGAAAGGTTCTGCTTTCGGGACCTCAGAATAGGACTGACGTGCCATTTCTTCAGCCTGGCAGATCCAATTATTGGCAGACAAACATGACTGTAGACACCAATCTAGATCTAAGTCTGGATGCAGTCGTTTATCTAGCAGGGCTTCTCTTTTAATGATCTGTTACCTTTTGGCTGTGCTGGGTCTTCCTCGCTGTGTGGGCTTTTCTCTAGCTGTGGCAGTCGGGGCCTCCTCTCTGGCTGTGGTGCACGGGCTCCTCATTGCAGTGGCTCTTCTCGTATAGCAGAACGTGGGTTCTAGGGCACACGGGCTTCGGTGGTTGCCGCTCCCAGGCTCCAGAGTACAGGCTCAGTAACTGTGGTGCGTGGGCTTAGTTGTTTCGCAGCATGTGGGACATTCCAGGGATTGAACCCGAGTCTCCTGGATTGGCAGGTGAATTCTTTACCACTGAGCCACCGGGGAAGCTCTCAAGTAAGGCTTTTCTTCCCCCTACAATGGACGATTACATTGTGAATACCTGTTATGCTCCATCTGAGCTTTCATCACCCACTGTCTCTTGTTGGCAAAGAGAGGATCTATTTTAAAAAGAAGATAGGATATGGCATCAAGTATAAATTCATTCATAAGCACTCCTGGTAAGCAAGTGAAATCTACTTCTCTCTGAAAGCTTGAGAAAGTCCTCTGCTTAAAACCAATGCTTTGGAGCAAATTGAATAGGTTGGTATCCATCAACCTGCCCCCAGGATTTACATGTTATACACGCACGTGTGTGTGCTCCGTCATGTCCGACTCTTGGCAACCACATGGACTACCAGACTCCTCGGTCCATGGAATTCTCCAGGCAAGAATACTGGAATGGGTTGCCATTTCCTCATCTAGGGGATCTTTGCAACACAGGGATCAAACCCACATCTCTTGTATTGGCAGGCGAGTTAAGCCCTTACATTGAAAGGTGGCCATTCCATCTTGAAGCGAAAAAGGAGTCCCCAAAAGAAGCATGCTGGCTTGGCTGCAAATGCCTGTGAAGCCCAAACATGGGCCTTAACAATGCTTTTATTATTCTGATCCACTCAGCCGGGATGTGAGCTGAATTGGGAGGGTGATTGAGGCACCATTCTCAAAGAACCTTCCGTCCTTGGTTAGGAGATCTAAGTTTCATGGATAGACACCACATGTGACGGATGGCTTAGCACAGCTGGACCAGCCATCAGCACTGCAGTCTGGGGTGTTCTTTGGAAGACCTGAGCACTCTGTATGTGGCATTTATAATGAAACCCTCAATAAAACGAGCACTCTTTGGCTACAGTAAATTTGATTTTAATTATGTACCAAACAAAGGCCCCAGACAGGGCCCCTGCAACACTACACGCCAAAAATTAAGAAGTACCAGAAATTAAGAAATACCAGAAATTAAATGCTGCCTTTCAGCCTCAGAAATTAAGAAATACCAGAAATTAAGAAATACCAGAAATTAAATGCTGCCTTTCAGCCTCAAGTTCACATCACTCCTCTGGTATGAAGTCATGTTTAGATCAGCTGAGACATGATGACACAGTTAGGGATTCGGCATGCAGAGTCTTCTAGAGGAGGCACTTCCTTGAGACCGCACATTCTTCAAAATGCCTCGGAATGGTCTGAGCGGCCCTCTTTGCTCTTCTTATTCAAAAGAAAAAAGATGAAGAGGAGAAGAAAGATTCTACAGAAGCCCATCACGTTCTCTCTCAGCCTCAGCCAGTCCGCTGATGGCTCCATGGCAGTGCCTGTCGCCAGCATCCACAGAGGAGCAGTTGAGCCGAGGACCTTCTGGAACTGTGAGGAATTTCCAGTACATCACTGGATTCCCTCCCTCGTGGTCCATCACCTGCCAGATCTCAGAATCAATAGGATGAACTTGGGAAACTTCTCATCATTCAGTACCTCTCACAGCTGAGTTCAAGAAGAAGCACGAAGGCAGAATTCTGGCATCACTTTCTCAGATTCCCGTGCTGTGGTCGCACAGGTGCGAGGGCCATGCAGACCAGGACACACCATCTCCAGAAACAAAGCAGGAGCGGCCAGCCACTGTCTCCATCGCTTTCTTCCACAGACCGCCATTGGCATGTGACATTAATAGCTTCTCACTAGAAAAGGGGCATGGTTCTGGCGGGCGCAAGGCCCGACCAGACTATACACACGACAAGGGCCAGGCAGGCCTGTCTTCTTCAAGGCTCTGTTCTAGCCTGCAAAGGAGTACATGTTGAATCAACATTTGCTCAATGAATGAATGAATGGACACTTTTTAGGATGTCACTATTTTATTCCAAGCTAGGACAGGTTGATGAGACATGGGCTTATTTCTAAAACAAAAAAGGATTTATACATACAAATTCTGGAGTGGGTAGCCTACCCCTTCTCCAGTGGATCTTCCCAACCCAGGAATAGAACCGGTGTCTCCTGCATTGCAGGCAGATTCTTTACCAACTGAGCTATCAGGGAAGCCTTACACATACACAATGTGTATATATTCTAATGAATAAACATTCTTTAAGGAAATTTGTGGCACAAAGGAAAAAATCTAAAGTCACCTATGATCCCACTACTAGTAACATTTTGAGGTACATCCTGACAGTCTTTTTCTATGAATGTATTAAGACATTTTTTAAAGTTGGGTTGTTGTACACAGACCATTGTCTCTTTCTTTTCTTTCTAAACCTCATTTAAAATCACTATATATTACTAGCCACATCTTGATGCACCAGAGCTGTGTTTGGCTCAAGATGTCCAGTGGCTCTGCTGTATTAACCTCTTCCAATTCAAGAATAAACATCCATTGTTGAAAGTTCCCTGGTGACTTAGGGATTAGGATTCTGGGCTTTCACTGCCTTTGGCTCACGTTCAGTCCCTGACCGGGGACCTGAGACCCCACCCCCCCAAGCTGTGTGCTGTGGCCAGAAACAGACAGTAAAGAATAACCCGCGTGGTGGGCTAAAGCATCCTCCAAGTGATTCCTGAACATCCTGCCATCATTCTATCATTACAAAGGTCTTGAAAGCTGTACAACTGCACATACACTCTCACCGTTGTGGCTGGGTTGCACAGGGAGTGAGGACACAGACTCGGGAGTCAGGTTGCCTAGAGTCTAATCCTGTCTCCATTTCATTCCAGTGGTGTAGTCTGTTGCTTCGATATCTTCTTCTATAAAATGGGAGCGATCAGAGCAGTTTCTCCTTCAGAGAATTCTTGTAAAGATTAGACTTGTAAGGATTAGATGGGTTAAGGTACTTGAGGGTTTAGAACAGTGCCTGGCACATACTAAATGCTATAGAAATGATATCTGTTGTCAATATTATCCCAAGCCTGTTTTCTCAGATAGATCAATTACTTAACACACACTAGGGTTGGTTTCTCAGTTGTATCTGACTCTGCAACCCCATGGACTGTGGCCCACCAGGCTCCTGTTTCCTTGGAGAATTCCCCAGACAAGAATACTGGAGTAGGTAGCCATTCCCTTTTTCAGGATCCAAGGATCAGACCCAGGTCTCCTGCATTGCAGGTGGATTCTTTACCACCTGAGCCACTAGGAAAGCCCAGTAAGAACTGAACATTTTTGTTAAATGAGTGAAGAAGCCTCTCTAGCACCATCTAATGTTATTATGGCTGTTTTTTTTATCCTTCTGGATTCTACAGAGCCACAGGTGTTAGTTGCTCAGTCGAGTCTGACTCTTTGTGACCCCACCAACTGCAGCCAACTAGGCTCTTTTGTCCATGAAATTCTCCAGGCAAGAATACTGGAGTGGGTTGTCATTCCCTTCTCCGGGGGTCTTCCTGACCCGAGGATCGAACCCGGGTCTCCTGCATTGCAGGCAGATGCTTTACCACTGAGCCACCCGCGAAGCCCCACAGAGTCCAAAAGCAGCTGTCAGCTTTCCTCTGGCCATCGTGTTCCTCTGACTACCACCCAGGATCAGCGTTGCCATGGCGGCACATCCTCACTGGCTTGAATTCTATGTTGACTGAATGGTAGGAAATCACTGGCTAGTTTAAGAAACACTTCAACTCAGTCTTACGTTTGGGTCCTTTGGAGTTCCAGTGATTATATGCTTGAGTGGTTGGGGGCAGGGTTATTCCAGCATGCGACTAACTCAGCAGAGAATTGTTATAGGAGAGGACTGTTACCGCAGAGGACTGTTACACTATATGCTGGAGTGGCTGGGGGCAGGGTTATCCCAGCATGCGTCTAACCCGGAGAGACTGTTCCAGGAGACCTGCTCAGAGGGTCGTGACAGGCTTTTCTGGAGAGGGTGACGTGGAAGCTAGCTGTATGCCTTGGTTATCTTTTTACTTAGATATATGATATTCCCTGCTTTACATTTCTGATATGGGCCATGAGGGAATACAGGTGAGAGGGCAGAGTAAAATAATGGTCAACAAAACCCATTATTGGATAATGGGTAGTTAGTTACTGGATCAGTAGCAGCAAACATATCATTTTATTTGAAAATAAAAATAGAATTAAGCATAGGAGAAACACATTAAAAGGTACTTCCTGCTGCCACTGTGTTCTCTTTTGGAAGTCTATTGTCCTCAGCAGGCAGCTGACTTTTTCTCCCCAGGGTGTCAAGTGTAGGTCAGAATGGATAGGACTAGAAAGAAGATGGATGGGGTGGGGGAGGGGCACTGGACACTCAGTGGCAGGTGGACACATCTCAGGCCTGACGACCCTCAGAAACCACTTACCAGGCAGCGTTAAATCACAGTCAAGAGATGGGTGCTGCTTCAGTAACTCAGGTATCACAGCCAAGAGAGGTAAATATGCTTCATGTGACTGCTGCACTTCAGGGATTCTTTATTGGGAGGACCCACAGGTGGGCTCCATGGCCTTTGAACACCATGAAGTTATAGAATAATTTCTGGGAAGAAGGTCCATGGCTTTTATTAAATTCTCAAAAATATCCATGATACAAATAGTCTAAGAGCTAGATGCTGGATTTCCAAGAAGGGGGCGGGGTAGTTGGCTGTGTAAGACCTTAAAGTATATTCCAACATAGTATACAATCGGTGATAACTGATGGCTTAAAAATGATTCTGGTTTTGAACTTGAGTCTATTACATGGCATTTGATTTTATCTTCTAATTAAATTTCTAGTTGAATTATCTTATGTTGACATTATCCCATCTGTATTCTTACTGTTCCAATTCATCAGCTCGTTCTAAACAGCAGCATTTTCACAGGCAATGATCTCTCTAAATTTCAGTACATCTTCATTGTGTTTACAGCACTGATTTCCAGAATACAATGTATAATTATTGCATGCTTGATAGAGTTTCAGGATTTGCTTTAATGGCAACCCACTCCAGTGTTCTTGCCTGGAAAATTCCAGGGACAGGGGGAGCCTGGTGGGCTGCCATCTATGGGGTTGCACAGAGTCGGACACGACTGAAGCGACTTAGCAGCAGCAGCAGCAGCAACAAGATCCAAACCCAATGAAACTGTCTTACAGATTCAAGATGACAGAGAAGGACACTTGCATCCCTTTCTCCTTTCAAAAAACACCCCTCAAATAACAAGGAGAGTAAGAAATGGACACAAATTCCAGTGTTTTCATGAGGGGAGGATGATTTGTAGATTAACAAAGAAAAGGAAGGTCCAACCCAAATGCCTTCAGGATCAGAGAGTAGAGGAAGGGGTACACGGGAGAACAAGTACTCTCCTAGGAGCTGCCAAAGCTCAGGAACTGGAAGGATCAGATACCACAGAAATGGGGTGAATGGGAGTGAGGGACGAGGAAAACACTGAGCCCCCAAATTTCCACCCCCTCTGCCTGTAGTCCAAGAACTACTCTTCCCCTTGTCTATGCAGGAGGCCAGATTATTTGCCAGAGAAACTGAGCCCCAGTAAAAGAAAAGTTAGGTGAGACGCACCTTGAAAGTAAGAGAATGGAGTGAAAGTCTCCATCATGAGAGTGAGAAGCTACATACCCTTTTCTCAGAATTCCAACACCTGTATTTATGCTCCTTCTGAGCAAGAGATTGGAAAATCCAGAAGTGTTCAGAGTATCTACTCTGGCGTGTGGGGGTCTACAGCAGGACCACCTGGCCGTGTGCTCAGCATGATGAGATCAGCCATGTGTAGACACCATCTGCACGCATGGGTGTGTGGTGAGTGTGGACTCCCGTGCGTAAGTGGACGACCGAGGATATCAGGCATTTGAGGAAACCACCAAACACAGAGATAAGGAGTTCAGAAGAAATAGGCAATTCAGGGAACAGAAGAGACTTTCAAAGGGATTATAATTAATATCTTCAAAAGAGAAGAGACAGTAATGCATCCATGTAAGAAGAATAGGATGCTGTTAGAAAAGGAGCAGCAGACAGGAAAATGCTAGTAAATTTAAAAGATTACTCACTCCTCCTGGAAAGTAAGAGGAGAAAAGTCAACATAAGCAATGGGAAAGAAGAAGTGGAAAATGAGGAAATGAATATAAGAAGTCCAATGTCAAACCAATTGGAGTGCCATTCAAACAGGACAGAAAAAATAATGAAGTCGAAATTATTAAGGGGAAAAAAAAGGTGACAAGAATATTGTACTGAAGAAAATGAGCCTTCACACTGAAAAGGTTTACCAAGCAATGATGAGGAAAAGTCCCAAACCAAAGAAGATTTTTGTGAAACTGGCAAACCCCAGGCAAAGAGAGAAGATTCTAAAAGAGAGAAAATCAAGTATCATTCAAAGGATTAGGAACAAGAATGATTCATGCTTCGCTAAGGCAACTTTGGAAGTTAGGAAAGAATAGAGCAGTCCTTCAAAATTCTGAGTAAAAATGTTGCAACCTAGAATTGTTAGGCAAGCCAATAACTGAGTAGGAGAATAAAGACATTTCAGTTGTGGAAAGCCTTAAAAAAAATCAACTTTCTCAGTGTTAAACAAGTATTAACATCCTTTCTTGTGAAGCTACTGGCAGATGTGTTCTCTCAAACTGAGAGAGAAAACGAGGAAAGAGAGAGATGTGGGATGCAGAAGGCAGGAAGCCAACCCCAGGAGGCGGACGCTGGCAGCAGACCCCTGAGAATCCAGGCCAAATGCCTGGATAAGCTGGCCCTGACAAGCACTGGGCCAAAGCAGGAAACCCAGGCAAGGGACCTGTCAAAAGTGCGACTGTTCAGAGAGTTGTGTAGGATGTAAGTCGACTTAGATGTTAAAAGAAATCTTAACTCCAGGAAGCTAAACATCTACATAACAAAGGATATAATCATTGGATACTGAGTGAATAATATTTACGGATTGATCATCAGGTAGGCACTTTCTGAGACCCAGGGCACTTAAGTTTCTTTGTGCCTCAGTTTCCTCACTTTAACTGGCAGATAATAATAGTCCGTACTTGTTGTGAGAAGTAAGTTGTTGTGCAGTCCCCCAGTCGTATCCGACTCTTTGTGGCCCCATGGACTGCAGCACGCCAGGCCTCCCTGTCCCTCTCCGTCTCCCGGAGTTTGCACAAGTTCATGTTCATTGCATAGGTGATGCCATCCAGCTGTCTCATCCTCTGACGCCCTCTTCTCCTGCCCTCAATCGTTCCCAGCATCAGGGACTTTTCCAATGAGTCATCTGTTCACAACAGATGACCAAAATACTGGAGCTTCAGCTTCAGTGTCAGTCCTTCCAGTGAATATTCAGGGTTGATCTCCCTTAAGGCTGACTAGTTTAATCTCCTTGCTGTCCAAGGTACTTTCAGGAGTCTTCTCCAGCACCACAGTATGAAGGCATCAGTTCTTTGGTGTTCTGCCTTCTTTACGGTCCAGCTCTCACAACCGTATGTGACCACTGGGAAGACTATCGCCTTGACTATATGAACCTTTGTCTCTGCTTTTCTTTGTTTATGCAAAAGTAGGAAGTCAAAATATACCTGGAGTAACAGGCAAGTTTGGCCTTGGTGAACAAAATGAAGCAGGGCAAAGGTTAACTGAATTCTGCCAAAAGAATGCACTGCTGCTGCTGCTGCTATGTCGCTTCAGTCGTGTCCGACTCTGTGCGACCCCAGAGACGGCAGCCCACCAGGCTCCCCCGTCCCTGGGATTCTCCAGACATGAACACTGGAGTAGGTTGCCATTTCCTTCTCCAATGCATGAAAAGTAAAAGTGAAGTTGCTCAGTCATGTCCACTCGTCGTGACCCCATGGACTGCAGCCCACCAGGCTCCTCCGTCCATGGGATTTTCCAGGCAAGAGTACACTAGTCACAGCAAATATCCTTTTGCAATAACCACAAGAGACGACTTTACACACAGGCATCACCAAATGGTCAATACCGAAATCATAATAATTACATTCTTTGTAGCCAAAGATGTAGAAGTATGTTAAATGGTTATGGTTCTCTTAGGACAGTGTCTGGCACACAGGAAGGACTATGGTCACATGGGAAACCCCTGAATAACCAAGGGCTAATGGCGTGCACCTACTATACAGTAATATGGAGGAAAATACCTACCAAACTAGACCAAAAAAAGAAAAGGGAAAGTGCTTGCCTTTGGGAATCAGGATAGGGGAAGGATGAGGGACTACTGGTTTTGGTTCTATGTTTCTAACTACAATTGAATTTTTAAAAACTATTGCAAGTAATGCCTTCAATAAAATAAAATTAACTTAAAACCAATAGCCAGCTCTGAATTTTAAAATGAAGGACACACACAGCTTAGATATGGACTACTTTATCTTGCCCAGATAGTTTATAAACATTCCTATTTGCTATGCAGATGAAATTATATGTATTTCTAATGTAGAATCTTTTAAAATAAAGTTGTCAACACAGAAACTTTATTATTCAGTTATTTCTACAATAAAAACATGCTGCTGCTGCTGCTGCTGCTGCTGCTAAGTCACTTCAGTTGTGTCCGACTCTGTGTGACCCCAGAGACGGCAGCCCACCAGGCTCCTCCGTCCCTGGGATTCTCCAGGCAAGAACACTGGAGTGGGTTGCCACTTCCTTCTCCAGTGCATGAAAGTCAAAAGTGAAAGTGAAGTCACTCAGTCGTGTCTGACTCTTAGCGACCCCATGGACTGCAGCCCACCAGGCTCCTCCGTCCATGGGATTTTCCAGGCAAGAGTACTGGAGTGGGGACAATAAAAACATAATTAACTAAAAAACAAAGTGTTCACTGCTGTAAGAGAACTGTCTTACAGATATAGCTAGTGATCCTAGATGTGGAGAAGAAACGCACATGGAAAGGGAAGCAGTTTGAACTCCACCCTTCCCCTTCTCCTGCCCTCTGATAAAGATTTTAATAAGCACTGAACAGGGAGGCTTACAAGTTGAAGGGGAGGAGGCAGAAAGGCCTTAGATCAAGCAAATGCATAGCCCTGCATCTCTGTAAGTTCACTTTCTCTTCTAAACTAATGAAAGGCCAGCAGGAATCAGAGCAGCACTGCTGCTCCTGGTTGTGTAATTACATCACCCTGCTCCCCAAAGATATCACACCACACCTGTGCATTGCACAAGCATGCTGCCCGAGGATCGTAAGGAAAGAGCTGCGTGTAATGGATCCTCCACCTGATCCGACGTCTGGATCGCCTAATCCTCTGCCAAATTCTAGTTTTCAAGACAGGCCCTGCTTATCTGAAATTTCACCTGTCCTCCAAGCTAATGTGAATTTAAGGTATTTATAAGATAACTTCTAGAATATTATCATGTAACAATGTGAGTACTTCTAAGTTGCTTTTTCTAATAGATACACACACACATATTTTTAAAGGCATTTTTCTCTTGCCTACTTTCATTTAAATGGCATCTGGTGGCTACATCACTCAGTTCTAAACTCACAGCCCCCTCTCTCTCCCTACCCCTAGATGCTCATCATTTTGAAATGTCAAATCACAAAACACATTTTGCTCCAGGCCTTTGCCAGACTGTCACTGTATCTAGACAGCGCAGCTTCTTCTCTAAAAAGGGAACAAAATAGTCTGAACTCTGTCCTGGTGTGCCAGCCAGGACGGGCCACTGTGCCGGCTAATTCATCACCGCGGGGACCCCGGGCTGTGCAGCCGACCACCCAACTCACTAGTTGAAGGGGTGGCAGTTAATCATTCCCTTAAATGATGTGGGTATGACAACAGAGCTGATGGTTGCTCAGCAGACGAGCCTCGGCCTTCCTCCCTGCCCTGAGCAGTGACTGGCTATTTTCCCATCTTCCCAGACCGCCGGGTTTCAAGGATTCTGACCGAGGTGGAAATTTTAGCGGTGATTGTGGGATGCCTGTGTCATGACCTCGACCACAGGGGAACCAACAATGCCTTCCAAGCTAAGTAAGTGTTCTAATTGTTGTTATTTTAATGCATTTGCCTTTCTGTTCAGAGCCAAAGGTGACGCGCGCGCTAAAGAGTAAAGCATTAATTTCTGGCGTCTGAGGCCAAGGCCACGCGGGCCTGGGCGCGGGTGTCACGGGGCTCATCCATCTTTATAATTCCTTATTCCTCTTTTAATTGCAAATTTGCCCTTCATGTCATGCTTGTTGATTTGGTCTGTCTCTGTTGACCTCAGTCGGATAACAAAGCTCAGATTTTTAAAGGGCCTATTTTTTTTCTTCCCTCTCAGAATGTTTGCCTTCATGGGATCATAGGTTTCTTGAATTTGCTACCCTGGAAGTCTGATTTTGAGACTATTAAAATAAAAGTGGAAATTTTATGAAACAAAAGATCTCCTCCTTCCCCAGTAGAATTTCTTCCAGGTTCTTTTGATGTCGGGTATTGTATAAACTGCAGTGAAATGGAGTGACATTGGAGGAGGAAGAGGGCCTCTGTCCCTGCCAAGCCTCATCCCACAGAAAGGTGGGAACAAGCCAAGCAGCTCCACCAACGCAGGGGAGGTGGAGATGCACACACCCTGCGTGGACAGAGCGGTCTTTCCCCGAGCAAGCAGGACAGGTCCAGGAGGCCGCTGCTTGGCACTCACACTCGGCCGCAGAACTCACGGGTGCTGGAAACGAGACCCAACCCCAGGTCTCCTGGCTCTCGTATTCAGGTTCCAGTTTAACGTGCTTTTTACTACCTATCTGCAAACAACATGATAGGGGACTTCAGAGGCATGAGGGAAAAACGTTTGGGGATGGAGAGACTAAGGAATCTTCAACGAAGAGGTAAGATTAGCTTTCAGGTGACCAGTTCCCAAGCCCCCGGAGCAGGTCTTCCTCTATGATCTGAAGCCCCAGCGGCCCACAGTGTGTCCATAGGGACCTCCAGCTCACCACTTGTTTTTCCCCTGTAACACCTGCATACTAAGGCCTTGCAGCCCTGGGCCCTTTTATTTGCTCCTGATCTAGCAGATGAGTATCGACTTTGTGCCCTCTATCCATCCTGAATGCAGAAGCCCACCTGCTCTTTTCCATGTCCTATAGTTTCCAGACCCTCTTACCTTTCTGTGACAGCCACTCTGCAAAAACTCAGCTCTGGCTCAATCTAACAATTCAGCTTGTTGCTCTTCTGTCCAGACTTTTAAAGGCTTTGGGAGAAAGTGTCACAGCTGTGAGCCTGAGGCCTACCGAATAGGTATTCTCCCAACTCGGCTAGGGGCTCAGCACTTCCCACCAGCCTCTTTGGGCCCCTAGCCAGCTCTGTCCCCCATTCTGATCAACAGTCATAGAAACCAAAACGTTCCTCCTCCTAAACCACCTTCTGTTCTACCACCTCCCCCAGTGCCACTCAGCAGATCACCTTGCCTCCCCCTTCACTGAGAAAATTGAGGCCATCAATCGAGAACTCCCTCAATTTCCTCCCCTGCCACGAACGAACTTATCTGTCTGGCCCCATCCTTCCCTCCTTCCCTCCTATCTCTATGAAAAGACTGTCCCTCCTCGTGTCTGAGGTTAATCCTTCCACCTCAGCATTGGATTCCTTCCTCCCTCCCTCCTCCAGGACCTTGCTCCATCCATCTTCCTCTCTCTGCCCTGTATCTCCCATCCTATTAATATGAACAGTTCTCTCCATCTTGAAAAACCCACTTCCATCCCTGCTTCTCCCTGGAGCTTCTGTTCCATTTCTCTCCTTTCCAGCCAGTCTTCTTGGAAACTTCTCTGTTCCTTGTCTTCACTTCCGTCCCACACAGCTTCCAGGTCTGCCTACCAGGGGAGCAGCCCTCAGTAATGCCACCAATGACCCCTTTTCCCAAAGCCATAGGACACTCTTCTGGTCCTTTCTTGATCCTTCTTGCCATGACACTGTGATGCTCTCCTCCAAAGAGCTCTCTTTCTTCCTTTGTCTGGAGAGAGACACCTTCATCTGCCTTTCTAGCCTTTCTCCTCATCTTGATCCTCCTGCTCCAGCCTTCACTGCACACATTCTCTCCTCTTCTTCTGCTCTGCTTTACCTTTCAAGCTGGACCACCTGCTGATCAGCCCCAAACCCATACGTATGGACCATAATTCTCAGCTAATCTCTAAGCACTTTTTCCAGCTGTTTGAGGAGCTCCTCCTATCTGAAGTCCCATCGTCACCACAACCCCAGTCTTTCTCTCTACACCCAATCCTTTTCCTCTTATTCTCCATCCCAATGAATGGCACCACCAGAAGTCCACAAATCACTCAGATTCCCTCAGAGTTGACATCTCTGCATTCTTATAGCAACCACCGCTTCTCTGCCTCCCTCCAGGATTCCTACAACCAACAACCCAGCTCTCCTCCTCCAGTCTTCCCCACTTTGGCGCCTCAGAATACTCTTTTAAATTCACAAATCTCATCAGATTGCTCCCCTACTTAAAAGACGATCACTGGCCTCTTGTGACTCTCAGGATAATGCTCAAATTCCTTAGTTTAGCCCGTAATGCCCTTCTTAATCAGGCTCTTGCCCATTTCTCCAGAACAGCACTCACACCTGCCACCCAGCCCCGACCTATCCATCCAGGTTCAGACACAAGGGGCTACTTAGAGTGCTCGATGGGGTCCAGCTAGTTCCCTTTCCTCTGGTCCCGGTCTGCTGTTTCTGCAGCCCAGAATGCCCTGCCTCTTCTTTCCCCCAGTCTCCTCTGAAAGCTCCACCCCCACCCCCCAGATTCTATCCCTGGTGACCTTCACTGCATCAGTCTTCTGTGCCCACATCATGCCCAGGCTGTGCTTCAGAATCGCACAACTCACACCACATTAGCTGCTGATTAGCGGGTGTGTCTCCCCTTCTTCTTCAGGACCTATGGTGTGTACAAGCACCAAGAGCATGATAAACCCACAAGGAATGTGAGTGAATGAATGATAAATGCATGAATGGATGAGCTTTCAACTATTTTAATATTGCTTTCAGTAAAGTTCCCTGACTTCTTAAACAAGTGCAATCTTTTACAGATTATTATAAAACACAGTTTTTACATACATTGGTTTGATGTTGTACTAATGACAGTAGCATTCCTGGGGCCTGCTGAGGCGTAAACTGTATACACTTTGATTATAGGGTCTGACAGTTCCTTGTGTTTGAGTTCCTGGCCTGCATTTTGTTATTATGAGTATTTTAGGATACCCCTCTCTCAGGCCAATGGCATCATCGTCACTGTGTCTTCCTGGAGCACCCTACCGTTCTGCCACTTACACATAAAGAATTGTGTCTATAAAGCAATGGTGAGCACCTTGTAGGTTCTTTTAAAAAGAGTCAAGTGCGCAATGTATGTACTCAAATAACAACAGCCTCCACCCTGGAGAGAGCCTGTGTATCACACCAGGAGAGCCAGGCTTTCTTGCTAGTTGACCTCATTGGACCAAGACTCCACACCGAATCCAAACCCAGCTAGTCATATCTTATCTCCCAGGAGTCTGGTCCTGGATTACCATGATATTGACTCAGTTAGCTGTTGAGGTCCAAGTTGCAGGTCCGTGTAGGCCTGGACACTGAGGCTGCATTTGGGGAAACCAGTGATGAACAAATCCCGAGTGGATAAGAGAAGCAAGAGAGCAAATCAGCAGAGAGAAGAAAGTCGGTATTCAGACAGGAGCAGAGAAAATACTGCACAATTCTAGAGGAAGACAGAGACCCCTGCTTTTCCATGTCTGTCCTACTTCTAGGAAATCCAGTCATGTTTGTGACAATGGGGCTTGCTCAGAGGTCCTGGTTGCATTTAATCAACAGTTTTTTTTTTTGTTTGTTTTTAGTGGAAGTGGTTCTAATTCATTTCCATTCTTTGCTGTGAGTGGTCCCTGAGACAATGAGAAGAATTGCAGTTATTTGTTGTTTACTATCTCAAGTGCTCGACTAATATCCCTAATATCCCTGTAGCTATTTGTCTCCATCTTACAGAGGGAACTGGGCCCAACTTCACCCATCCAGAAGTGGCAGAGTAGTGTTTGGACCTGGGCTATCTGACTCCAAGGCCGTTTTTTAACCACTTTATCCCACCTTCTTTCATGACTTTGTGGTGTTTATTTTAGGCTTTTGAACGTCCAGTTTATTGGCTGGCTTGTGATATATGTGAGCTCTGGAAAACTAAGATGCATTTTGACATCCAGGAAATCAAGACGTAGAACTCAACTAGATCTTGGTAGTCATATTCCTTAATTTTCAAAAATTTTTTCACATGGCTTAATTTTTTAAAATTGGAAACTGAAGTCCCCAAATCTCAAGTGATTTGGATAATACTGAACAGTTTTCATACATATGAGATAGCTATGATATCTCTGATACTAGAATTCAAAAAAACTTTTTGCATCCTTATACCACATGATCAAAACTAGGCATTCCAAGATGGTCTGAGCTGTTTCCTCACCATGGTTGGCCTTTTACACATTTTACCAGCCCATGGGACATCCATCAGCCCTGCCCCTCCCTTACAGAGTCTCATTTGAGCTTAGAATACCAGATGCCACCACCATTCCGCCTCAGTTAAAGTTTTCCTCAATAAATGCTGAAAAGAGACCCTTTGACATCATGGTGAAGGAACTACCATTTTACTGATTAGGATAAGATTTACTCAGCAAGTTGGCCATTGTTTAGGAAAATCCTTCAGAAGAAACCTATATCCTTATTTCCTTACTTATTCCCCATCAATTGAGTGCTTTCTAGATGCGAGGTACTGGGCGAGGCATTGTGGGGGAAATAAAGAAGTGTAACAAATAGTCCCTTTCCTTAAAGTATTCACCGTCTAATTCCAGCCTTTTAAGTGATTTGGAAATGGGATTTAAATGCACCAATTATTATGTGACAAAGCATATGCTACCTTTTTTTTTTTTTTTTCATATGTAAGGCTATAAAGAAACAGGAGACATTTAGCAAGGGACAAATTACTATATAAAATGCAAAATGCCTCTACAATAAAAAGTTGTGATTTTAGTCACAGCACAGTGTGATTTATTCTTTAGCCTTTCTGATAAGTGAACCTTCGCATTTTCATATTTTATTCTTAATTTTAAAGTATTGGAGTGCGTGCCGTGCAAGACCAATAGGTAGAGAGGGCAGCGATCCCATGGTGCTTTGAAACTGCTGTTAACACCTCTCTCCTATTTTCTCCAGGGACAGTGTTTTCCACTCATTGCCCTCCCTATTACAGCTGCCCCTGATGATTAAATATCAGTACCAAGCAGCTTTGTAGTATATTCTCCTAGGAGACTTCCTCTATTCATTTCTAGCATAATCTCTTATACTCATTTCTTGGGAATGAAAACCCATCTTGTCGCTTTCGGCCAGGTCCCAGAAGTGAAATACGGGGGCACATTAATCTGCCGTGACAGCCTAATCCCATTCCTCCCCACCTCCCAACAATTCTCAATTTCCTAATTACCTTCGGTAGTTTCCCTTCTGAAAGTTTCCTGTAAGCCGTGGCAGCACACTTCCATTAAGTCTCTCTTTCAAAGAATATACATATCCAGGGAAGTTATGAGGGTCCATAGCTCATAGTTATGAAATTTCCTTTTGCATGCTTATTTTTGGTGCCTCTGCAAAGTGCTGAATGCCTGGGGGGGGAGAGCCATTTTCACATTGACTTTCCTTTTATATAAGCTTCTCCTCAGTGTGCTGCCTGCCCCCAAATGAAAAACTTTAGTATGTTAGGATGACCTAATCAATAATGAGCATCATAAATAACCACAGGTATAAATCTTCCTGTGTGTAAAGGATCTGGAGTCTCCTCTCCTCTCCTCTCCGCATGTCTCCACACACCCTCCATGTATATGTAATATTTTTACAATTACAGTCTGTGTGCCCCAGAGCCACTGATATGATGGATATACTTACCACAGACAATTAAAACGAGGTGTGGTATTAAAGTCATTTTTTTTCCCATATGTGATTGATTGGAGCATTTTTTTCCACATTTTACATGAGAAAGTGTCAGTATGCCCTTTACATAGAGTACATTACATGAAACACGTGTCGTCTTTTAAAAATGGTTTAATGATCAAGTTTGGTTAATACTGCATAGTATGTTCCTTTCCTGCAGAATCATAGCACATATGTTCACACACTGATGCCACAGATAAATCCTACAGTATTTAAACAGTTTAACTTCTTAAACCCAGCATTTCCCAAATGTATTTAACTCTGAGATCCTTTTTACTTCTGCCCATAATGCCATTTTACATCCCAAAGAACTCACATTCTGTCTAATACTTTCTGATAAAGTTTATCCTAACAGTTCAATATTTGCCACTTGCATCAAGTTTTCTGACCACGGACTTCACTCTTGCAGTACTCGGAGATTCATAACATGTGTGAGTAATGGCAGGTGCAGGCAGCATTCTCAGTGAGCCTCAGCCTGAGAGAGAAAACACCAGGGTGTCCTGTAGGCTCAGAAAATCTGACAGAGACCAAACCTAACCGTGTAATTGAAGCAACCATATGGAAATGGAAGCATTCTTGTTTAAATGATTTAATTCTAAAGAAAACTCAAAGTAGAGTTAGTATCATGTTCCATTCTGTGAATACTAAGATGACACCTTGCTTGCAGAAAGGTGAGCATTGTTAATGACAGTGTGGACAAAGTCTTCTGTGCAGTTATAGGGACTGTGAGCTTCCTGAGGGTAAGAGCCGTTCTTTATCTCCATACCCCACATGCTCACAGCCTCGCATCAGAACAGTTCTCAGTCCTTGTCAGGTGAATGAATGAATGCATCATTAGTCTGCTTCTGTTGCAAACTCTGCATACTTGTAATTAGCTCAGTATTGTGTGAGTGTGTGGAACATGTAAGATAGAATTACTAAAGGAACAAAGAGGATGTTCCTTTGTAAGGATGAAGACTCGTAAACCGTGGACCTTCAGATGCATTTGCACAAGCGCTCTGGGAGTCCTCCTGATGAAACAGAACAGTTCAGAGGCCACATGGATCTGGGGAGAGCAGAGGGCAGCATAGGAGCCACCAGTTGTTCCCTGGTTAAAGGACACAAACTTCCTACTCATCCTGAAAAAAGAAAATATTTAGTGATTTGTGATCGTCTAGCTGATTTAACTTTGTGAGGTCTGCTAAAACAACATGATAAAGGAGGAGATGCTATTTTACATCTCGAGCCCACTTTTACACCAATGATTCTCTTAGGATTCACACCAATAACTGGGCTGGTGGATAGAAACCAATCGCAGGAGTCTGAGTCTGTAGTTAGCAGCTATAACAGGAGAATTCTGAATCAAATTTTGAAAACTTCTTTCAAAGAAGGTTTGATGACAACCAGCTTGGCAAAAATGGAGACTAGAATATAAGAAATATGGAAGTTAAAATTTTCTTTCTCATTATGTAATCAGAAAAACTTCATAATTTGGGTGCCAATCTAGAACTGGTACTTACTAGCTCTGTGACCTTGGAAAAGTAACATACCTGCTCTGAGCCTTGGTTTTCTTATCTGTAAAATGAGAAAATAATAACTTTCATGGTTGTTGACAGTACTAGATGAAGTAATATGTTGAGGTGTTAACATTGCCTCGTGCATGGCAGGTACTTACTCATAGAGCTATTATTATTAACAATATTATTTTACAATATGTTAGCACACTTACTATCAACCTTCAGTTTGAACTATAATCTCTAGCCATATCACCACAACCTTTTTAGCCAAGCGGCTAATATTTTTTAAGCACTTACTCCATCCAGGCATTTTAAATACATCCAGGCCTTCGGATATTCATCCTGGCTTTCTTCCTAGATTTTGAAAAGTCGTGAAAAATACAGCTAAGGCACAATACAGTGTGCATTTTGAAAAATGCATTTTCATAAAAATGAACCATATGTTAGAAAAACATATGGTTAGAAAAATAGTAACTAACATTAAATATCAATCACATACTGCTAAGATTACCCTAACAAATTGTCACTTATTAAATGATATCGGTGAGGGCAAGATTGAAAGAAATAATACCACCTGATTGAAACTTACAGATAATTGAAAAGAATCCTTTCAAGTATCAATTAACATTTTATTTATTTTAAATGGAAATTCTATGTGTTTTTAATTAGTATAGACTACAACCTACTTATATGCTTGGCACTATGATAGACATTTAGAAATATTTTATTGTAGTCTCATAAATAGCAGGTAAGGTAGAGAGTATTATCATAATTTTAGAGACAAAGAAACTGATTCTCAGAACAACCAAGTAACGACCCAAAGCTGTTACTGAGAGCTGAGTTCTGACTCCAAGTCCAGGGAACTTTCTGGATTTGGACACTGAGATATCACAGTGTGACCATAGGTTGGAAAACCATAGTTGAAGCTTGTCAATCTTACATGTAAAGTGGATTAAATAGGTTCTACATAGTATTCACAAAGTCTTTCCCATGGAATAGCAAATGCATTTAGTATATGACATTCATCCTGGATACTCAGAAACTTTATAAGGTTTAGCTCATGAAGCCTACCCTGATCCCCAGAGCCAGAAATCATGTCTCTTGTCCTCAGAACACTGAGAGCTCTTTGACTGAACTGAAACACATTCGGTATTTATATTGTGTGGTCTGTCCATTATTTTCCCTTAGGACCACATCTCATCTCCCTACTAGTTTGTATGTTTCTTAGCAGAGCGGACTATGTCTTTTTCATGGTGGTATCACCCACTGTGTCTAGCCTAACACACAGCAGGTTCCCAAAAGGTTTACTTTACAGATTTGTGAACCCCACAAGTGGTTACCTGAGAATGTATCTGCTCACGGTCCTTTGCAAAAACAGGAGAAGCAGTGTGATCCAAGGAGCCGGTGTGGAGGAGGTCGTTGATACGGAAGGGCCGTGCTCACTCATGTGTCTGTCCTCTTTCAGGAGCGGCTCTGCCCTGGCCCAACTCTATGGAACCTCTGCCACCTTGGAGCATCACCATTTCAACCATGCAGTGATGATCCTTCAGAGCGAGGTAAAAACCCACCATTCTGCTTCTCTCCTTGAAAGAAAACCAATGAAATGATGCTTCCTACTTCTCTTTCTTTGCAAGAAGAAATACAGAGAATCAGAACTATTGGACTTCTTTCTTGTGGCTTTTAAGAAATTCTTTCAGATGCCTGACCAAGGACCTTGTTCAGTTTCTTCCTGAGCTAATTCATTTGGGTTTTTATTATTGGTTAGGGGACTTTTCAGATTCATTTAAAGCAGACTGCCCACTGCTTGTCACCAGAACATGGCTTTACATTTCTTCAGGGTACAGAAGCCCAGTAACAGACCCCAGAAGTGAGTGACCCAACATTTCCATTTTGCGAAACCCATTTGAAAAGATGATGGAATCAGAAATGGGGTGAGGAAGTTACATTTTATTTACATAATTGAGAAACCTATAAAAAAAGATAAAAGAACTTAAAATTGCTGGTGGGACAATTTGAATGTGAGAACTGCAACTAAACTTGAGACCCAAGCTCGGGGCCATATACCTTCTTTTGCTTCATGTGGCATTGCGGGCACTGGAAGTGGTTGGTCTTTTATACTTTTAGTTCTCCACAGAGAGAAAGTAAAGCCACTAACTGCCTCTAGCTGAGGCATCTGAATTTGAAATTGCCAAGAAAGGATCTGTTTAATTTTCTGCAGGCGTACAGACCTTTTTTTTTTTTTGAGGCCAGGAAGGGATCATCTGTTCCCCATTATTTGTCAGTTCTCTAGCTGTGCCATTAATTATTATTATTATCATCATTAAGGCCCTGCTTCCCTGGAATAGCATCATTAAATATGGAGGTTTTTTCCTCCAGCCTATCTTGAGAAAGCATGTCTTTTGCAATATCACGAAAGCCTTCTTCGACCCCATAAAGGAGAGTCAGCACTCCGGAACCTGCCTGCAGCTGTGGAAGGCAGACCCATCGGGCGAGATGGATTTTCAGTTGAGAATGAAACATCAGGGTTAGGCTCTCAGTAACTCTGACAGAAACCAGTGTCCCAGCATCCGTGGCTCTGGAATTCTTCTGTGAAAGCCATGTTTTAGATGTGGGCAGAGGGGAATAGGAATGGGAGGAACTTGGGATCAGACTATCTTTTCTATGCTGGTCATATGATGGGCTTACACCCCTGAGCCAGACATTCACACCTTTGTAATAACTGATTATAAACAGGAGGTCAAGTTTTCTCAGAAGGTCATTTGCTTGTGTCACAGAGCCCCGCTATCTCAGAATTTGTCTTCATACAAGCAAAATTCATCAGCTGCCCTTTGTGCCGGGGTTCTCTATGAGGAACGCAGAATAGCAGGAATGGAAACAAGCACTGGTGTGTTCAGACTTTGCGTTGATGCCCGCCCCCTTCTCCCCATCCCCGTACTGCCCATCAGAAAGGCAAAAATGCAGATGTCATTACCACCCCACTTTCCAAATGATACAGAGGCACAGGGAGGTTAGATGGCTTGAAGACCGTAGGTCTAGATCTTTCTTCCTACACATTTTCCCCCATCAATACCAGTCCTCCCTAAACAAGAAATAGAAGCAGTATTTCAGGGAGACTAATATTTTAGAGATTCATCTCCCTGACTAATCTATTTTAGCAGAGAAGGCAATGGCACCCCACTCCAGTACTCTTGCCTGGAAAATCCCATGGACGGAGGAGCCTGCTAGGCTGCAGTCCATGGGGTCACTAAGAGTTGGGCATGACTGAGCGACTTAACTTTCGCTTTTCACTTTCATGCATTGGAGAAGGAAATGGCAACCCACTCCAGTATTCTTGCCTGGAGAATCCCAGAGACAGAGGAGCCTAGTGGGCTGCCGTCTATGGGGTCGCATGGAGTCGGACACGACTGAAGCGACTCAGCAGCAGCAGCAGCAATCTATTTTAGAGACCAAACCCTTGAGGCACCATAGAAGGCCAGTTTGCATATAAACATATACTGATTACAAATTAACTTATAATTATTAAAGCTGACCTGGCTAGTTTTGTCACTCTGTCAGCTATAAACTGTGTTACTGTATGTCCTTAAAGGTAGCAAAACGCACTCTCACAAAATAAACGTTGTCAGATTCAGACCAGCTTCCTCCTGGTCTTCACAGTAGAGTTCACTGTAACTTGCTCCTAATAGCTCTGTTTCTTTCCCTGAGAAATTTTAGATGTGGGCTGGACCTAGGTAACTACTTTTCCAGAGCTCCCAACCATTTTTCCCCAGGCCCCAGTACACCAGCCCGTGACTGATCCAGGGGCAAGGCTCAGGCAAAGACACCTGGGCAGAATTAACGGTGTGGCATTCCTGCAGTTGTTTCTCTTCTTCCTAATGGCTGAATTAAGGGTCCAGAAGAGTTTGTTTGAAAATTATTAATATTGGACCTGGCCCCAGGTGGAACCAATCTACTCTAGTCTTTAAGGAGTGATGGGTTCACCTAATGAGATAAATTAAACTCAAGGGGGCAGGCGATCATCTGATGCCTGGTACGTAGTAATTTACTAATTGATATTCTGGATCCCCAGAAGAATTAATTTACGTCTTATTGGAAAATGTTCTCAGGCAATCACTTCACTGCCTTTCTTTTGTACCATCTTCTGGTTCTCTGATACTCGGTTTAAAACTGGTCCAGTTTCCAGACCACCTGTTGGTGAGTTGGTATCTCATGGTAAGAAAACCTGATAAACGAAAAGTCCTGACTTTCAAAGCAAATTAAGTGAAGTGTCTGACTTTACAGAAAGATGGCACCCCACTCCAGTACTCTTGCCTGGAAAATCCTGTGGACGGAGGAGCCTGATGGGCTGCAGTCCATGGGGTCGCTAAGAGTCAGACACGACTGAGTGACTTCACTTTCTCTTTTCACCTTCATGCATTGGAGAAGGAAATGGCAACCCACTCCAGTGTTCTTGCCTGGAGAATCCCAGGGATGGGGGAGCCTGGTGGGCTGCCGTCTGTGGGGTCGCACAGAGTCAGACACGACTGAAGTGACATAGCAACAGCAGCAAAAACACTATGGAGCCGTCTAGTGTAGCTAAAACAAAGTTGGATGGAGAAAAAAGTGTGCCTTTCAAAGGAATGGAGATACAAGTGTATTTGTAGGTTGTTCTATGCAAAAGTCACCCTTTTAGAGTCCTCCTGCGCCAAGAGCAATATCTTATACTTTCTAGCTACACAGCAATTACTGTACTATAATTATTCACACACTTCATCCAGATACAGCTTCATCTAGCCTAACACACCGTTTCTCAGCTTCATCAGTGTTGTCACTTTGGGGCCAAGTAAGTCTTTGTTGTGGGGCTGCTGGGCGCATCGCAGCACCCTTGGCCTCTGCCCACTGGAGAGCAGTAGCACCGTCCATCAGTGTGACAATCAAAGTGTCTCTAGGCATTGCCGGAAGTGCCCATTGTCCAAATCACCCCCATTTGTGTGCTTGCATCCTCAGTCGTGGCCGACTCTTTGCAGCCCTATGGGCTGTAGCCCTCCAGGCGCCTCTGCGCATGGGATTTCCCAGGCAAGAAAACTGGAGTGGGCTGCCATTTCCTCCTCCCAGGCATCTTCCCAACCCAGGGATTGAACCCATGTCTCTTGCAGCTCCCGCATTGGCAGGTGGATTCTTTACCACTTGAGCCACCTGTGTGCCACTGGTCTAATGTTTCTTCTCTTCCTTGAGTCATTTGTTGCAATAGCAAGTACTTCCAAAATGCCAGCTTAAGTCTTCACTAGCGAGACTAGTATGTATTCAGGGGTCAGAAGGTTTCCCAGAAGTTTTGTCGATTTCTCTGCTCAGTGATCCCACAGGAAGTGGAGTTGTTGGCACAATCACAGCCTTAGTAAGAGGAGTTCAAACACTTTCCAGTTTTCTCTTCAAAAGTAGATGTAATAAAGTGTCCCTTGGTGGTCCTCCTCACCAATGATTATGATTGCGCTTCTGGCTTTGGTCTGTTTGCCAGGGAATCTGTTTGTATTTGCACAGAATGTCATTAAGCTTTTTAAAGAATTATTTTATCATGTTTCTAGGCTGTTTTGGGGGGAAAAAAAAAAGTGGAAAAAACATGTAGTTGCCAAGCTCGGATGTAATGCTGTCTTCTGTGGCTTTTTACTTTCTCGTTCCAGGGTCACAACATCTTTGCTAATTTGTCCTCCAAGGAATACAGTGACCTTATGCAGCTTTTGAAGCAGTCAATACTGGCAACAGACCTTACGCTGTACTTTGAGTAGGATTGGCATTTGATCTATTTGACAAATGGATATCTAAAGTTTCATCCTGTAATTAACTTTCAGGTCTAAACTGGAGGTTGCCTGTTACTCTAACACTGATATCAATGTGTAGATGAGCTAAAGTTTTTGTTGTTGTTGTTTTTCCTCATCTAAAAGAACCTCATTAGTGTGGTGTCTTTTAAACAAGACAGTCAGGACTACAATCACAAGATATGTAGTTTTCCTTCTGTTTTATGAGCCTTGTTTGGGACTCATTGTGATGAGTGATGAACATTTTTAGTTTAAAGACTGGCTATGGTTGCTATTTTATTTCTGGCCACTCCATGAACTAGGTGGAATCCAGTTCCCCAATCAGGGATGGAGCCTGTGCCCCTTGCAGTGGAAGTGTCGAGTCTTAACCACTGGACCACCAGGGAAGTCCCTAAGATTGCTATTGTAGACTATTATTTTGGTTAGACTATTATGTGGTTAGATCGCTAATGGCATTGATGATGCTAATAATGATGAAAAACTTGTGTTGCTGAAAGGCTGACAAGAAATCCAAGCCTTCATTCTTCACCTCTCCTCCAGCTCTCTTTCTCAGAAAAGCCATCCTTCTTCTCCCCAAGGCTCAGGCTTCCCCCTGAGCTGGTGATGCCATCCTGCTCATTTCCTGTGAAACCTGTTCCATCAGGAACCACTGCTTTTGGTGGCCTGGTCATCTCTTCCTTCACTGATAGGCACAGTTTTCTCTGACCTTAAAGACCAAGCAACTTCTCTTCCTTAAGAAATTCTTTGACCTGACCCCATGGTCTTTCATTGCCTTTCACCTTACCTTTCTTCTACTGCCTACCCTTTAAAATAAATGGAGCACATGACTGCTTTTATTTTCCTAGCACCTAGGTGCACTTTGCAGACCAGCATCCACCTTCACATTCTGCCAACATTGCACTTTCAGAGGTCAGCAGAGACCTCTGCTGTCCCCAGATTCAACGTCTTCTACTCATTCCTGATATTGTCTGGCTTCTTTGAGACATCCGCAGGTTACTGACTTATTGTCAATGTCTACTCTCTTTTTTTCCCCAGCATGCACCTGCCTTCCTCTCTCCTTTTCTGGATCTCTTATAGTTTCTCTTCTCCTTGCTTCCCTGGTGGCTCAGAGGTTAAAGCGTCTGCCTCCAATGCAGGAGACCCGGGTTCAATCCCTGGGTCGGGAAGATTCCCTGGAGAAGGAAATGGCAATCCACTCCAGTATTCTTGCCTGGAGAATCCCGTGGACAGAGAAGCCTAGTAGGTTACAGTCCACGGGGTCACAAAGAGTCGGACACGACTGAGTGACTTTACCTTACCTGCTTCTATGTATGAGTTCCAGTTCTTCTTTCTCTGCTCACTCTCCTCGCCTCAACTCTACATTAATTCTATAGAGGCATAGAAGTGAAGTGAAGTCACTCAGTCGTGTCCAACTCTTTGCAACCCCACGGACTGTAGCCTACCAGGCTCCTCCATCCATGGGATTTTCCAGGCAAGAATACTGGAGTGGGTTGCCATTTCCTTCTCCAAGGGAACTTCCTGACCCAGG
Source organism: Aepyceros melampus (assembly GCA_006408695.1). NCBI lineage: Eukaryota > Metazoa > Chordata > Mammalia > Artiodactyla > Bovidae > Aepyceros > Aepyceros melampus. The sequence continues at coordinate 192,693 of SJXQ01003110.1, read as the reverse complement.
GATCGAACCCAGGTCTCCCACATTGTAGGCAGACGCTTTATTGCCTGAGCCACAAGGGAAGCCTATAGAGGCATAGAGAAGACCCCAAAACTCTTCATTCTAACCCTCCCTCACATGCTAGACATGAGTCTCCAACTCCCATCTCAAAAGGCTTCAGTGGCCTCATTGCTTTCAAAGCAACCTCTAACCTTGGTTCGTGTTTCAAGGTTCTCCCGCAGTAATCTGCCCCCGACCATTTTGCATTTTTACCTCTCACTTCTCTCCTACACAATTTGTCCTTCCACTAGACTGGTCTAATGTTACCCTTTGTGTTTTGTTTTTCAGAAAAAACAAGTCTTTTTTATTAGTCAACTGCATGTTACCCTTTGAAAAGAGCTTATGCAGTGCCCCTTGTTCTCCAGTCCTATCACTATTCCTCCACTTTCCCATCCAGCTGAACCATTTCCTGCCACCTTTTCTAGGAAGCCTATGTCACTTTGTTTGGATCTACTATGCTTGGCATGGCGTCAGTGAGAATTAGCTTCAATTATAAGGGACAGGAAACCCCAAATCACAGTAGCTTACTTCTTTGTCATGTCAAAAATGTCTGGAGATAAGCAACCGGCAGTTTGTAGAGCAGCTCCATTGTCATCAGGGACCCAGGCTTCTTTATCTCTCTCTGCGGCCACATTGAACACCTGGTTTCCACCTTAGCCAAGGTAGCTTCCCATGTTCCAGGTACAATGTCCACATTCCAGCTATCAGAAAGAAGAAAGGAACAAAAAAGAAAGGAGCCAAAGGTAATGCAAGTTATTTCTTACGAGCATTTTCTGGAAACTTCATGTAATGATTCCACCTACATTTCATTGGCCATCCCTAGGTTAGGATAGGAAGGCTTTGTGTTGGGTAATTATGTGCCATGCTAAAGTCTAAGAATTCTATTACTAAGAAAGAAAGGCAAGAGAGAGATTGGAGTAGACAGCTGACAATCTGTGACACAGGTATTTGTTGTTGGTCTCCGATGAATGGGTTATGACATGCCAGAGTGGAAAGAGTAGAGGCTTTGGGGTGATATTAGTCTGGATTTAAGTCTCACTCTAGTTAAACCTGGTCTACTGAGCCCAAGTGTCTATGTTTTCTCCCTTCTGAAATACCAGTTAAATAGCACCAGATAAATTTAAAAGCAAAAGTGAATCTACAAGGAAAAAGGGAGAGAACACACATCAGTTGAGAAGAGGTGTCAGTAGGTTTGTGGAAAATGAAGGCCCACTGATGAGGGTCAGATGTTCTGGCAGAGGAGAGTGGAAAGCAGGACGACTCTGAGAAGTGGGCTGTATCCCTGCAGAGCCTCACCTGGGGCTCAGAGACAAAAAGCATCATGAAAAAATGAATGTGATGCTCACAGCTTAAGATGAGGAACTTACTAGAAAGTCAGTTTTCAGGACACTCAGAGCCCACGGCATCCTCCACCAGTGTAGCCAGAACTCCCTCTCCTCTATCCCTGGAGAAGGCCAGAAGTTTATCCTCTGGGAGATGAAAGAAAGTGCTCTGGACTGAGAAAAGCTCACGGTGGGAGTGAGACGCAGAAGTCAGAAGAGAGGATGAAGTAAAATGGATTGAAAACCCGAGCCCACAGCCCCAGCCGGCCAGAGGCCAGAATCCATCAGCCACATATCCAGGTTCCTCAGATTCAGCAAATGGAAGTACAAGAAGTTAAATTTGAATTTCAGATAAACAATGATTAACTTTTTAGTATGTCCCATGCACTGTGTGGGGGGGTGGACATACATATACAGCTCCCTGCTTAGCCTTTTAATGTCATTCTATTACACACAGACACCAAGGACCACAGAACATTTTATGAAAACCTCCCATATGAAACAGGGCACAGTTCCTAGGTGGCACAGTGGTAAAGAATTGGCCTGCCAATGTAGGAGATGTGGGTTCGATCCCTGGGTTGGGAAGAGCCCCTGGAGGAGAAAATGGCAACCCACTCCAGTATTCTTGCCTGGAAAATTCCATGGACAGAGGAGCCTGGCAGGCTACAGTTCATGGTGTCACAAAGAATTGGACATGACTTAGTGACAGCGTCTGCCTGCAATGTGGGAGAACCGGGTTCAATTCCTGGATCAGGAAGATCCCCTGGAGAAGGAAATGGCACCCCACTCCAGTACTCTTGCCTGGAAAATCCCATGGACGGAAGAGCCTGATAGGCTACAGTCCATGGGGTCTGAAAGAGTCAGACACGACTTCACTTTCTTTCTTTAGTGACTGAGCACGCATGTGCACGCATATGAAAAGCAGAGGCCCAAACGGAAAATAAACAGAATTCAGAGAAAACAGGGAGAAGAAGAAAACAAAAACCCAAAACTATTGTTAATATCCTTACAGAGCTAAAACACTGTCTCCATGAAATAAGAACAGGATGCTTTAAAAAATAATAGGAGCAACTGTAGAAGAAGAAAGAGCTTTTGGAAATTAAAAGCATAATGGCCAAATTAAGAATCACACGAAAGCACTGAGAAACACAGTCAAAGGATAGTAAAGCAGAAAATAAAAAACATTGCTTTATTTCATTATACGCTTTCTAGTGTTGTTTCATTTGTTAACTATGTATATGTATTACTTTTATAAATATACATTTTAATTAATTTTTAAAATAATTTTTGAAGTGAAATCCCAGCTCTGCCACTAGATAGCTGTGTGTCATCAAATTACTTACCTCTCTGATCCTGTTTCCTTCATGTGTAAAATGGAAATGATAGCACCCACTTTATCTGTCTTGTAAATGTCTTGTATGTCTCATAAATGGTGGCATCTACAACCTCATTTGCTTTATAGACTATTTATTTTGCATGTTTTGTGGCCTTCATTTTGACTTAAGTATCATGATGTTCCTTTTTTTTCTTTTTTTTTCTGAATTGATACTCCTGGATTGGTTGCTTACGGAAACCTGTATATCTTTAATATTTTTATTTCTCATGTCTGACACTTGCAGGATTTTACATTATTTTTCTCAAAGGAGAAGCATTTTGCCAAGCCAAGTTTCCAAGTAACTTCTAAGGGAGAAAAAATGTCAACAGTAGGAGTTCATTCATCAAGGCCTGCTAGGGATGTGACGAATCACTGAGTGATGCAGTCAGGGAAGTTGGTGGCACTTGTTTGCTCATTACTCTGCTCTTATCTTAATGCTACAGCCCCTGTTAATGTTTGCTGACTCCAAAGAAGCTGGCTTGTTCTCTTTCTGTGAGTGTTATTGTGTTTTGAGGCTCTGAATTGCTGCTCATTCTCTAATCTAGACCTTCAGGAGGCTGATTCACTTGCCTGTCTAAAGTTGCATTAAAGTATTGCCATATTTTTAGGCAAGACAACTCCTCGGGTTAATGAGGGGGAAAGCACTTACTACAAACTGTCTCCCAGTTACTTTCATTTCACAGATACAGTTGTGGAAATGAAAGGACTGTTAGCAATGATGTCATCCAACTCATCTCTATTTCGTAGATCAGGTACTAAGTTTGTAGGTTAAATAGTGTAGCTTGGCTCACATAAATAACTTGTGGATAAGTTGGAACCTTACCTCTGGTTTTGGGGCTTTTCCACAAACTGTATTCTTTCCCTAAAGGAAGAATCAAGTACTTGTCATTTAAGTTGGGGATGCATTATACATGGAAATATTGACCTTCCCAGGTGTACATGAACAAGTTAATATGAAAACCAGCTGGAGTTCCCTCCTCTCTCCCAAAGCAGAGCCAGAGACAAGAGCTTGCATGCACATGGTCTAGTTTTGGAGGTAACATCAGAATTGGGAGTCGAGGACCAAGAAAGTGAAATGGGGGAGGGAAGCTCTTGTAAAGACACGTCCACTTGTTGGCCACCCCTGTGGTCAGTCCTGCTTGATCCCACAGGGACTATCTGAAAAGTCTTATATAAACTGCACCTCAGAATTGCCATCAGCCTCCAGCCTCCATAAACCAAGGCTGTTCCATGGATATTAAAACTTCCATGCGTTTCCAGGACACACATCCCTAAGGGTTGGGGATTCCTATAACCGTTCCCCATCCCACACGTGGAGTCAAAGCAGCGCCAGGGCAGAAAGCAAGGGAGGTGCAGGGCAGCCGAGACAGGAGCCATGGTGTTGGTTGGAGCAGAAATGGCTGAAGAAAGGTGGGCCATGGGATGGCCTTGTACACTTTCTAGAAGTTTGGATTACGGTTGGTTCTTCTGTCCTGGCTACTTAACTCAAAAGCCTTGATACAGTTGAGGCCAACCAGAAAGGAAGTTCACTGCTTTCCTCCCCTAAGAAGGGGCAAGTCACTCTAGAAGGGGCAAGGTGGGCAGGGACAAGATCCAGGCCTTTGGGGGCAGGAGCTGAGGGTTATGACTCATTCCTAGTGGCAGGATATCCTGCCACATGCCAATAGGGAACAATGTAAAATTCCTGGAAATATGGAATTCCTTTAAAAACAACCACAAACCCTTGTAAAGTCAATTTCTAATGGCTTTGGATATGCTCAAGATTCTATACTACAAATGATGGGTGAGAGCAGAATTCACAAGTTTAAAACAAACAGACAAACAAAAATCAAACAAAACCTCGTGTGAACTTCTAGGCTTCCCGACTGTAAGTCTGGGGCTTAATTCTTCAGTCTGGTTTTCCAACTCACTGAAAACATTTTCTAGTTACCGCTGAATGGTTTTCTGAAATTGATTTCTGTGCCTATTTCTGAGTCCCTGCAGTGAATACAGCTTTCATAATTAAATAGTAATTTCAGCATCTCAAGCAGGAATTAGATATCTCCTGTTGGTAACCAGCCATGTAGCTTTGAGAGAGTCACTCACTTAATCTCTCTTTGCCTTAGTTTCCTTGTCAGCAACATAGGGACAGGTACTTCACCCATACCCATCTCCTAGAATCCTGGTGATGGCCAAAGGAGATTACCTGTAACCTAAATCATTTAAATTTGATAACATTGACAGTTTCAAGTACCTTATAAAGAAAACAATCATTCAGCCAGAAAGGTCAATGAAATTTGGACCATAAAAGATAGTCTTTGTTGGGGCAGACGGAGAGAGATCCAAAATTACAAGCGTTAAAACTTCGAGATGTCACAGTTGTCCTGGACTGACTGTCTGCCTGTAAGTTAACAAAGATGACCTCACATCTTCCACAATTAGTGGAAACAATACCTAAAATTTCCCGAGTGCTCACTTGGGAGTCTGATATACACGTTATTCTGTTTAGCACTTGAAGGGATTCTGTCAGAGCAGGTACTATTACTGACCCCGTCATACACATGAGGAAACTGAGGTTGCGAGAAAGTCAGTGTATCGCTCACCATGTTGAGTGGCAAAGCTGAGATTGGAACCAAGTATTTGGACTCCAAAATGTCTTTAACTACTCTGCCGCTCTCTCTGCAGTTCTGTAACTGTTAGTTTAAGAGAACCAGAGGGGAAACTGAGGCCACTCCTGAGAACACTTGGGCAGCAAAGGCAGCAGTGGCACCAGTTCCAAACTCAGTAGATATCGAGCAGGTGCGACTCAGCCGGCTGTGGATGCCTCCAGCAGGCTGGGATGGCTGAGACGCCAGGTGAGCGTTGCCAGGAGACTCACCCATGGGCTGAGACTGCAAGCAGAGGCTCCTTGTCTATAGCTGAGCTAAACTGGGACATACTAGAGGTTGGTCCTTCTTTAGCTTTAATGCCATCACGGAAGGTGTTCCTCTAGGGTAGCAGGAGCCGTGTGGCATTCATCCTCAGCATTGCGACCCCAGAATACTGTGTCCCTCATCTCAGGCGCCTGCTGCTCCTGCCCTGCACTGTTCTAGGATTACAGTCTCCTCTTGCATCACCTTTAGAGTGGAAGCTCTGTGAATGCAGACGTCTTCCTCTGTAGCTCACTCTAGGAGCCCCCACACTTGACCCACTGCCTGACATAATAAGTTTTCAAAATGTTAACTCTCTGGTATTGAATTGTCATATAAACCTGCAAGGTAGACATTGTTATCCCCATCTTCTAGATAAGGATACCTGGGCTTAGAGAGGGTATGCGACTTGCCCGAAGTCATCAAGGTTTCTGTGCTCATATCTCCACGCCACATTGCCTCAGATCACTATTTAAATAGAGAATTATCCAGGAATTCAGATTTTATATACCCATTTGGGTGCTTAATGCTTTTCCAGTTGGCTTTCTAAATTAATCAGACTAATCTTCAAGTTGAAAAATTTTCACTTCCCTTTGTGCTCTGCAAACATTCATCAACAATTACAGAAAACGCCCAGTCTAATTGTTTCTTTGTCTCTGTCTTTCCAAAAGGATGCAAAAAGGAGCATTTCTCAAAGCATCTGATGATGACAACAAAATGTACTGAATTAGCGTAGATTGTTAGGAGTTATAATTTGACCATCTTTCTAAAAAATTAGACTAATATCTAGAACAATTTATTTTATAAAACACAATAAGAACCCAACAAATATTTCTACTGGCATGCAGATGGGGATATTCATTCATTCATCATTCAACAAATGTTAAAGTTCCACTATGGTCAATGTTTTCAACCTCCACAGCTGCCTGCACTCAACTAGTACCTTATTGGAAAGAAAGAGGATAAATGAATGCATAGTGAGGTGTAATGATTACAGACTTAACCCATGGTTCCTTCCCAAACATTCTTATATTTTAACAGAGCTGATTGATTAACCCACAGAAATTACTCTAATGGTAGAACTACAGGCTCAGTGACAGGTTAATGGAAGAAACATTTTGGTACTTTCTGATGAACATCAAAGCATTTTATATCTATTCATCCTCATGAGTGAGTGAAGTCATGTCTGACTCTTTGCAACCCCATGAACTATACAGTCCATGGAATTCTCCAGGCCAGAATACTGGAGTGGGTAGCCATTCCCTTCTCCAGGATTCATCCTCATATCTCCATCCGTATGATATTGCAACAGAATAAAACATGAGAGACTTATCCAGTAGCACTTACTGATGCCTTCTTTATGCCTGACACTGTGCTAGTTGCTGGGGATGCACACAGAGAGAAGGTATCATTCTTACCTTCAAGGACTCAGAGCCCAGTGCGAGAGTGGGAAAAACAGTAATACCCCACCTGGGGGAGTGCTACATGCCTGCATGCTCAGATACTCAGTCATGCCAACTCTTTGTGACACTGTGGACTACAGTCCGCCAGGCTCCTCTGTCCATGGGGTTTCTCAGACAAGAATCCTGGAGTGGTTTGCCATTTCTGCTCCAGGGGATCTTTCCAACCCAGGGATCAAACCCACATTTCTTGTGTTTCCTGCACTGGGAGGCGGTTTCTTTACCACTGCACCACCTGGGAAGCCCACGAAGAGTGCTGTGGGCCACGTAAATGCAGAGGCAACTAGGGCACGCCCCATCCAGCAACCCCCTGAGTCTCAGCTTGGCCTGGAGAGTATAGATGAACTGAGCTCATGTGTACAGTCCTGTATTGTCTTACTTTTCTGCCATTATCAATACCGAGAGTTGTTCTGCTCTTTCTATTTCTTGCATTTGCCAGTTTTATCTGTGCTGTCAACAACAGTACAGCCTTTAACAGATGATTTTATTCAGGTATTAATGCTTAGTGTTATCAGTGTTATCAGTCCTTGTGTTATCAGTGCTAATCTAACACAGGGACAAATTCACTTTCAAAGTGAAACATATAACTTTTTTTTCCCTTTAGTCATAATTATTGGAATTAACATCTGCCTACTAATTTATTATTCCTCTGTGGTGCTTTTATGCCCAAAGTCCAGAAATCTCTCCAAAACCTGCCTTTAGGAACCAACTGCAGATGTATGGTTTGCCTGTTGAATGAGCTGTAAGAACACTGAGAGAAGGGAATCTTACTCCCCGTTACCCATTTCACCCTGCCCCTGCCACCCCATCGGATAATTCTGGAGTTGAAATTGCCAGTTTGACAGTAAAAATCTTCCTAACATTCAAAGACTTTTAGTAGATTCAGAACAGTTAGATAAATGGATAAAGAATATGTGTACATACTTATATAGAGAGTTATATAACATTACAAAAAATATTCCCAATTAAAATATACACAGGATGGGTGATTTCTCACTTTACAAACAAAAGGGGCGTTGCAGATAAATTAGAAACAAGAAAGACTTTCAATGTAGTGATGGGTGACTGGTAGCCAATCTTTAGAATTATTTCTGAGGGTAATTTTACCAGTTCTGTTCAAATGATGCATTTTTAAAGACTGCTATTTTTCTGAGTGAAACATATGTCAGGAGAGCAGGATAAAAGCCTAATAAAAACATATCTGATTATAAATGAGATTTTCCAGTAAGTTGCTTTTCACTAGCTGAGGTATTTGCCATTGTCCTTGAAAACCAAGGTTGCCAATGATCTGCTTGAAAAGTTAATGATATAGTTCCTCATGACAGAGGCGTCTGGATTCAGGGAGTATTATAACTCTGTGGATTTTCAAATGTTCATTTTAGCAGTCCCATGTTTTTAAAAGTGCTCCTAACAGTCTCATCCATGTTGATTTTGACTCCATACACTCTATATACACATATAGATGCTAAAAGGAGCAGCTGTGGGGGCCAGTTCCTTTCTCAAAAGTACAGTGAATTTCACATTGTTGCTTTGTAATGATTATCACTAAGGAGGAAGTCAGAAATACCACCAAAGCCGAGGACACGAACCTGGTCTGGGCCATGCGCAGCTCTCGGGAGCGTCTCCTTGTTGATGGACACCTCTGTCTGGTGCTCACCGGGGCTCAGTACAGCAGCCTGTGACACTGCCACATCTGTGTCCAGACACTCACAGCAGGCAAGGCTATTCTGCCCCCGAGGCTCATGCTGCACACAGTTTATAAAGATGATCACACAGGCCACAGCTGGGAAGCTGGGGGCCTGGAATCTACCTAGGCTTATTCATAACTGCCCTGGGATCCTGAGGAAATCACTTCACCTTCCTTCACCTTGAGTTTTCTAACCTATAAATCAGAGAATTACAGCAGCCTTTTTCAAAGGTTACATATGCCCCTAATAATCTATATTTAAAAAGAAAACTCAAATTAAACATAGGAATCATTCTATGACCCAGCAATTTTGCTATACATTAGTGTATGAAGTGAAGTAAAAGTGCTAGTCATTCAGTCATATCTGACTCTCTGCAACCCCATGGGGTAGCCTGCCAGGCTCATCTGTCCAGGCAAGAATACCAGACTGGGCTGCCATTTCTTTCTCCAGGGGATCTTTCCAACTGAGAGATCAAACCCAGGTCCTCTGCATTGCAGGCAGATTCTTTACTATCTGAGCCACCAGGGAAAGCCCTTTGCTGCTTGGGGCAACTGTTATTCCAAAAGCTTGTATTGTATCCGAGCTCTGCCACTCACCAGCTGGGGCCAGTACACCCAGTGCTTCTGAGCTTAATAACAGTAGCTCATCCTTACTGAACAGCTACTGTGTGTCAGGCACTCTGCTAAGTGTTTTACAAAAATCCTCCCACCAACCCTAACCTACCCAAAGTCAGTCGTGTGCTTAGTAAATGACAGAAGTCTGCCTGGAACAGTAAGGACCCAGGTGGTGATGGGGACTCCAGACAAGAAACAGGGGAGCCAGTAGCACTCGGCATCTTGTCCTTTGTCCCCCAAGCTACAATGAGTCAGCACTAAGTGTCCAAGACCCCACTCTGACTTCCACCAGAAATGCCATGTAGTGTTTTCCAAAGTGTATTCTTTAAAACATCAGTGCTGTGGGATTCTATTCAAGTCAAGTAGGCTTTTCGATCTCAGTGTTTTGTAGAGCCTTCCAAAGGCGAATGTGGGTAGTGAATCTTCAAGGATCACAGGAAACATTTCTCAAACCCACTTGGCCAGAGCACCCCCTTTACCTGCAGCACCTCCGCAGACTAGCATTTTGTGGGGTGCACACTGGGAAGCAGTGTGTCAGGTTCCTTTAAAGAGCCTCTCATTAGGAAGTGCCAAAAATGTGAGACCTTGGGAAATGATTCTTAAAGAACCAACGTGGTGATCTTTTTTTTTCCTTTCTCATTATAAAAATGAAAAATCATAAAACTAGATTAAACAAAAGTTTTGAAAATAGGAATGGCATCCTATTTTCACAACTTGAGAAGGCTCCTTTTCTTTTCCATATCCACACATCTCTACATGCATTTCCACATGCTTGTGTGTCCGCACTTAAAATGTGCTGATACTAACGCTAAACACATTGCATGTCATCTCACTTAATCCTCACAATAACTCTGAGTCAGCAAATAGGACCCTCAAGTTAGAGATTAGGAAATTGAGGTTCAGAGGGTTTAAGTGACTTTCCAAAGTTGCACAGCAAGGAAGTGACTGAGCTATGGTTTAAACACAGTTATTTCTGACTCCATAGCCGATGTGCTAAAGCCCTGAAATGATGAATTGGTTACTTTTTAACCTCTACAAAAGTATTTGTCCTGAATTTACTACCAGGGAGTTTATATTATCTTGGATGATCAAACAGCTCAGTTCTATGTTGAATGATAAAAGAACCTTCTGGAACTGTTCCCGCTCTTTATGTGTCCTTGCCTCCCTTCTCTGACTTTTTCAGTGAGAGTCGCAGGGCTTCGCAGCAAGTAATCCCAAATGCGGGGCCACCCTGATTTCTGTTTTATGGTTCAATAATCTCTTCTGTTGTAAATACATTTGGAAATGATTGTGGCTTTTTGTCAAAGCCTCAACATTTTTTAAGAGTGGTTTATTTTGATAGCACTTTAGCCTCATGATTTCAAATATTAAATTACTTGGTTGAGGTGGTCATATTTTCCCATAAATGTGTTTATATCACCACACAGACTGAGAATTCTCATTTGATTTCATGCAGGAGGAGAACAGAATTCTTCGAGCTTGTCAGTAAAGGAGAATACGATTGGAACATCAAAAACCATCGTGATATATTTCGGTAAGAAAAAGCTCTTGTTTGTGTGTTTATTCAGTATTTGAAGATTTACTGATGCCTTTTTGACAATGCTAAGAGCACACAACTGATATTTAAAGTCCCAAACCTTAGCTTACATTCAAAACATTCAGAAACTAGTTGAATAATTACAGAAAAGACAGAGAATGTATCTTTTCATCTTCTGATTTATTTTATATTGCCTCCTCTCCATACATTTGCCTTCAAAATTAGAAGATGTTTGAACTGGTCGTGTTTCAGCAGGCATGCAAATTGCATTGCAGATGGGATTTTTGGACCTTGGAAAACAGTTTCACAGCACAAAGTAAAGTGGAGAGTTAAGTTTGGGTTGTTTTGTTTTTAGAGATAGCAGGGTTGGAGAAGACTCTTGAGAGTCCCTTGGACTGCAAGGAGATCCAACCAGTCCATCCTGAAGATCAACCCTGGGATTTCTTTGGAAGGAATGATGCTAAAACTGAAGCTCCAGTACTTTGGGCACCTTATGCGAAGAGTTGACTCATTGGAAAAGACCCTGATGCTGGGAGGGATTGGGGGCAGGAGGAGAAAGGGACGACCGAGGATGAGATGGCTGGATGGCATCACAGACTCAGTGGACGTGAGTCTGAGTGAACTCCAGGAGTTGGTGATGGACAGGGAGGCCTGGCGTACTGCGATTCATGGGGTCGCAAAGAGTCGGACACGACTGCGCAACTGAACCAGAACCAGGCATTTTAGACGGAGAAGGCAATGGCACCCCACTCCAGTACTCTTGCCTGGAAAATCCCATGGATGGAGGAGCCTGGTGGGCTACAGTCCATGGGTTGCTAAGAGTCGGACACAACTGAGCAACTTCACTTTCACTTTTCACTCTCATGCATTGGAGAAGGAAATGGCAACCCACTCCAGTGTTCTTGCCTGGAGAATCCCAGGGACAGGGGAGCCTGGTGGGCTGCCGTCTATGGGGTCACACAGAGTCGGACACGACTGAAGTGACTTAGCAGCAGCAGCAGGCATTTTTATGGAAAACCAATCAAAAGATTTTTGTGTTTGGAATAAGGAATCTGTTCTAGACTTTTCATGGGACGTCTTCTCAGTAGTTTAGGAAAGACGGCAGCAAAATCTCATTTTTCCTCAGCGCGTTTTAACCACTTTTCCCCACTGCAGCCACTCGGGCTGGGTAGGCACTCTTCCTCTTTCCCTCTGCCCCATCCTTCCACCGTCCTCACCTCACCCATCGGCAGCCTTAGTGCCTTGGTCCTGTTCCACAGCTGTTTAGTATTCCTGGGGAAGCTTGCGAGGCCAGGATCCTGGGCTCAGCACATCTGCCCCACAGCTGGGCGACCACTGAAAACCCCCGGGGACCCTGGCCCAGCCCCCAGCCTCTGCCCCCGTCTCCGAACGCAGAGCCTGCCTGCCCCTTGCCTTCACAGCTGACCCCTGCTCACTGTCTCACCAAAGGGCCCTCTACCCGCCTCCTCTGCATTCATACTTGGCTCTGTCATCATTACAGATGACGTTCTCATTGTCCTTCCCAAGGTGGTATCGGGGGGCTCCTCTTGTCAACACCTCCATCTCAGCTTCCTATTCTAGGTTCCTCTTCCGGGCCCTCCTCCCCGACTCCCCACTTCCCACTCCTGACCTCTGACCTTGCTGTGTCAATTTTACTCCTTTTGGCATTTTCAAAATCTGGCTTTTAGTTTTTTCCCCAACATGACCTTTCTAGGCTAAAAAACATGCTTCCATCTCCTCAGTTAAAAAAAAAAAAGTCATCCCTAAAGTCTGCCTCCTTCTTAAGGTCCAATCATAGTTTTCTCCTCTCCTTCAATCCCACAGCTCAGCCCACTCTTCTAACTTCATACAAGACAGTTTCTTTCCTTTTAGATCACTTAATTCCACAAGTAATGATAGGAATACATTTTTCTGTAACAAATCAGAACATTACAGATAAAGCCCCAGTTCCTGGGGTATTACTCCCAGTTCCCATACTGTGCACAGCTTTGCTCTGTTTTTAATTCCTTGTTTATTTTCAGACTACTTTCAGAGCATTTCCATACATGTGTCCCCATGGGAAACATGCTATTTAGTGTCCATCTGTTTGTTTAACATAAATTATATATTTACATATCAATCTGAACTAGCTTCTTCACTCAACTGCATGCCTTGGAATTCTTTCCATGTCCATACCAGCATCATCTTTGATTGCTGCATAGCATTCCAAAGAGCAAATTCTTTGACTGAGGAATTTAGTTGCTAAAATGTGATTTCTGCACTTTTTGAAAGTCACCAGTCACCTCCCAGGGATCATATCCTACGACCTTTGTTCTCTCCATCTTCCTAGATCTCTTCACAGTCTGAACTGTGTTGGCCTTTCCTTTCTTAAAACTCTCTCCTGCCTTGGCTTCTGCAAAGCCCATGCCCTTCTGAATTTTCTGCTATCTTCTGACTCTCCTTTCGCCTATTTGCCTTTCTCTAACCCTTCCTTCTCCCTGTGTATGTGTGTGTGTTTGTGTGTGTGTGTGTGTGTGTGTGTGTGTGTGTTAGTCACTCAGTATGTCTGACTCTTTGTGACCCTGTGGACTGTAGTCCTGCAGGCTTCTCTGTTCGTGGGATTTCCCAGGCAAGAGTACTGGAGTGGGTTTCCATTTCCTTCTCCAGGGGATCTTCCTGATCTCCTGCATTGCAGGCAGATTCTTTACTGTTTGAACCACAGGGAAGCCCTCCTCCTCCTTACTACCCCCTAAATGTAATCTCTCCTCAAGGAATTCTTCTGTTCCTCAGCATCCTCACAAATTGTCCTACCAGAACCACTGGGGTCTGGCCTCTCCCCGAGCACAGCTCCTAAAATGCCAATGTTTATTGTGTTTTCCACATGAGTATTTTCCCACAGAGGTTTCCAAACTTTTCTGTAGGGAACCCTATAGGTAAGAAAAATCTTATTTAGAGGCAAAGTATATAAAGCAGAGATGAAGTCTGCAGGAACTCTCCTTTCCCTGCAGCTCTGCACCCCCCACCCCATTTCACAGCTGGACTCTGACCATGTGCCTGTCAAGGAGAGGGCAGTCTGGGAAACACCATCCCAGAGAATTTTAAAATAGTAATAAAACCAACTAAAAGTTAGCCTGCTTTTTATCATCCCCATGTGCCTGCAATGTAAACAATGTCAACGATGAGACACTCATCCCAGAGAAAATTCTTTTCTTGGTATAAATTCTAAACAATTGCTGAGGTTACTGCTGAGTATCAAAATAATTGCTCTGAAAGCTTCAGATTAACACAGTATTACTCATCCTTTCATTGTGTATGGATTGTACACATGTAAGTTAAGTCCCAAAACACCCAGTCTTCCTGTCAGCCCTAACACAGGTGGACTCGAGATGCACTTTCAAGAGCAAGTTCCTGACGGTTCAGAACCTGTTGGCCTCACTCCACATGCAATTCTGCAACCTTTGAGGATGTCACCTTTCTGCTTTCAAGCAGTATATTCAGAATAAACAATGGTAGCGCGGTGATGGTAAAGCTAAACAGAACTTGAGTTACTTCCGTACTGTCATTTTATGTTGGCCATTTGGGATCTGTATTTGTGTGTAAAATTTAAAGCAGTGAGACAGATTGTCGGCTGCAAGGTGTCGTCTTTTTGTTTGGTAAGCATAAAATGCAGTTAATACATGTAATCTTTTACGGAATTGAAAATATCTTTTAAATTAAAATGTATTCCTTTTTTAAAAAATTACTGAAGTATAGTCATTTTTAAATTTACTGATTTACAATGTTGTGTTCGTTTCAGGTATAACAGCAAAGTGAATCAGTGTTTTATATATATATATATATATATATACACACATAAACATACAGGCACTCTTTTTTAGATTCTTTTCCCATATACACATTACAGAGTATTGAGTAGATTACCTGTGCTATACAGTAGGTCCATATTATTTTATATTATATTTATTTTATATATAGTACTGTGTATATGTCAATCCCAGTCTCCCAATTTATCCCCCCACAAATATTTCTCTTTTTAGTTGCAAATGCTTTTAAAACTAGAGAACAAATCAAGAAAGTTGAGATTATCGCAAGATAATTATTGAAGTCATTTTGGCAACTAGAAGAGAGTCATGGCAGCAGTGAGCCACTGGGAGTCTCAGACACTCTAGGGTCACATGGCCTCTTCTGACCCCATGGTGGACATTCCTGACCTCCATTCCTGCAGTTGCACTAAGCAGATGGCACCATCTAACTGAAAATCGACTAGAGTTATGCAGACGTCAAGGCACAAACAGTTGCTGCAAGCTCCTCCCTCCCCTCTTATTCCAGAGATGGCCTTTTAAGTACAGAGACTGACTCTAAAAAATAAGCTAAAACTGCCCATTCACCTCCTTCCATTCTTCCCTTGTAAGTGCTCATGCTTATCCTTGCCTTTCCATCCCCCCATTTCTTGGTTTTATGCCCTTTTTAGTTACACTTTCCTACCAGTCTCCCTGCTTCCACTCTCTCCTTCTTTAAACTATTCCCACATCTATTAATACCTCTTAATTAATAAGAGGTATTAAAGTCCTCTCCTTGAAGCTTTGGCCAGGTGCCTCCTTAATTGAGCCCCCAACCTTAATTGACTCCCTGCACCAATTGGATAAAGGTTTTAGACACATCTACCATCCTCCTCCCCAGCCTTTATTCTGTCTCCTTTCTCCATACAGACTTTCTGGCTCCACTGTATTCACTGAAAGTAGAGATGTTCTGTCAGACTGTTTGGATCCCAGCCCTAGTTTTGATACCGCCTAGTGATATAACCTCAGGCAAGGTACCTAACCACCTCCCCCAACTCCTCCCATCCAGGAAGGCAAAACATTCTCTGCTTTGTAAAATGGAGGTAACAATGGTATCTCTACCTCATATAGAGACGATAACATCACTCTCTAATGCCTGTTCAACGAGTATGTGCTAAGTCGCTCAGTTGTGTCCAACTCTTTGCAACCTTATGGACTGAAGCTCACCAGGCTCCTTTGTCCACGGGATTCTCCAGGCAAGAATACTGGAGTGGTTGCCATGCCCTCCTCCAGGGGGTCTTCCTGACCCAAGGATTGAACCTGGGTCCCCTGCAGCTCCCACACTACAGATGGAGTCTTTACCACTGAACCACTGGGGAAGCCCCATTCAATAAATGGTAGCTATTAGAATTCTCATCATCAGAGCACCTTGCAGATACTCAATAAATTTGTTGACTGACTGATTAATGTTGACATGAATTTGAGATGTAAGCTTCAAATTATTGAGTAGATGAGACTTAAGTAATGATCAACTATGGTACAAGTAGGCAAGCTCACAGAGATTTTATTTCCTGTCTGGGAGAGAGACTACAAAGTCCAACGCATTACCTACAGTTTGTCCCTCTCTGGTCCCAGCTGCTGCTGCTGCTGCTGCTAAGTCACTTCAGTCGTGTCCGACTCTGTGCGACCTCATAGACGGCAGCCCACCAGGCTCCCTCGTCCCTGGGATTCTCTAGGCAAGAACACTGGAGTGGGTTGCCATTTCCTTCTCCAATGCATGAAAGTGGAAAGTGAAAAGTGAAAGTGAAGTCGCTCAGTCGTGTCTGACTCTTAGCGACCCCATGGACTGCAGCCCACCAGGCTCCTCCATCCATGGGATTTCCAGGCAAGAGTACTGGAGTGGGGTGCCATTGCCTTCTCCGTCTGGTCCCAGCAGAGGGTCCTAAAACAGTCCTAAAATGAAAAACACTGGAGTGGAACCAGAAGGGTGCGGCAGCTTTGTGATAAGCACGGAATCCTGAATCCTTTCCTTCCTTTGGAAAAGTTACTTAATCCCTCCACACTTCCATTGACCTCTCTGGAAACTAGAAATCATAGCACCCTGGGATGAGAAGCTGTTTAGTTAGAGGTTCGTTAGTAGGTAGTTGGTACAGTGCTTAGTGAGAGGCAGGCACATGGCGAGGACTGCGGAAGCACGTCACAGAAGACCAAAGATGAAGCGTAGGCTGCTGTGTCTCTCTGCACAGGTCTTAGCTTGGGAGTGTTTGGAGTTAGACGCTGCCTGACTCCGAGAGCGCTGCTCCTAACTGGTGCTGCCTGAGTGCACTTTGAAAGACCTATTGTTATCTGCCGGTCTGCCTTGCTCCCTGGAGTAGTTTCCTGGGGAAGTGACACAAACCTCTCACCACCGTCCAGGCATGCTCTGCCATCTGGGAAGCAGGCGTGTTTCTAAGGCGTTCAAACCCAGCAGGGTATGAAATGTTAACACTTGACGTCAGGACAGACCTCTGACCTTTAACAACACACCCCTTTCTTCCAAAAGGAGTGAGCCAAGATGTGGTTTCCCAGCTCAGATCTTTCACTACTTCTCATCACAGGCAGCTAGCTTTAATACAAAGAGAGATTTGGGACAGAGAGTGTGCCTGATTTCTTCCCTTCCCACCACACCCAGTTAGGAGCGCCAGAGCTGCAACTTGGGTTATCACAGCCTCACTCTAGAATTCTCCAGTTTGCTTCTTTCTCCTTTTAACCTTTGCCTTGGTTTATTGCAGACCTTTGTCTGCCGATTCTTTATTCTTCCTTAAAGGTAGTCTGTTTAGGGCTGAATTGTACACTGGTTTTCATCGTTTGCATGATAACTTACGTTAATATACTCACGTATATTTTAAGTTTTGAAACTGGCATTTCCCATGTTTTTTATCTCCAGGGTTCAGTGTGGATTCTAGATAAACCAATAGAAATCTGCCCCTCAAAGATCTGATCCGGATCTTGCCTGTATTTTCTTATGTGCTCAAATTAATAAAAGCTGTGGCTGAATATGTTTCTTCTTCGTAACGCTTGTAAAACAGGGTTGTAGCCAGGTAGTAAACTGGAGTGAAACCGTGTGTCTCTCCCTCGTAAATATTAGCTCTGTGGAGCCGATAAAAATGCCGGAGCCCCTAACAGGGCAGGCTATTTGCCTTTGCTGTGGGTTTTCTTCCGTCCCCATCCATCAGTGATACTTTGGTAAATAGGTTCACCAGCTATGGTAGTATTATATACTGATCCCCTTGCTGAGTGTTAAAAGTAAAAAGCATCGTCCATTACAAATTATTTTCAGCAGAACTTGCTTGGTTCAGGTACAGAGAAAGCAGGACTTGGCTTTCCTTGATCTACCGCAGGCAAAACAAAAGGGCCACCGAGAGGGAGTGTGAGCTTTGTCCTCCGAAGCAGTGTGGTTGCACGCTGGAGATTTAAACATGGGACCATAAACAGTGCTTCCCTTGTGGAGGTAAAGAAGATGTGAGCTGGCCTTGGTCCCATTTTATTTATTTATGTATCTAGGATGGGTTTGTTTAGGAATGCAACAAAAGATTATTCAGGCTGTTTTGTTTGGTTCTGTTTTTCAGATCAATGTTAATGACAGCCTGTGACCTTGGAGCCGTGACCAAACCGTGGGAGATCTCGAGACAGGCGAGTGGTGATTAATGGCAGGGCTCAACCGAGGGGGGACTGGGGGGGACGGTATTCCCAGAGCCCTGTCTGCCAGGCACTGAAACCCGAGTCAATTTGCATCAGTATTAACGCGGTGTAAAAAATAGCAGGAGGCTGAGGGGCGACATAGTTTATTGCCCAGCCTTTCTTTATCATGCTTCCACTGAGAACTAATATTTCTGACTCTGTAAGATTTTTTTCTTTTAACACACTAAATCCAAATAACACTTTGGCCATTTCTTAAGGCAGGAGTTTCAAACGTAGTGTTTTTGAATAAGTAACCATGTTTTAGTACAAGGTCCAATTTTTCACATCTGGTGGAAAAAAAACCAAGGAGGTAAAAAGGAAATTTGATTTTTTTTTTTTAAAGCCTATTTAGAAATCAGAGGGCTTTTTGGCCAAAATATGAGGTATCTAATTTAATTTGTACCAAAAATGTAATGCATTTACTGGTTTCACTGGTCCAAAGTGTTAGTTCTAGAGCAAGAATAGTTTTTAATCTCATAATTACCAATTTAAGATTTGATTAATTTAATAGCTCTTTCCGGTTTATGAGGCACCTCCTGGGTGGGCTGTGGGATCTAAAGCAGTAACTTGTTATCTTAAGACTTGACATTTGAGGGAAAATAAGATACATTCACATAACAAGAAAAACTAATATTTATTGACTGTATAACTGTTAAATGTCTGCTTTGTAAGTGTTATATCATTAAATCCTCTGAGGTGGGTGTTGTTACTGTAAGGGCTGAATAATGGCAACCCAAGGCCATCAAGTCCTAATCCCTGGAACCTGTAAGTGTTACCTTAGAAGGAAAAAGGGTCTTTGCAGATGTGATTACGTTAAGGATCATCTCTATCATCATCTGGATTATTCAAGAAGGCCCTCAATTCAGTCACAAGTGTCCTTAGAAGAGAGAGGCATGGGGATGGCACCTTCACAAGAGGAGCAGGCAAGGCAAAGACAAGGCGGAGACTGGAGTGGTGTGGCCCCAGGAAGGAGGATGCTGGCAGCCACCAGACACTAGAAGAGGCGAAGGACAGATCCTCTCCTCGAGACTCCGGGGGGCCATGGCCCTGCCCGCACCTTAATTTCCGCCCAGGGAACTGATATTGAACTCCCGCCCTCCAGAACTATGAGAGACGTCATTTCTGTTGCTTTAAAACACCATGTCTGCGGTAGTTTCTGGCAGCCCTAGGAAACTAATACAGTGATTATTCCTATTTCACCAATGGGAAAAATGAGGCTTAGAAAGGATACACAGTCTGAGGTCATACAAGTCTAAGTTGCATAGCTAGGAATTCAAGTTCTAGCAGATTAAGTTCCAAAATCTTTCCTTCTTAACAGTGTTTTATGCTTTCATACATAGGAGGCACCCGTTAGCCTTTTTGAATAAGGCAAGTGTGTTGGCAGAACAGGCTGTGTTACCACTAAGCTCAAGATCTCAGTGGCTAAAACCAACAAATCACCTGGAGGTGCGTGCCTCCAGGGTTGGCTGGCACCTCTGTCCTCACGCTGGACTGGGGCTGAAGGAGCGCCACTGTCTGGATCATTCCAGCAGAGGCCCGAGTGGGTTATTCACTGGAAGTGAAATGTCATTCCCCCAGCAATTCATTGGCCAGAACTTGTCACAAGACCCCATCCAGACAGGAAATGCCATCCTTCCCTGTGCCCAGAAAGTAGAAAGCCAGGAATAGTTGGTGAAAACATAACTTTCACAGTTTGCCCTTCTAATCACAGAAAATGTGATTCACTCTCCTTCCTGCAAGCAAAATATACTCATCCTCCCCTCCAAGGGAGATGACCCAAACACCCCATGGGTCAAGGGATTAAGCTCAAAGTCCAGGATCTCTGCGTGATACGTGCGCACCCCTACAGCATGTCTGGATGTAACCCAGAGGCCCGGACACACCCAAAATGCAGCACATAGCACACACCCATGCCACAAGACACTCAGGCGACACTCCCAGCTCCATGGGGCGTCCTCTGCGAGGGCCCTGATTCTCAGGGACATGCTCTCCAATTTGATATTTACTGTGGTTTTTAGATCCATCCTGGGAAATCATTCCTTTTCCACCGTCCTCCTTGGTGAGACTCAAAGGTCAAACTCTCTCAGCCTATTTCCCCTCTAAAGAAGGCTGAGTGCCCAAGGTTTAAGTTTCAGATAGTCACAGGCTTGTGAGGGGGTTTTAGCACCAAAAGCGTCTTAAACATTGAGCCACCTCCTTAGGTCTTTGATCCCGGTTATTTCCGTTTGCTAACAATCATCTCCACAGTTAGATACTAGAAAACTTCCTAGATCTCTCGTATTTCTTTGCTTCCTTGCATCCAGGAGCAGGGAGATACAGTACACGTACGTCTTAACTTCTCTCTTGACAGTTAATCTCTAGTATTTGGTGCCCAGCATTTGGCACCAGTGAGAAAACCGTGTCGTCAAACATTATTTCTCTGCGCCATTTTGTCTGATTGAAAGGATGTTGTGTGTGTTCCCTAATTCATTCAGAGTTTGTTTGTTTGTTTGAATTGGAGGCTAGTGACTTTTCATTCAGAGTTTTTAATGAATAGGCCACACCTATTTCATTCTTGTTGTGAGGCTAAGTCTTGAGATCTTTGTCATTCAAAATGTATCTCAGTTTTTACTTTCACAGTTTGGGGTTAAGAAGCAGCTTCATAGTCTAGCTCTATATAAGACACAGAATTTATGACTTTCTCTGTTCCCTTTCATTTCTGATTATACACCTGCCAACCCTTTTCTGAGCTCACTTATGATACCGAGCAAAACAGTCAATAGCAGCCATCACGTGCTATCAGCTTTCTTTTTCAATCTCTTCCCCTAAGGCTGTAAGTTCATCAGCTACAGTATTTGCTTTATTTCCATGAGAACTATACAAACTGTTTTGCCACCATGTAAGAGGGATCATCATCCCTATAGCTTCAAACAACCACTTCCTCACTTTTTTATACCTGACTCTCAAGCCACATATTTTAGGGTTTCTTCCTTTCTTTCTTTTCCTTCTTTCCTTTCTGTGAACAGCAGTACCTCACTTCCATGCCAATTTTTGTGTTAGTAAAGGCTAAGCTAGGCTTGACTGCAGTAACAAATATATTCTCAAATTCAGTTGCTGAACACAAATACAAGTTTTTATCTTGCTCACATGACAGCTTGGTGCAGGTGGTGCTTGCTGTTTTGCTACAGACTCTGCTCCAGTAAATAGACTCTCTTCCAACTGAGTCTTGGTTTTCACTTTAGCGTGACATGATTGAAGTGGCTCAGACAGTTAAGAATCCCCCAACAATGCCAACAAAGGTCCATCTTGTCAAAGCTATGGTTTTTCCCGTAGCCGTGTGTGGATGTGAGAGTTGGACTATAAAGAAAGCTGAGCGCCAAAGAATTGATGCTTTTGAACTGTGGTGTTGGAGAAGACTCTTGAGAGTCCCTTGGACTGCAAGGAGATCCAACCAGTCTGTCCTAAAGGAGATCAGTCCTGAATATTCATCGGAAGGACTGATGCTGAAGCTGAAACTCTAATACTTTGACCACCTGATGCGAAGAGCTGATTCATTGGAAAAGACCCTGATGTGGGAAAGATTGAGGGCAGGAGGAAAAGGGGACAACAGAGGATGAGATGATTGGATGGCATCACCAACTCGATGAGTAAGCTCCAGGAGTTGGTGATGGACAGGGAAGCTTGGAGTGCTGCAGTCCATGGGGTTGCAAAGAGTCGGACATGACTGAGCAAATGTCAGTTCATTCATTGAACTGACAATGCTGGAGACCTGGATTCAATCCCTGGGTCAGGAAGAGCCCCTGGAGAAGAGAATGGCTACCCACTCCATATTCTTGCCTGGAGAATCCCATGAACAGAGGAGCCTGGTGGGCTACAGTCCATGGGGTTGCAAAGAATCGGACACAACTGAGCAACTAAGCACGCACACGTGCTTGAAATGAAAAAGCCAGTTATGGTGGAGAATTTGCTGGTCACGTGGTTTATTTCTTCATCTATGCCCACCTTTCCCTCCCTCATGGGAGATGGCCTCCCTTAAAATAAAGTTTGGGAATATACTGCAGAGAAGATGTAGGTGACTTTTCCAGGTACTATGGGGAGTGGCCTCTATGATAGGGGTGGAAGGTGGTGAAGGGTAGGAAAAGGTTAGGAGGACCGAGGATAACAGAGATTAGAAAGGGGATGGATGAGGGATGCTGTGCCAGGGCCATGAGGACCCTGGTGAAATGCGTGTCACAGATAAAGGAGCAGCAGCCCACCCGGGAGTCAGAAAGTGACCTAGTACTTGAGAGGAAGAAGGTCACTGCATTGAGATTATAGAATGAAGAGGCCCAGTGGCCACTTGTAGGTGGTCTTCTTGGTCCCTGATATAAATATTATTTTATTTTCCACATTTGAACATCTGCTCACTGATGCAGAAACTCATGAAGTCAGGGAAATAAAACATAAAACTGTTTTTCTAAATGTTTCCATCAGAAATCTTGTCACAACTCTAAACTAAAGATCTCATTTTTGTCTCCAAATTGAATGAGTTAAATATTTTCAAAAACTTACCTACTTCTAGTAGGATGTTAGGAAACAGTTGGACAAAAATAACGAAACTTCTTTTAAAAATAGAAATATATTTCCAATTTCCTGGATGCTGATTTTTTTTTAATTCCCTTTGAAAATGTTTTTTCACTGGAGTCTCTTTCACGTTGCCTTCCTTGCACACAGGACTCTAAGCATGTGGGTTTCCCCAGCCATCCCCCAAGGCCTGATTAGCATCTCAATTTCCTTCTTTAATAAAAAATTCAATCAGGAGACACTTAATAGGCCTGCTTGGGTTTTTAAGTACAAATGAAACAGTGGTACAAGTTGAGCTGTGAAAGAAGCTCAGGGGAAATACCCAAGACCACTTTAGAAAGCTCAATACAAGGATTTTGTTTTAATTTCTTTGCTTTCCAGGGACTGCTGACCTCTTCAGGACTCCACCTCAGGGTGACCTGCTATACACATGTACATTCTTTAGTGCAAAAGATCCACCTCAGAGGAGTCCGAGGGAGAGTTCTGGAAACTGAATAGCGAGGCCAGGTCCTTAGAGGGCCATTTCTTCCCTAAAGGAAGGCCAGAGAGCAACAGTAGAGGCTTGGCGTGCTAATGTGAAAGGCAGTGGCAGAGACTGGAGAGAAGGAACCGGAATCCTAGGAAGATTCAGTCAGTTCCACCTAGTTTTATGCTATTGAATTTTTTAAATGTTTAAAATCTGTGCTGGCCATTTTATTTGTTAATAACTGACTCTATACTTGCCACTCTGAGATGTGTGTATGTGTTACATATTCTTTTTGTTTTATCAATGGCTACCATTTATGGTTGATAAAATCTTTTGAGAGATATACTTAGGTAAATGATCTTGATTCTCTGCACTTGACCAAAATTAAGCCACTCTAACTTTGCCAGACCTAAGAACATCATCTTTATAAGAGCCTGGAATTATCCTGGAAATCAGGTCTTCTTGCCATCAAGTTGTCTGGAATTTGTTTTCTGTTCTTTCAGCATTTTGTAAATCCAGCTAGTTCATCTCAGAGATTTCCCAGATGTTCACCATGGTGTTGTTGAAAATATCTGGTCAGCTCTTATTGTTATATCAGTTTTCTTCCCATAAACCTATTGAAAGAAGCACAGGACTTGGGGGAAAAAAATCTCTGTAAGCCTGACTGTGATCAGTAGCTTCTGATCATCCATGCTAATAGATGAAAAGTAGAAAAATATATGTTCTTACTTTGGAAATATCTGTGTGGTTTACAGTAGAACAGCCATTCCATTGTGCTTGTTAACAACTAGAACCCACCATAAATAAACAGTTATTTACTATGTGGATGGAGACAGCCTAAAACCAAATCACATTCAAGTCATATAATAACATACTATAGGACTTTCCTGGTGGTACAGTGGATAAGAATCTACCTGCCAATGCAGGGGACATGGGTTCGATCCCTGGTCCGGGAAAATTCCACATGCTGCTGAGCAACTACTGAAGACCTTTCACCTAGAGCCTGTGCTCCACAACAAGAGAAGTCACTGCAGCGAGAAGTCCACACAATGCAATGCAGAGGAGCCCCTGCTCACCACAACTAGAGCCCACAAGCAGCAACCAAGACCCAGTGCAGCCAAAAATAATTATTTCCCAAAAAAAAAATACCAGAAAAGTCTGGTATGAACAATGAATCTGGCATTAGTCCTGCCCCTTGACCGATTGCTATAGTAGGAAGCAAAGGGTGGGCCCTGGGGTTAACCCTTCCAGAGTGCACACAAATACTGGTAGGGGGACATGGTTAAAAAGTTTCTATGATGGCAGAATGTAGCCAGGCTAAAATATGTGTGCAACAAAGTAAAAAAATCTGCACAGAAATAACCAAAAGTTGGCTGAATTATTATTACAAATATGGCATGATAATCTGTTATAATGTCAATTATTATTAGGTTATTATTTGCTTCATTTTTCTGGATAAGAACATTCCCTCCCTTGAAGGTTACATATCTGTGCCTCCTCTGAATATGTAAACTCTACTCTCAGAGATTGTCTATTGGCATGTGTCTAAGGATTGCAACTGTACTTCACTCTATTTCAAGAAAAATAAATAAAAATACAATGCACAAGACTAATTAAAAGGAAATCAGGTTCATTGATTAAATTCTATTGTACTTTCAAACACAAAAGGTTAATGAACTTCCTCATAAGCTTTTCAAATGATAAGTCTGTCTTGAGGGTAACTGCCATAGACATAAGCCAGAAATAACTTCTGCGTCTCATGATGAATTACATATGTCCATTAATTAAAATATTTTTGTGTTTCAGGTGGCTGAACTTGTAACCAGCGAGTTCTTTGAACAAGGAGATCGGGAGAGAGCAGAGCTGAAACTCACCCCTTCAGTAAGATCGTCCTTTTCTTATGATGTATTTACCCTTTCGAATGACATTTCAAAATAACTTCAGATTGCACCTTGAAAGGCTGAGAATGAATTTAAGGAAGCATTCTTGAAAGTTTCAAACTTTAATTAAACTTAGACGCTAAACACTGTTATTCCCAGGTTTCTGATTAAGAGGGCTGATTACTTAACAAGCATTTCCTGTGTTCCCACACTGGGAGAAGCAGGCACAAGGGAGGATTGCAGAGTAGTGCTTGAATAACTCAAAGCCCAGGGCTGGTGCTTCATATGCAGTCAGTGGCTATGTTGAAACAGACATACAGGAAGAAACAAAAACCTAAAGGCAATCTGTCCAGCCTTGAAGGGCTAGAACAAGCAGGTGCAGTAAATAATGGATATTCTGGATTTTACTTTCCAGTTTTGAACTTTTCCAAATTCTGAAAGCAAATCATTTCAACTCTGTTTCTTTTTTTGCAAAATGAAAAGTTGCACCCGGGAAACTAGGTTCTGCTGATTGAAATGCTGTTTTTATTGGATTAAACCATTCAGTTACTATTTGAGAATGCTTACTGTAGGCTAAGGATGATTCTGTTTTTACCCACCAGGAAACAAAGATATAAATGCCCCAGTCGCCAGCCTCAAGGAGGGGGGCAGTCTCTTTATTCTTAATGAAAGGGTAGCTCAAAACATATCAATCACCCAATGATCCAAGAATGGTCCAGAGTATTCTAAAGTCTGCCAGAGCACAGAAGATCAATGCAGCTCAAGGAATGTGTCCGATATCAAGAGTGTCTGTTTATGAAGATTCAGATCAACTAGGTTTTGAGTATTTGGAGTTATTTATAAGATCTTCAGACTTCCCCGGTGGCTCAGATGGTAAAGCGTCTGCCTACAAAGTGGGAGACCTGGGTTTGATCCCTGGGTTGGGAAGATCTTCTGGAGAAGGAAATGGCAACCCACTCCAGTATTCTTGCCTGGGAAATCCCATGGACAGAGGAACCTGGTAGGCTATAGTCCATGGGGTCGCAAAGAGTCGGACATGACTGAGCGACATTTACTTTACTACTACAACTATAAGATCTTCAAGTTTTAAAACATTTTTATTTACTGACATTTAAAAACAAGGAAAAGCGGCAGAAGAGCTCCTAGCTTGAAGAGTTTCACCTGTTTGAAGTCAGAACTCAGACTTACTAATTTTGACTATTCTTTATTTGTCGTTGACCCATAATAGATCAGGAGACTACATAGGTTAACACACCCATCAATTATTTTAATTTCCAAAGCAATATCTGTTTATACTGCTTTCAAAACATTCCTTTGTTCTTTTCTGGTGGTGTCATCAAACTTGGTTCTAAAATAAAGATGCTAAATTGGGATACACAGTTAATGTGTAAAATGTAGTACAACCCAAATTTCTGCCAGCTATTGTTTAGTATATCTGTTTTCAAGTAAAAGCTTGTCTCCTCTTTTAAAAAGCTGTTTCCAAGGCCTCCTCTGAAGGCCTTACACTGCAGCAATACCACAGGTCATTTAATTAAACGGAAGAAATATGAGTTAATTGACAGGCTCGCAGCTGTAGAGGCGCAGCACTAGGGAACTTTTGTAGAGTCAGGTAAGGGTTTTCCTGGAGACATAAATGAAATGAATTCTGTGGTGGAAACATAGCTGTACGTGCTACTCTCTCCCCATAGGGGCCTTCTTCATACGACTGATGACCGTCTCCTGGGGAGGAGCCTGGCTGCTGTATCAGGCGTATCCCACATTAGTGCTTTTCCAAAATGTCTAGAAATGTGCACTCCCATATCTGACACCTTCTGTGCCTATTATTCCTTGATATTTAGGGATAAAATTGTCCAAGAGCCCTTTCGGGTGTCATAGTCCTAAAGGTCAACAGAGTAACTTTGTCCAGATTAATACTGGAAGCAGTGAGTCAGTTAACAGAACGTGCTTGACCACCTTCAAGTATTAAGCATGAAGCTGGACTCAGTGCATCAAGACATGAGGCAGCACCATCTTCCCTGCCCTCAAGAAGCTTGTCAACTGGCAGGAAATAAGGACATTAAATAAATTTTCACTTAGAATCAATTACAAGATGCAAAATTTTGTCAAGGGAAACATAGCACAAAGTGGTATCTCATACTTCCACTCATCAAATATTTGTTGAGAAGTGATTAGTCTAGGAATGACCCCTTACAGATATGGCCCACTGATTTTGGGCAAGGTGCCAAGATAATGCAATCAAGAAAAAATAATCTATACATCAAATGGTGCTGGGACAATGGAATATCACATGCAATGAAAATGGACCCTCTCTTTCACAGACCCTAAAATAAACTCAAAACGTATCATAGACCTAAATGTTAGAGCTAATACTATAAACTGTTAGAAAAAAACAAGATATAAATCTTCTGGATTGGATTCAGCAATGATATTTTAGATATGATATCAAAAACATAAGAAACAAAAGATAAAATATAGAAATTGGACTTCATCAAAATTAAAAACTTTGTGTATCAAAGGACTCTCAAAAGAGTGAAAAGACAACCCACAGAACAGGAATGTTTTTAAAGCATATATTTGATATGGGCCTAATGTCTAACCAATGAAGTTGCTCAGTTGTGTCTGACTCTGCGATCCCATGGACTGTAGCCTACCAGGCTCCTCCATCCACAGAATTTTCCAGGCAAGAGTACTGGAGTGGGTTGCCATTTCCTTTTCCAGGGGATCTGGTCCCAACCCAGGGATCAAACCCAGGTCTCACACTTTGCAGGCAGACACTTTACCATCTGAGCCACCAGGAAGTCTGCCTAATGTCTAGGATATATATAAAATATTGCAATATATGCAAGCTATTATATAAATGTATAAAATGTTTTATAAAATATATAATATATAAAAACTATTGCAACTCAACAAGAGAAAGACAACACAATTTTTTAATGGGTAAAGGATCTGAATAAACATTTCTCTAGAGAATATATATACGTGGCCAATAAGCACATGAAGAAAAGTGTCCTAAATCATTAGTCATCAGGGAAATACAAATCAAACCCACAGTGAGGTGCCTCTTCACACCCACTAAGATGACTCTAATCAAAAAGACAGACAGTAACAAGAGCTGGCAAGAATGTGGAGAAATTGGAACTTTGTACATTGCTGGTGGGGATTTAAATGATACAGCTGCTTTGGAAACAGTTTGGCAGTTCCTCAAAACATTAAACACTAGGGTTACCATGTGGCAAGTAGTTCTACCTCTAATTATAACCCCAAGAGAAACAAGAGCGTACATCCACACAATAAAACTTGAATGTAGTAGCATTATACACAATAAAAGGTCGAAACAACCCACATGTCCATCTACTGATAAATGGATAAATAAAGTATGGTATATCTATATGAGGGAATATCATTTGGCAATAAAAATGAAGTGCTGATGTGGGCTTACACAGTAACCCTTGAAAACATTATGCCAAGTTAAAGAAGCCCATCACAAAAGACCACATATCATGTGATTCCATGAACATAAAATGTGAACAGACATTTGTCTGCAGAACAGACAAATCTATAAAGGCAGAAAGTGATTTTGTGAACTGCCTAAGTATTAGGGGATTTGGGGAAGAATGAAGAGAGATTGCTAATTGGCATGTCATTTTTTTTTTCCCTTGGAGTGATAAAACTGTTCTAAAATTGACTGTTGTAATGGTTGCACAGCTAATTGTGAATATTTTTATGTGAATTTTTTTTAAGTGTATCCTATGCACCAGAAAGAGTCATTAAACAAATAAGAAAATTTCAGATAACATTGAGAACTATATACAGGTAAAACAGAATAATGTTTTTTAAATGGTTTCTAAACATTTAAATGTTTTTAAATCTTGGACATATTGAACCAAGATCCATGTAGTTCACAGAAACCAGCCCTTCCTCCAGCACCTTTCACAGTGGCTTGGAGTGCCTAGTCCTCCTTCCTGATATTTACACTCCACATGGAAATCAAGGATGAGCGGGCCAGTGGGAGGCAGTGACCTTCTCCCTAATTTGGAGATAGTTTCCTCAGCAGCACCCTTCTATCTTCTTGTGAGCCTCAGCAGCAAATGATTTGAGCCCCACCCAGTCTCACCTTTGTTCCTAAGTCTAAAAGATACAGGATTTTTCAACATATATGGACCAAGGACATGTCATGAGTCTGCTCTCATGACCTATGTGAACACCAAAATGATGTGGATACCACATTTTATTTAGAAGAAAGACAAAACCTACTGTAAGATAGTAAGGCGGAGCGGGGTTGCTTCTTAGACCCTGGCCTTACTCTTTAAGAATAAAAGAATTAGCCTTTACCTATCCCTGAGCTGATCATGTCCGTGACACATTTGATATAGCACCTGGAATCTGCAGCATACTTAATAATGTTATGCTGCTGCTGCTGCTAAGTTGCTTCAGTCATGTCCGACTCTGTGCGACCCCATAGACGGCAGCCCACCAGGCTCCCCCATCCCTGGGATTCTCCAGGCAAGAACACTGGAGTGGGTCGCCATTTCCTTCTCCAATGCATGAAAGTGAAAAGTGAAAGTGAAGTCGCTCAGTCGTGTCCGACTCTTAGCAACCCCATGGACTGTAGCCCACCAGGCTCCTCCATCCATGGGATTTTTCCAGGCAAGAGTACTGGAGTGGGGTGCCATTGCCTTCTCCAAATAATGTTATGACTCCTGCTTAATGCTTTACAGTAATAGCCATTGTGTGGGTGTCATCTAAGTTAAAGACAATCTCATTTGTATATGGGCAAAACATATTTCATGTGTATGTGTTTAAAATTCATTGATAAGTTGAATCTATACCTGAAAAATACCCTCTGGCTATAAAGCTTATATACATAAAAAAAAGAACAAAGGGAGGGACATTCTCACTGGAGTACACGGGGCAGTGTTTGTCCAAGGAATCCAGTTTAGCCGTCCAGTGACAACTGAATGTCTCTCCTTTTATGTCTGCCCAACAGAAACGTGTCACTTCTTTCTCTTAAAAATTTTCTAAACATTATAATATCATAAAGTTTAAAGGTTGGGAATGAGGAGAGAATG
Source organism: Aepyceros melampus (assembly GCA_006408695.1). Lineage (NCBI taxonomy): Eukaryota > Metazoa > Chordata > Mammalia > Artiodactyla > Bovidae > Aepyceros > Aepyceros melampus. Next base: position 162,335 of record SJXQ01003110.1, on the reverse strand, counting down.
GGTACTTCCCCCCATTATTCATCCCTACCAGTTTCCTCCGACCATGGGGTTTTCCAGGCAAGAATACTGGAGTGGATTGGCATTTGTTCTCCCATTATTCATCCAATGATAGATAAAAATTTAGGAATTCATTAATGACAGGACCCTATTGAAAAACACACAAAATTGTCCCCACTCTGAAAAATTAACACAGATAGTTCCTATTCAAAATGACATTGCTTTTAAGGATCTTTTCCAATCTATCCCATTCTCTCTCACTATAAAAATAAAAGCCTGCACTATTTTGTGGCAATAAAACATTCCTCCTTCCTTTGACTTGTACCCAGTTCTCAGTGACCTGATGACTTGATTTAGTAGCAGTTACCTATATCTGAAGACAGATTTTGGCCCCAAGGAGTTGCATGCTATAAAGTCCAAATAAATCCGCTTACAAATCTCATAAAAAGAGGTAAAAATACTGTATTTCTCATCACAGATAAAGGAAAAGAAAGTACGTGTAAATGTTGATTGTGATTTGTGAAGTGTGCAGTTGGTAAAAATCGGATCATTGTGGCAAAGTGTTTGACAAAGCACCCGTAAAGTCTCTGGTGTAATAAAGCAAGGCTCTCTTCCCCCATTACAGGCTATTTTTGATCGGAACCGGAAGGATGAGCTGCCTCGGTTGCAACTGGAGTGGATTGATAGCATCTGTATGCCTTTGTATCAGGTAATCATGATTCGAGAGGGTCTGTGTGTCTTCATCGAGCCAGGAAGGAAAAGTGTATGTGCCGCATTTTCAGAAGTGTTGGTTTAGGACACCATCCCAGGGTATGTGTATTGCCAGGAATGGTGGTTGCAGCTTATCTTTTCTCGATTTCTGATCAGTCCATTGAGAAGAGTGGGTACTTGGAACCCAAAGACCAAGTTCTCCTTGGGCCTCAGCTCCCTCGTCTGTAAACCAGGTATCTTAATATTATCTCTCAGTATTTCTCAGATTGTGCCCCTAAGGAACAGAAGTGTCCATCCATAGCCTAGTGAATATCTTATTAGAAAGAGGTCTCAGGCCCAATAACTGGGGCTTCCCTGTGGCTCAGACAATAAAGAATCTGCCTGCAACGCAGGAGACATGGGTTCAATCCCTGGATCAGGAAAACCCCCTGGAGAAGGGACTGGCAACCCACTCCAGTATTCTTGTCTGGAGAATCCCATGGACAGAGGAGTCTGGCAGGCTACAGTCCATGGATGAGGTGGCAAAGAGTCAGACACGGCTGACTGACTGTCACTTTCACTTTCTTTTCCTGCACATTAAAATACTGAAGGCTCGGAAAAGCACTTCAGGAAAGAAACACATTTAACCTTGATTAATTTTGAATTTCTTAAACATTTGACCATGGACATCTCTTTCAGTTTTTTTACCATTTTTCTTTTACTTTTATGAATATCATGGGAGACTTGAGATTTCCACGAAACATAGTTTTCTGCTTTGACCCTATGGCCTGGCCCACAGGCTTGTGTAAAGCCTCTTCCATCTTAAATATCTGCCTCTGTCTGAGATGCGTGACGAACGACAAGCAGTGAACCCTGAGTGAGGTGGTTTCCAGCTCTGCTGTGTGGGTTCGAGACCCTGCTTTTGGCAAGGAGACAGTGTCATCAGCTCTGGATGTTCACACTCCACTTTCTGAGTAGGAGTAGGGCTGACATCAGTTAACACTCAGAGTTTAGTGTACACTAGCTTTTAATCCTACTTCTAAGCTTTTGCTTTCATGTGAAAAACCTGGTAAGTTCTTTACCCCCTACCTACCTCAATCAGATTGAGCTGCTTTTTTGACTTCGAGTGAGAAACACATGCAGGGAAAGCAAAACGGCTTCATTTCTCACTCTAACTCCATTAAAAACACAGTATTGTTTTTTAAGGACTTCACAACCATTAAGTTTCAGGCTTATCTACCACTTCATTTCCAGCACTTTTAGGAACTGCTGAGCCCTGTCACATTATCCTAAAAAATAAAAAAACAGAATACGGTATTGAGGATGGAAATGTAATTTTTAATGACTATAAACAACAAAAGTATTTTTTTTTTGTTTTATAGTATCCATTAAGTACATGATAGCATAAAATCAGAGAAGTAAAGCTTTAAAAGAATCTTAAAATGAATTATTTTAGTTATACATCGGACATAATGCTCTTTTATTTAAAAATGAAAGATTGGGTGAAATATCAAGAATAATGTCTACATTATTATAAGAAGATCCTCAACTCTCTTTTCTCCCATCCACTTCTGCCATCCTCACTCCTCTGGTATCTCTGAATAAGCTGGGTTGCCAGGTGTAAGGCCCATAGCTGTTGGGTTAGGTATATCTTGCTTTGCGAAATTGACCTTGACTACCCATATTGAATTATTTTTTAATTTTACTCACTTTCCTGTGCATTCTTAGGCAATAAATGAGATGAATTTCTTGCAATTAATAAATTCCTTTTACTGTGGGTAAAGCTTAGGATGTATTTGTATGGCTGATAAGTTTTTGGTGTTAGTCTGCAAAGCTACTTTGGAATGAACTCAACTCTACACACCCTTCCTACGCGATTAGTTACCGTAAATGCTGGAAAGGACTCTGTGTGTTTTTCCATGTTAATTTAAATGTTTCATTGCTGGTTCACAATCACTTGGGCTTATTTTTATACTTCGCATTAAATACTTTAAAATCTTCAGGTTAAAAGTAAGTTATTTTGAATTTAAAATGAAAATAGCAGTTTCCAGAATTTAGAGGGTAATACTACCCCATCATATTATCTGTCATTCCTGACTTTTCACATGTTTTGCTTTACTACCTAGCTGTGATATTAGATACACTTCTAATTTTATTCATGGGAAACTGACAGATAGAAAGTTCAAGTGACACTCCCACCAAACTAGATTGTGTCCCACTCCTCTGTGGCCTTGGTTTGGCTGTAGTGGCCTTTCTACTGCCTCACTTCACCTCTGTTGGATTTTCACCCACAATCTTTTCTTACTAAACCAAATGGGGAAAGTCACAGCATCTAAAGAGGAACGTGGAACAAGCTGTTTATTAAAGTTCATATTCATACCTGCTGCTGTATCTTCTCAGTGAACAAAGCATGAAAATCAGGCTCTTTTTTCATCTTATTTTTTAAAAACCTCATGGATTTCATATAAATTCTTTATAAATTATATATAGAGAATTTGCATATATAATATTAATTTGTAGACAATTACTATATGTTTATGTAGTCATATGAATACATATTTATATGAATATATGAATTGATCTAATTTTGAAATCAACATTTTGGAAAGCCCTCAAACTGAAACCTTGTAGAGTGACTTTAATTACCCTCCTTGAGAATCCCTATTTTGTCCCATATGAGCACCTGGATGGTTTTCATGATTTAATTGAATAATCTCACATTAACTGCTGATGCTCCGCAATGGAAATGGAATCAGTCAGTGGGGAGGACTCACCATGAGTATGAAGACACAAAATCTTGAGGAAATGACTCACCAAGCATGGACAGTCCCTAATGTGAGGCTAGTCAAATGTCAAAATGTCTGCGGAATTCAGGTTGTTGCTGGAAGGTCGGTCTGGGTTTTTTGATGGGGAAGTGCACTACTAAAGAGTCTGAGAGGATAAAGGCAAATGGGAAAGCATGAAGCTGGCAGGAACCCCAAACTGTGAGAGATGACATCATCTTCCTCCCTATGGAACGTAAGAATGCAGTGTGGCCTTGCTGACTTAGTCTGGGCAGAGGGCAAAATGATATGGAAGAGTAGCTATGAGACCTTTCAATGGCCAGAGCCCTGACCCCAAGGTAGAGCAGGTTTGAGGGGCAAGAAACCTCACATAGAGCCTGAAGCAACAGATACGTACATCACGATCAGAGGCCTTCTCGCAGTCAGAGCAATGTAGAAAGATGAGGGCCAGTGAAGAGAGACGCCAGCCAAACGCACTGTCTGGCTGAGGCTGCTGGGTGCCACCCAAGACAGGCAGGGGCTTGTGGAGGGGAAGATGGAGATGGAGCCCAGTGGTAGACACAGATATGGTTCTAGGGCAACTTTTTTACTTCATTGACTTCTACTGGGTAAAATCAGCTTAAGAAGGTCGTGCTTGGTCAAAATAGATGAAGCACTTTCCATTTCCACTCCAGTTTGCTGAGTTTTGTCTCTTCTCCAAACAAAAGGTAGATTGTTAATACTCTGCAGTACCTGAAGGGCTATTTATTTGTGTGCCTCGGTGGGAACCCACAAAAGTACACGGGTAGATTTTGAATGTCCATTGCACTTAAAACGGAAACTCTTACCTCTGAGACAACTTCAGTTCCCAACTTGTGCTTATGCTGAAGGAAAACAGTGAAAACCCCCAGCCCCTCAAAATCTGTTCAACAGGAACTTTCCAGAGTAATCTAGTGATTGACTGAAAGTGACTGACAGAAAATATAAAAACATACCTCATAAAGTAATGGGTCAGGAAGGAACCTACAGAGAATAGTCCCAGACCCATGGATGGTTCTACAGCAGGGAGATGTGATGTGCTTATATACACATGTTTATATGTGCACATAAAATTCTCTAGAACTTGCTCATCGTTTTAATCTTATGTTCCCAAACTTCTCCTTAAAAAAAAAAAAAAGAAAGAAAATGGTCCCAGAAGTCATGATTTATCTGCGACAGCATTTTAATCAGGAAGCATATAGGAAGCCAAGAGCGGGCAGGGAACCATCAGAGCGCGTTCCCCAAGAGAAGACTAAAGCCCTGGTTAGTTAGCTGTCCTAGCAGGGTATCTCGGAGGAGCACACTAACATCTGATTCCTGCGCTTTCCGCTGTCTTTGCACCCTGCTGGGGATCCATTAGCCTGCTGCTCAACTTCTTTAGAGAAAGAAAAACAGGAAAAAAAAGAACAAAGGAAAAAAAAAACCCAGACACCATCAAACTTTGAAGTCATTGCTGCACCAGCCTTAGGGATAAACAGAAAACCTGATGTAGCAGCATCACACTGAGCCTGTCTTTGCAATAGCAGGCAAAGCTTCTGCCCTTCATTTTCATTCTTGACTCAATCAAACTTCAGTGCACCTAGAATTTCAATGAGGTGCTATAAGTCATTATAAATCGGTGTGTTAAGGGTTGAGAGAGTTAATTTTTGCTATGAACATAATCAGATTTTCAGCTCATCCTAAACTGGCTCTTGATTTTGGAGTATTTGATCAACAACAATAAAAAAAAAAGAGCTTGACCTGGCCAGGTTCTAGCTGGAATAATGATCTCCTGTAAAAGAAGATTTTGGCAAGAGTCTTGCCTCTTTTTGAGAATGTCAAGGCATTTCGGCAACAGGCAGGGCTTCTGAAGTTACAGTTATACTAACTTCTGACTTTTTTTCTGCTTTCATTTGTCACGGTTGTTTTGGAAAATGCATTCCACCTGATGCAATTACTAACATGCTCTCTGAAAAGAAGGGAGGAAAAAACTCTTTTAAAATACAGTTCAATTGTAGAACCTGGGAGTTAGAATTTATAAACTGGAAAAGAGGAAGTAAGTTGCTACACCAAGACAACTTTTCTGGATACCAAGAAATGCACTTCAAAAACAACTCAGTGTTCCCAAGAAGGTTCCTGCCTTGTGTTCAATCTAGAAACAAAAAGAAAGAAAGAAAGAAAGAAAAAGTAGTGAGCTGCAGAGTGACTAGTTAGAACTCTCCTCTTAAAAGCCTACAAGGAATGGAATGGGGTTAAAGAGGGAACAATTTTATCGTGTACTTAATAAAATAGGACACCAGCCAAATCAGTTTCTTATAAATGTTTTTCTCTACGACATTTAGTATTCCTGTGAATGAGAGAGAGGAATAGTTAAGGCTAACTTCTTATTTGTCTCTACAAAGTGGGAGACTTATGTGGAATGCCATAAGTCCAAGACTCAGGAAGAAAGAAAAGGTGGGAGGAAGGGAGGGAGGGAGGGAGGAAAGAAGAGGAGGGAGGAAAGAAAATAACTTCCTGTATTCTTTATGATTTATCTGGCTCCACCGTCTCCTGGTGATGGGTTGGGGGTGTTCAGGGACTGATTTTAAAGCATCTCAGTTCTTTCTGGTTAAAACAAGTCCTTGCAAGACTAAAATGTGAGTTGTCCTTAGTCAGAACCATTCCTTCTCCCCAGCTGACATCCAGGTGCTAGGGGAGCTTGCCTGTCCTGGTCACGGTTCTATGACCCAGGGGTGAGAGGGACCGAGTGCCCCAGCTGCCTGCGGGGTCAGGGCTCCGGGTGTGATGCGGGGCTGGCCTCTGGGTGTGAAGCGGGGCTGGCCTCTGGGTGTGAAGCGGGGCTGGCCTCTGGGTGTGAAGCGGGGCTGGCCTCTGTGTTGGTGGGGCTGGCCTCTGGGTCGGTGGGGCTGGCCTCTGGGTCTGTGGGGTGGCCTCTGGGTCGGTGGGGCTGGCCTCTGGGTCTGTGGGGTGGCTGCCACTAGTGCTTCATGCAGGGTCTGACCGCTGGCTCCGGCTGCCGCAGCTCTGGTCCATGCAGACCATGGCGAGCCGCCACCTGCTTCCTGGTCAGCGCTCATCGGCTGGTTCTCTGTCATCACTCAACCCCTGCAGAAACCCCAGCTACTTTCTCTTCACCCTGCCGCCACACAGCAGCTTCCTCAGTCGTTTCCAATATGCCGCCTGGGTAGTGCCAGCTCATTCTAAGAAAGTTCTGCCATTTTCCTGAACCGGGCTCTGAGATTCAAGAGATGAGCCTTCACCTCATCTTCAGGGTTTGACCCCAAGGAGCATGGAGCCAGGACACTCACATCTGATTTCATGGCCCACCTCTCTCTCTCCTCTTCTCCCTCTCTTCTCCTCTCTCCTTTCTCAAAGACAGGAGTGAGGAGTTTATGAATTTCCTGGTGGGAACTCTCCTTGGATGGTCTCCTCTGTGCTCCCCGTGCCAGAGACTGTGGTCACACTTGATGATCTGCTTTAGCCAGGCGTGGTTCTTAAGAGATAAGAGTTCTGAAATTTAGAAATCCCCTTTGTGGTTCAGATGGTAAAGAATCTGTGTGCAATGCAGGAGACCAGGGTTCAGTCCCTGGGGTGGGAAGATCCCCTGGAGAAGGGACTAGCCACCCACTCGAGTATTCTTGCCTGGAGGATCCCATAGACAGAGGAGCTTGGCGGGGGTCACAAACACTTTCACTTTCACTTTTCTCTCCACACAAAACCAGCACTGAGACTTACTCTCTCTGAAAGCTGGGTGATCAGAGCTTGCTGTTTTTAGCAAGGAGCCACCACTTGCTGAGAGGAGGAAAGTCTGCTGAGCTGATGGGCAGGGAGCTATGGGCATCATGGTTCAAGTAGAACAAAAATATATTGGTTTGATATTTTCAAATTTTCCTCCTTGTTACATATAGGACAATGCTATCTGATGCTACAACCCAGTCTGAGCGCTGATAGTAAAACTGTTCAAAATTTTCTATGTACTATTAGTCAAATACAAATGGAAGAGAAAATATACACATTCAAATGTATCAGTTTTATGTAGTTTATACCCTGTCTTCCAAACTTTTGCCAAAATGATCTTCATTAAAAAAAAAAAACAACCACCACCACTATATCATGGTATTCTCCTGCTTAAAAACCTCAGGTTACTACCACCATCTGTAAGATACCTCCCAGACTCCTGGGTTAGCCCTCTCATTCTGAGGCCCCTGCCTCTTGACCTCATGTCACGTCACCCAGGCACTTTTTGCCCCAAAGCACAGGACTCACAAACCCTCTCAGCTGTCTTCCCTTGCCTTTGCTTATCTCTCCCTCCCTCTTCTTTTTGTCTGGAAGAAGTCACCCCAAACTGTCCCCTCCTCTGAGAAAGCGTTCCTCCCCTCAGCACGACTACAGCAGCCTACCGATCTCTGCGTAACTACATGTAACACTCTGTGTTGTGGTCCTCTTTCTGTCTGTCTTTTCTGTTTTCCTTCCGCATAGTTTCCTGCAACCATCACAGTCCTGGTTCCCAGAACAGTGCCCAGTATATTCAAACTGCTATCAGTTGAATAAACGAGTGAAGAAACAGAAGGGTAAATAATGCAATGTGGGACCACAGAATTAATAAGCAGTGGAGTGTACGAAGTAGGGTTATAGTGTCATTTTAAATTATCATCGATAAATACGTAAAGCCTTTCATCAGAGTGTGCACTGCTATATTCCTGCCCATAATCTGAAGTATATGGCCTATGCTATCTTTTTAGAGAGTGGTTTGGTTCTCATCATGGTTGAATTGGCCCTTAATTCTAGTGTAAAAAGACCAGTTTATAGCCATGAATTTTTCAGAGCTTTAACATAAAATTTTCTCTTCTTCCAGCATTGGCTGAAAATATAGTTATTTTAATGCCCAAGTTAATAGGGAGCGCTAACACATGTACACAGATTTCAAGAAGTTTTATATATATACATACAGTTTCATGAAATTACAATGCAATAAAACACTAAATTATCATGATTAAAATACAACTTTCCATTGACTTAGAAGACTTTTCGGATCCTCCAGTGCCTGGCAGTTATCAAAACAAACATGAAATAGCAATGTGCTCTGCAGGACGAAGTGCTGAATGGCCAAGAGGGCTCATTATTAGAAGAACATTCAAGTTCATGTCCCTCCCTGCATCGGGTGTGGGCTGTGGCCAGTGAAGACATCACACACTTTTGTCTACATCTCACAGTTCTTCCTGAATACCTGACATGCCAGACTATTTGATTTTGGAAAAAGTCTCCCACCTCCAAAAAATGACTATGAGTTGATAAAGCAACCAGCTCTGTGTATATATTTTTTGTAAATAAAATGGACTTTGATTTATTTCAAGTAGCTTTTAAAAACCTTTTATTTATACAGTAGGACTCAATTTCTATTCATATGCATTTTATGAGCCCAAAACTGCCATCATGAATCTATATTAAAATGCTGGAATCTGGTTTAAAAAAAAAAGTTATAATATACTCCCTAATAAGCTTTTGGAGGGTAGAATTTAAGATAAGATCTAATTCTCCCTATCCAGCTGACCAGCATAAATAACTCTTTTTAAAAGTGTTTCTGCTTTGAACTTATGAAGCTAAAAGTCACTTAACCCCAAGTCCATACAAGGCTTGGAATGTTGTCTTAAGTTACTTTCCAGTTCCTCTAGAAAGCATATTTTAAATGCTGATTTACCTCTTCATTGCCTCTCTTCTCTTAAGAAGAAAATGGAAAGAAGAAAGAAAGTAAGGGAGGAAAGGAGAGAGAGGGAGGGAGTGAAGGAGGGAGGAAGGAAAGAAAAAAGGGTGGGTGGGAAAGAGGGAGAAAGAGAAGAAAACTTCCATTTTTCCCTAGGAAATGAATCAAGTCCTCTTTGAAAGATTGATTTTTGCATTCTAAGGGTGCCTCTCCAAAATTTCTGCAATTTAATGTTCATTTGAAGGGTCAGCATTGTTTTTGCTCCTGGGAAGCGAGGCATGAAATAAACATAAAGCATTCTCATTATGCTGTTGCCAAACAGAACCCTCCATATTATTTGAAATGTTTCCTAAGAGAATTCAAGGAGGCAATATCTGGATCCTCAGATATCACTGCTCTTATATTTAGTTATCAGAGCTGCAGCTGTAAAATATTAAATAAATCACTCGAGGCAGATGCTAAATGACAATGTGCCCAGAGGGAGCCAGGCTCTCAACCTCAGGTACAGAGGCCATGGCAGCCCAACTCCTGTGCCCACTGCTTTCCATTATAGATGGTAATTTAGAGTGTGTTAGGCAGTGTCTAACACAAAGTTAAAGACATCCATCAGGCTGAGCTTTTGGAAAAGAATTTCAGTGTTACAGTCCAGAAAGACACAACACTGTCCCTGCATACACCATCTCAGCAAGCAGACACCTGTTGAATACTGGCTCTAGCGGCCCCTGGATAACGGCTTGCTTAAATTTTGAAGTTTACAAGCATTGTAATTTGACCCCAACTCTGTGAAGGAAGAAAATACTTCATTCTGGATCCTATAATTCTATGGTCTAAGTTTTATATATGAGGAAATGAAAACCTGCAGGAACTAATGGACTTAACCAGAGTGAAGCGGTTCGTACACAGCAGAGCCAACATTTCAAAGCCAAGTCCTCTCGGCCTTATTTGGCGGCTTTTTCCCACCACACTGCCCCGAGGAAGTGAAAGGCGATTCCATTTTTGTCCAGCAGTATTGTACCTCAGAAACCTCCCATTTACAAAATAAAACTCTGAGTTCTTCAGAGGGGAGGATACAAGGAGCTGAGTAGAGATTCTAGAGAGAGCAGTTCCTGGAGTGCTGAACGAGCTAATAGGTTCTGTTTAGCTGGTTACCAGAGAAATACTTTTTCAGAAAGATTTTATGTCCTACTTTTAAGTTGTCCTTGGCCAAACACTTTGATCTGCGACAGAGTTGATGTTGCCAATTAACCATGGCAGATTGACCTCCCCAGTTTATTCCACATCCTTCTGGGAATTCCATTAATAAAATAACAAAGGAAAAAAATTTTTTGGAAATTTTTAAAGATCTAAACATTCTTTGGAAATGGAAAGAGGCTGGAAGAATTTTAAGGAACATGATAGAAAAAGCCTGCAGTGCCTTGAACAGTCTCTAAGTAAGGATGTTAACAACCTTCAGTTGAGGACCCAGAAGGAAATCGAGCGTGTCAGGAGAGAAAATATATATGGCCTCAGAGAATATTTAACCCCTCAAGAGCAGACTGTAGGGATAAGTCAGGACTCACCTTCTCTTCTTCCGGTGATGCCCCCTCAAGCTGTTGTCCACATGCAAACACATTTTCATCCAGGAACATCAGTGTATTCTGCTCTGGCCACTTAACATAAACTTCAAAATGTGTTTCCAAATGCCTAACATAATTTGCATATTATCCTTTGAAATGGCAGCCTAGAATTCCAAAGAGTGACTTGTCACCATTTATTCAATCATTTCCTACTTTTTGGTTGTTTTTGCTAATTGAGATAATTATAAAATGAGCACTTTTGTTCAATATTTTATTGACTTATAATGTGGTTAGAAATAGCAATGTTGCATTTCTTAAAAAAAAAAAGATATAAATTCTCAAAGACAATAGAATGTAAGAGGGCATAAAATATCCTCAAAATTGGAGACTGGAAAGGAAGTTATGTCCCAGGATGGCTGCAGAAGGGGACATCAATAGGAAGAGAACTGATCTGTCTTTCTGAAGGAGTAGGCTCAGGATGGCAAGGGTCCATCCAGTTCAGCCGAGAGGGAGTCTATTAATTTCCTACTGCTGCCTAGCAAAATACAAGAAACTGAGTGGCTTAACATACCAGAAATCTGCTCTGGAGACTAGAAGTCAGAAATCAAGGGGTCAGCAGGGCCGATTCTTCCTGGCAGCTCTGCAGGAGAATCCATTCCATACCTCTCCCCTGGCTTCTGGAGCCCTTGGCATTCCTTGGTATGTGGCTGTGTCACTTCCATATCCACCTCTGTCTTCACGTGACATTCTCCCACGTCTCTGTGCCCCTGTGTCTTCATATGACCTTCTTATAAGGACACCAGCCATTGGATTTCGGGCCCACCCTAATACAGTACGTCTTTGTCTTAACTTATCAACATCTGTGTGTGCATGCTCAGTTGCTCAATCGTATCTGACTCTTTACGACCTTGTGAACTATAGCCCGCCAGGCTCCTCTGTCCGTAGGTTTCTCCAGGCAAGAATACTGGAGTGAGTTGCCATTTCCTTCTCCAGGGGAATCTTCTCCACCCAGGGGTTGAACCCACATCTTCCGTGTCTTCTGCATTGGCAGGTGGACTCTACCACTGAGCCACCTGGGAAGCCCCTGATAACATCTGCAATGACTCTATTTTCAAATATGGTCACATTCCGAAGTACCAGGGTTAGGAATTCAGTATCTCTCTCTGTTTTTTTGAGGGGAGGGTGTGTGTCACAATTCCATCCATGGTAAGGAGACTGAGGCTTAAGCCTGGAAACAAAGAGAGGTTGGGAATGGGGTTCCTGCAGTCCCCTACTCCCCACACAGCCAGGTAAATAGCCTTTGCTGCAAGTCGCTTCAATCGTGTCTGACTCTGTGTGACCCCATAGACGGCAGCCCACCAGGCTCCTCTGTCCCTGGGATTCTCCAGGCAAGAATACTGGAGTGGGTTGCCATTTCCTTCTCCAATGGATGAAAGTGAAAAGTGAAAGTGAAGTTGCTCAGTCGTGCCCGACTCCTAGCGACCCCATGGACTGCAGCCCACCAGGCTCCTCTGTCCGTGAAATTCGGCTGCTGCCAACTCAGGAGACCAGAGGGCTCTTCTCTCAGAGCACTAGCTGGGAGAACCTGTAACTGAAATTAGGAGTCTGTGGAATGACTGACTAGACCCCAGGAGGCCTCCCCATACCTCCCCGCACCCCGCCCTACTTTGCACTCAAGATGCCAGAGACCAGATAGCCCCAGAGGCAGGCAGAAAAGTGGGATTCCTCTTCAGGGAAGGGGAACAGCTGCAGAGAGAAGACCTGTATGTACTTGCGCTTGGGATTCCCTCAGTGAGAGTTTTGGCTCCCTGCAGAACACCTTTAAGATGAAGCCCCCCACCACCCCTGCCAGCAACAACCACAGCCTCTCCTGCTCCCCTGCCCCACTTTACTCACTGCCCAGAACAAGTCTTTCAGTGCTGCGTGCTTAAATATATGCTAACAGATTAGGGCCACAGCATGTTTAAAAAGAGCTTCCAATGTGAAGGAATGGAAGTGAATCAAAACACTGAATGAAAGAGAATTTCAGAGCATTCAGGAGATGCAAAAAACAAAAGACAACTTCAGAAAGCCTCTACTGTCAGCAAAAAGACAAATATGTTATAAAACAGGACCTAATGCCTAATGTTTTCCTTCTCCAGTACTTTCTAGTTGCTGTGTCGTGATTTTCTCCTGGGACCTCCTATCCTGGGCTCTCCTGACTCCGCCCCACTGCCAGTGGCCTCCACTCAGACCTTGTCAGGCTCACAGCCCCTCCCCACTCTCACCCCCTAGATTCCATCATCGTAACACCACCCTTATCGTCCTAGGGGAAATCTGACTGTGGGCCTTCAGATCCTCCCTTCCCATCAGAGAAGAAAAAAATCTAAGCTGGCACGTTGGCCTGCCCAGCTCACCTCCTCGCCCTCCACCCTGAGCCCTCTGCTCTTGACACACCCACCACTGTTGTTATTGATCAGTCACCAGTTTTGTCTGACTCTTCGCGACCCCATGGCCTGCAGCACGCCAGGTTTCCCTGTCCCTCACCATCTCCTTGAGTTTGTCCAAGTTCATGCTCATTCAATCGGGGATGCCACCCAACTCTGTCGCCCTCTTCTCCTTCTGCCTTCAATCTTTCCCAGCATCAGGGTCTTTTCCAATGAGTTGGCCCTTTGCATCAGGTGGTCACAGTATTGGAGTTTCAGCATCAGTCCCTCCAAAGAATATTCAGGGTTGATTTCCTGTGATCAACTGGCTTGATCTCCTTGCTGTCCAAGGGGCTTTCGAGAGTTTTCTCCAGCACCACAGTTCGAAAGCATCAATTCTCCAGTGCTCTGCCTTCCTTATTGTCCAGCTGTCATATCATACGTGACTACTGGAAAAACTATAACCTTGACTGTATGGACCTTTGTTGGCAACGTGATGTCTTTGCTTTTTTGCTCTCCTATTCATAGTCCATGCTTGTGTCTTTGGCCACACAGCTGCCTCTGCCAGGCCCACCCTTCCCTCTTCTCTCCAGCAAATCCTTCTCTGACTGCAGGAATCTGCTCAGGTGACAAGCTGCCCCCAGGAGATCAGGGCCCACTGCATTTTCCGTTATTAGCACATTATTCTCATTTGCATTCTGTGTCTGTTACTCAGCTGTAATGCCTTCACACACTGCACGCCCTCAACCTCCGCCTTCCCCCGGCTAGAGCAGGAGTCTCTAGGTTGTGACTCAGCTGCCTGCCGTGAGACCCCTGGGGGCTGCCCCCATCAGCAACACAGCCAACATAGCAACAGGATGGGGAAGGGATGGGTTATTGCAAAGCTGTTAGGAAGATCTTGCATTTCCCCAGCATTGCGTGCCTTCCATGTTGCCTGACATAACCTCCATTCCTGAGCTGCCCTGTGGCAGACTTTAGCATTTCTGTCTTTATTTCACAGCTGAGAAGCTAGGGAGGTTATACTTGCTGCTCAGGATCGCCCCAATGAATTAGGAGCTTCAGCGAATGAATGCCTCCCACCAGCAAAGGAAGGCCTAAGCCACAGAACCAGAAAATAACAGAAGAGGGAGAATGATTCTCCAAGTCCCTGACTTCACATGTCACCTATGATCATGCCACAGATGGTCTGAACAGCTGAAAATCTAATGTGACATGAAAAAGAGAGCAACAGAGACATATAGAGAAGAAGGAGGCAGAGGGAAAAGAGAAAAGATGAACAACAAAGGCTGAACATTTTTATAGATCACCCCTCCTTACTTGTAGTGAAACCTACAGCTCCTTATCCTCCTCACTATTTTCATGGTGATCACCCCGGGCTTGACTGTGAAAGTATTAATAACTCCACTGTGCTACATTTCTAAGGCATTTGGCCTTACAAAATGACTTTCTTTTTTGGAGTAAATGGAATTGATGATAGTTAATGTCAAAAGCAGAGACATTACTTTGCCAGCAAAGGTCCGTCTAGTCAAGGCTATGGTTTTTCCTGTGGTCGTGTATGGATGTGAGAGTTGGACTGTGAAGAAGGCTGAGTGCCAAAAAATTGATGCTTTTGAAGTGTGGTGTTGGAGAAGACTCTTGAGAGTCCCTTGGACTGCAAGGAGATCCAACCAGTCCATTCTGAAGGAGATCAACTCTGGGATTTCTCTGGAAGGAATGATGCTAAAGCTGAAACTCCAGTACTTTGGCCACCTCATGCGAAGAGTTGACTCATTGGAAAAGACTCTGATGCTGGGAGGGATGGGGGGCAGGAGGAGAAGGGGACGACCGAGGATGAGATGGCTGGATGGCATCACTGACTCGATGGACATGAGTCTGAGTGAACTCCGGGAGTTGGTGATGGACAGGGAGGCCTGGCGTGCTGTGATTCATGGGGTCGCAAAGAGTCGGACACGACTGAGTGACTGAACTAACTGAATATCAACCTTTCTAAGAGTCTGAACCAAGAGAGACAGGATTTGTGGAAATGCTTTTGGAAAAGTAAACTTTATGTGCTAAAGCCCTCCATACATATGAGCCATTATTCTTGTTATTAGCATTAATAGCATCTCTAAGCCTCAGTAGCCTCAGTTGGAACTTTGCATAAAAAAATAGCAAACTGCGGGTCTCACCAAGATATAGTGAATCTATAACAATAACATTTCCTGGACACTTCTTGTGTGCCAGGCACTAGACTGACTTTCCAAGTCTGATTCAATTTTCTTAGCAAAATCAAGGATGGGGAAGGAATGCATTATCACAAAGCTGCTGTGAAGATTTTGCATGCCTGATATAACCCACCACTCCTGAGCTGCCCTGTGGGAAACTTTAGCATTTCTGATCAAGATTGATTTAACTTTCTTAGCCATATCAAGATAGATTCTACTACCACCCCACTTTTCAGATGTGAAAACTGAAGCTAGAGAGTTCCTATAACATGCCCAAGAGTACACAGATATTAAGTAACAGAGCTTAGTTTTTTTTTTCAGCCTTCAAATCTGGGCTTATGGTTGATAGAACCTTGATGCCACCTGAGAGGCTGTGTATGCAGGCATCAGTGTATAGACCTCAGGTCCTTAATGAATCACCTGAAGTGGAAGCAACACTATTGTCATACTGAAATGCTTGCCTAGAAGCAAATTTGCAAATCACCTGTGCTGCTGCTACTGCTGCTAAGTCGCTTCAGTCGTGTCCGACTCTGTGCGACCCCATAAACGGTAGCCCACCAGGCTCCCCCGTCCCTGGGATTCTCCAGGCAAGAACACTGGAGTGGGTTGCCACTGCCTTCTCCAATGCATGAAAGTGAGAAGTGAAAGGGAAGTCGCTCAGTCGTGTCCTACTCTTAGCGACCCCATGGTCTGCAGCCCACCAGGCTCCTTCCTCCATAGGGTTTTCCAGGCAAGAGTACCAGAGTGGGGTGCCATTGATATACTCTGCTACCTACACATAAAATTGAAGTATATTATCACCAAGTTTTCAAAGCTGTCCTGAAGGAACAAAGTTTACAAAGCATATCTGTCTGAGTAGTGACGCAGATTTCAAACACACAGCAAGCAGACGGAAGCAGGGAGTTTGTTTTGAAGGACAGCATGGTGAACCAAGATGTCTTTAAGAACAGGGGAAATGGAATGAAAAGTCAGCAAGCAAGGTAGAAAAGACAGCCCTGAGAGGGCCTGAGAAACGGAACACAAAATCTGAAGGAAGATAAATGGATAATTTAACAGCCGTTCAGTTTTTAAGAAAGACAAAGAACAAGCTACATTGCATCAGAAAAGGCCTAGAAATGATGATGGATGGGGCCCTTCAAATGAGTGGTGAGCACAACAGAATCACAGTCGCCTGCACAATTCCCAGCTGAGGGCAAATTTGAAGAACTAAATAAGGATATGAGACTGATACAGATTGAAGAGTTTTTCAAAATCCATTTAATGGCCAGGCAGGGGACATTGATCGCTTTTCAGAGGAAATGTTTAGAATCAATGAGTAGTCAGCCCTTATCGGAATGTGGATGGGGGAGAGGGACAGAGGCTTACACACAACATTAGCATGCTGTGCATTAAGGTACTGAGATAATTGTTGAATTATGGTAGCAAAGCACTAAATTATTTTGATCTTTATGAAATAAGTATTTCTCTTTTTTATCCTGTACTCGTGAGCTTTATGAACAATGAAATGACTTGCTATTGAGTAATTCTAATGCATGATCAAAAGTTGCTAATTCTATTATCAGTGCATGTTAAACTTTTAAATAAAATATTTTAGTATTAAATAGTTGATACATGCCCAATGAACAAAAGGCACAAAAGTATTAGAGAGAAGAGGTACTTCCTCATACTTCTGTCCCCCGGTCACCCAGGTATTCTCCCTCAGGGCAACCACTGTTACCCAATTTCATCGAAAGACAATCTATGTAGAAGCAGAAATACAGTGTTTTTTTAGCTTTTTCTTTTATTCAGATATAGTTGGTGTATAATACCATATGGATACACACACACACACACACACTTGTATATGTGTGTATATATCTATATATATACATATATGAATGTCTATCCTGCTCCATACATTATTTTTTTACACTTAATATATTTTTGAGATTACTCCTTTTTCATGTCCAGACAGCAGCTATCTCATTAGTTTTGATGGCTGCAGAATATCAGATTTTAAAGATGTAAAATGAATTATTTAATCAATAACTATTATTTCTGAACACTGATATTGTTTCTAATAATTTGCTGTTGTTAAGAGAGTGCTATAAATATCCTTGTAAATGCATCATCTTCATACTTTATTTGTAAAATAAATACCTAGACGTGAAATAACTGGGCACTTGGCATATGGGCATTTGGAACTTTGATAGATAATGCCAACTTTCTCTCTGTGGAGTTGGAGCCAATTTATATTTCCACCAGCGATGGCTGAGGCGCCTCTTCCTCTATACTCTTACCAAGACAAGCTATTATCAAACTTCTTGAATACTGCCAATATGATGGTGTAAAAATCTATCTTCTTATAGTTTTAATGTGTATTTTCCATACCATAAATTAGTTTGATCATATTTTTACTATAGAGTTATTTACTTAGGAGTAATTGTATTTTTTTTTTCTATAAACTCTCCACATTTTGTCCTTTTTTTATTGGGCTGGTGGTCTTATTTATTTGTAGGAGCTCACTGTATATTAAAGAAATAGACTTTTATCTGTAGCAAAAGTGGTGATTCCACCCCCACTCCAGGTTGTCATTTATCTTTTCACTTTTCACTCTGTTTATGCTATACAGAAATGCATTGATTTTATGTAGTCAAACTCGTCTCCTATGACTTCTGGATTTTGTCATACAGATCATGACTTTCCCATTCCAAAATTAGAAATTCTTGAAATTCTCAGAACTCCTTTCAGTATTTTATGGTTTCATTTTTTATATTATATCTGTGACTCATCTGGTTTTACTTTATTGTGTTGGATATAAGTGTTTAGATGGCTACCCAGTTTTCCCATCGTTTTTTACTAATCTTTTTCCTTATGATTTAAAAGAGCACCTTCATCATATACCAAATTCCCTTAAACAATTCTAGTTTAACTCCGTCTGTGCTGTTCTATTACTCTCTCTGCCTGGTCATGCTGCTTTAGTTAATATTGCTTTAGAGAATCTGTATATGTATATAATATTTTCTGTATTTGTTTTGGCTGTGCTGGCTCTTCCCTGCCACGGGCTGGTCTCTAGCTGTGTTGTGAGGGTTGCTTACTGCACTGGCTTCTCTTGCCATGAAGCACAGGCTCTCAGGAATGAGGGCTTCAGAGTTGTGACAAGTGGGCTCAGTAGTTGCAGTTCCCGGGCTCGAGAGCACAGACTCAGTAGCTGTAGCTTATCAGCTTAGTTGTTCTCTGGCATGTGGGATCCTCCTGGACCAGGGATTGAACCCGTGTTTCTGGCATTGGCAGACAGATTCTCCATCACTGAGTCACTGAGGAAGTCGCTAGAATATATTTTAATGATAAGCCTAGTTTCACCTTCCACGTTACTCTTTCAGTAGTTTCTAAGTATTCTTGCTTATTTTTCCATATAAGCTCTGCAATTTAGTTCAAAAACAAATCTAGTTTGTCTCTTTATTGGGATAAATGATCAACAGCTGAAGGTTAAATGAATGCAAAACTTCCCAACATTGAGAAGATGAAAAATGGTGACTATTAGGAAGTTTTTGTTCATAATATTCTAATGTTCTCTTCTTTAAACTGAACTTTAAAATTTAATTTAAAAATATTCAGAGTATTCTTCCTGCTGTTCCCGCACATAAAAACGTTCCCCATATCTTAGTTTTGGGGAGAGTTAGCAATATAATACAGAGAAGGCAATAGCACCCCACTCCAGTACTCTTGCCAGGAAAATCCTATGGACGGAGGAGCCTGGTGGGCTGCAGTCCATGGGGTTGCTGAGGGTCAGACGCAACTGAGCGACTTCCCTTTCACTTTTCACTTTCATGCATTGGAGAAGGAAATGGCAACCCACTCTGGTGTTCTTGCTGGAGAATCCCAGGGACAGGGGGGCCTGGTGGGCTGCTGTCTATGGGGTCGCATAGAGTCAGACACGACTGAAGCGACTTAGCAGCAGCAATATAATAAAGAATCCACAATAGCGTCTCTTCCCTCAGATCTTAAAGCTGACCCTTTCTATGGACAAAATGCCAGCTAATGATACACCCAGTGGAATGTGTAAAATATCCTTTGTCTTCTTATTCTTTCTCCCTCAAATCTTTACTTATTATGCTGTAAAATTAAGAAAAAGTAGTTTATCTTGACATATGGAAAGAGACCACTAAAATAATAGAGGACTTTTGTCTCCAAGGATGTTGATCTAAAGACAAGCATCCCTCATGGATGCTTTGGTTCTGATCCTCTATTGATCTAGGGCAGTGGGATGCTTAGGCTTTGACGGCTTCCTCCCCGTCTCAGATCTGAGCCCTGGTTGGTGCTGACATGAGGACCACCTTTAAACTCATAAGAAATGCTCAGGCAGCATGATATTTGCCTGGCACTCACCAAGCAGTTCATTAGTACGAATATGAGGTAAAAAACCGAAGAGCAAGTGTTAATAGGGTATTATAGAATCCATTCATGGAGGTACCTTGATAGTTTACTCAGAACACCACTTACACTAAGAGCAAGGAACTCCACATTTTTACAACCCTTTCTGACTCAATGGACATAAATTTGAGCAAACTCCAGGAGATAGTGGAAAACAGGGAGGCCTGGTGTGCTGCAGTCCACAGGGTCACAAAGAGCTGGACACCACTGAGCAACTGATCAACAACAACCCTCTCCCACACAGGCACCCTAGCCATTATGTCTGGAGAACCTTGAGCCCAAGGCTTGTGCTGCTGCTGCTGCTAAGTCGCTTTAGTTGTGTCTGACTCTGTGCGACCTCATAGACGGCAGCCCACCAGGCTCCCCTGTCCCTGGGATTCTCAAGGCAAGAACACTGGAGTATATAAAACGTACATAGTAAACAAATGCTTGCAGCTCAACAAACTAAAATTTTTAAACGGTCTTTTTACACATTGAAATTTGCAAAAACAATAAGTGATGTATATGTCTATGGCATCTCAAGTGGCATAGTTTTACTGGGAAATATTTTGGTGAGCGGAGAGGTAGATTATTACCATGTGGCTGTGTTTTACTTACATGTTCCAACCATCTCTTACATGAGGCCCCATTCATCAAAGCCTATGGCTTCTGGGTCAGCAGCTTATTCCTTCCAAGTCCAGATGTTGCCTACACAATGAACATGATTGATTAGCTACCAATGTGCTCTGAAAACCCGACCAACAGGGTAACCTAGGACAGTCTCCTAGAGGGGCTCATTATAACAGAAGAAGCGGTTCTCATTGCTCCTGTGCACAAGAGCCTCTTTAGGCTTGCCTGTGATTTACTACTCAAAACCCTCATTTTATTTTCCCAGGGTAAGCTCGAGTAGACGAGTCACAGATAAAAGACTCACTGTCTACACCTAATGCTTGGGAAGTGGTGCTTTTTCATTCCTTAGTGAGGCCACCTCCCTCCTGTGACTTTGTCCCCAAACAGTGCTGAGGACACTGGAGCAGAAAAGTTGCTCCACGGCCCAGACGCTGCGGTCACGTGTGAGACACAAGGCGCCACCAGTGTCCTAGTGGAGATCCCTCAGGGGAGGCTCCAGAGGCTCTGTCCTCAGCCTGCATGCCATTCCAGCTCTGCTGTACACTTACCCATGGAAACGCTGGCCCTTTTAAGCCGATTTCCCCCAATCTCAGGTTTCTTATCTGTCAAAACGGGGCCAACATCACCCATCTCTGCATTGTTGCGAGGTTTAATGAGCTCACATCTGGAGGGGCCCTAGGATGGCAGCAGAACACAGGACACATTCAGTACTCAGAAGTTATTAGTTCACTTTGGCAAAATGTGTTTTACTATCTGTCACTGAGAGCAAGTGGGTGGCCTCAGAACAGACCCAGCCCCGTTTCATTCAGTTCAACACTGTTTATAAAAGTGTAACATGTTCCATTTGCCACAGGCCCCACCTCTCCCAGCTGTACTCCCACCCTATTTCATTCATTAACTTTACTGATCTGGCTGGGTAGACATTTGAGTTTAAGGTGCTTTCCCTATATTGTGGAAATAACAGTGCTATTAATCCAAGGAGACAAAATTCCTGCCTCGTTAATTCCTAGTGTTAATGTAATTTATAAATATCAATTTTCCGCAAGGGAATCCCTTGAGCATATAAATAAAATAAAAGTGAAACAAGTAACCTCTGAGAGATTAAGAAGAAAACGGAAAGAGAAAGAAAAGAGGGAGAGAAAATTGCAATAGAGTATTTTCTCTTTTACAGGCACTACTGATCTGCTTCAAACCTTGGAAAGAAAATGATCTCATTCAAAGTTATTACTAGTACTGTGACTAGCTTTCAGGAGATTAGACATTGATGCTCCAAACATCAGTGTTATAACTGAGCTAGACTGTGCCCTTAGGATTCCAAGTATAGATCTGCCTCTTTCTTACACGGGATTCCAATGAACTTGCTTGCCCTCCTCAAACCAAGTATTACCTCTGTGGCTTTATCGTCTTCACTTACGATTCCTATCTGGGTAACTCTCTCACATTATTTAGATTGTAAGTTCTCAAATATCACTAACAAAACAGAAAACTCTGACAGTAATTTTTGGCACTTGCAAAAATCAGACACAAACAATCCGCTATTGCTGAACAGATCCTACAGCTGTTACTGCTGAATTAAGATCACATATAGAAAAAGAGTTTTCTCAGCTGGAAAGAGAATTTCACCTGATGTGATAAACGTGGAGTAATACTGAACTACCACTAAGGAGAAAGTAACAGCTAGTTGCTGTTTTTCCTGAGTTCACTTGATCATTAGGAACAATCCAGGCTAAATGAATGCCAAGTCACCTCAGACCTTTGAGTCCTCCTTTCTTGATTTCAAGGTGAAATCCCATAGCTCTGCTGACTCGCCACTAGGGGAGTTGGCAGTCTCTGCTGGTGTCCTGAGTCCCCATAGCATGGAAGACTAAGACTCAGCAGCCTTTAAAACCTTTTAAAAGCCTATTTGGCAGACTCAAGGAGAAGAGAGATAAGTGCTAGCTGGCCCCTGACTCTAATGAACTTGGGTGGAGAAGGCTGACCCTTGAGTATTAGCAGCAACTTTTTAAAAATGTTTATTTATTTTTGGCTGTGCTGGGTCTTCATTGCTGTGTGCAGGCCTTTTCTGGTTGCAGAGAGTGGTGTCCACTCTCCAGTTGCCATGTGCAGGCTTCTCATTACTGTGGTTTCTCTTGTGCAGCAGGGACTCTAGGCACACGGGCTTCAGTAGTTGCCGCACGTGGGCTCAGCAGTTGCAACTCACCAGCTCCAGAGTGCAGGCTCAGTAGTTGTGGCTCACGGGCTTAGTTGCCCTGCAGCATATGGGATCTTCCCTGACCAGAGATCGAACCAGTGCCTCTTGCATTGCAAGGTGGATTCTTAACCACCTGAACCTCCAAGGAAGCCCAGCAGCAACTTTTTATGTTGGGAAATTTGAGACACCCTTATGGCAGCCACCAATTCAAAGTCTCGTAGGGGATTTCAACCTCAAGTAGTTCCTGCAGGTGACAGAGAACAATAAGGGACAACAAAGGCCTGGTGTTTGGAGCTCAGGAACTCCCTCAGATGAGTTTGAGCAGAAATGGGAATTTGCTGGTTTAAGCAGCCACGAAGCTTAGAGGTACAGCTGACTGGGAGGCATGTGGGCAGATCCAGAGGATTCAAAGGCCATCCTAAGACAGATGCCCCCATTTCTCTGCCTCTAGCTAGGTATGTTTTGCCTTCATTCTCAGCCAAGCTTTCCTCACACATCCTGGCAGCAATAAGGTCACATGTTCATTCTAAGTATTATCACATTGAAAGAAAGAAGGAAAAGAAAAGCTTATTTCCAGTAGTTCCAGGCGAAACCTTGCAAGACCTTTGATTTCTTTAGCTTGGGTCACATCCTATCCACATCTCTACATCAATCACTGGTGTTGGTCAGGCCTGAATGATGTCCCCATTCAGAGGACATGGAGTGAATTGTTCCATGAGGGAGGGTAGGGGACAGTATCTAGCCTCTGCTGCCTACTACAGTTCACTGATAACCCACTGCCAAAGAAACTTGTCTCACAACTCCTCAATGCAAAGATCAATATGTCCAAGTATCAAGATGGTTAGAACCTTCTGACACATACACAGGTAGCCATAAAATAGAGACCTACATCCTGACATCAGTTCTCTCAACTGGGAACTGCATGTGGTACCAGAGATCTGAAATCACAATTCAGTTCAGTTCAGTCACTCAGTCGTGTCTGACTCTTTGTGACCCTGTGGACTGCATTACGCCAGGCTACCCGCCCATCACCAACTCCCAGAGCTTGCTCAAACTCATGTCCATTGAGTCAGTGATGCCATTCAACCATCTCATCCTCTGCCGTCCCCCTCTCCTCTGCCTTCAATCTTTCCCAGCATCAGGGTCTTTTCCATTGAGTCAGTTCTTCGCATCAGGTGGCCAAAGTATTAGAGTTTCAGCTTCAGCATCAGTCCTTCCAATGAATATTCAGGACTAATTTCCTTTAGGATGGACTGGTTGGATCTCCTTGCAGTCCAAGGGATTCTCAAGAGTCTTCTCCAAAACCACAATTCAAAAGCATCAATTCTTTAGCGCTCAGCTTTCTTTATAGTCCAACTCTCACATCCATACATGACTACTGGAAAAACCATAGCTTTGACTAGATGGACCTTTGTGGGCAAAGTAATGTTTCTGCTTTTTAATATGCTGTCTAGGTTGGTCATAGCTCTTCTTCCAAGGAGCATCTTTTAATGTCATGGCTGCAGTTACCATCTGAAATCACAATCACTTCAACAAAATGGAAATTTACTTTTCTCTCTGATAATAATAGTGCAAATAAGTCAATTCTAGGTTTCTGTGATATGGCCGTTCCGTAACAGTCAGAGACCCAGGCCCTGTTTATCTTCCCTTAGGACGTGGCTGCATACCCAAGGTTGCCTCATGGTCACAAGATGATCACTCTAGCTCTAACCATCATGTTAATATTCCAGCAGCAAGAAGGAGAGAGGGCAAGGACAAACAGAGGCACCTCCCAAATGAATATACTCTCATTTTAGAGTCTTCTCGGAATGTTTTTTTCTAAATTCTTCTTGCTCCTCCCTGGCCATTCTTAAGCTTTGCTGCTGTTACTTTTTAGTCACTAATTCATGTCTGACTCTTTTATGACCCCGTAGACTGTAGCTGCCATGCTCCTCTGTCCCTGAGATTTTCCAAGCAGGACTACTGGAAGGAGTTGCCCTTTCCTTCTTCAGGGAAGCTACCCGACCCAGGGATCAAACTCAAGTCTCCTATATTGGCAGCAGATTCTTTACCACTGACCAACCAGGGAAGTCCCTAAGCTTAAGGGAGGCTAAAATACTTACTGGAAAGGCAATTAGCTATCTCTGATAGAGATACCACAGCCCTGGTGGAGTAAATGACTTCCTCCCCAAATGGGAAAGAAGTCATAAGCCTTTTAAACTCCATCGTGTTCTAGCCTGGGGAAAACCCAGCAGTACATGGTGCCTGGAGCAGGTACATGTGTGACATATATAATCGATTATTATTAATTTTCCAGTCTGAGCCAATTACGCACTAAAGCTTTGTTTTAAAGGTAGTATATTTAATGTGAATGTCTACAAACATTTATCCAAGAAAGTCTTGGTTCACTTCTTGTGTTTACCATTATTGTTTGATTATTTGTTTTTCGAAGCAAGTTTTAAAATCTGCTGGAAGCCTCCTGTGGTAGTTAATACATTATCTTAAGCAATTTAATGCAAATTAATTTTTACACAACCTTGAGTTTCAGAGGCCATTGAACTGGGGAGGGAAGGAGTGAGGTTTAGGAGGAATCTGTTTGCTGCCTCCCATCTGGACCCCACAGCCAGCTCCATCTGGTGTCACATGTAGTAACTAACACTTCGGCTACTCCCTTGCCAAACACACCATGTGGAAGTTAGGTTATTTTTTTACTCAGAAAAATTGTAAAATGTGCATTTCAGGTTTTCTAGAAGACTCAACGGGATTATTTCAGTATTTCAAAATTCGGTTTTTACTGCAAAGCAAATTTTCCATTCAGCTTTATGGTTTTTTTGTTTGTTTGTTTTATTTTGGGGTTTCATTACCTTTTAATGCCACAATTCTCCTTTTCTAGTAGGGTCTTGCAACACATTCACATCATATAGGAGCCACCGAAAGGTTCAGGTTAGAGAGCAGCATGCTCAGATGTATGGTTTTGATTGACCAGGATAGCTGCAATGAGAGTTCACTGGACAGGACTCAAGGGAAGCAGGAAGCCCAGGTAGGAGCTGAGGAGGTTAAGGCAGTGGAGAAGAGGAGGGTAGCCTGAGCTTGGGTGATTGAAATGGCACTAGACACACACGGGGACACTTTGGAAGTAGGATTGAGAGGACTTGGTGATAGTCTGGATGCGCGGGAAGACAAAGATGTCATGGATGACCTGTAGATTGCCGGGCTGGGCACTTGGGTGGAGATGGTAATACTTAACTCCCTGAGGGAGTAACCCTGACAGCAGAGGCGGGTTCACAGGAAGGCAATGAGTTGAGTTCAGGACAGTTCACGATCTGGCCTTTACAACACGATGGAGGAGTAGAAGGCTGACAAGCCGAATGGGATTCTTAGTAACTACATCATTGCAACGCGGCACGTAAAATTCAGGAATATGGCAGATGCCATCAGGACTAATCCTTACCTTTGAGAAAAGATTAGCAGTTCAACAGTTCGCTAATTGAAAAGCTGGGATTTGCTGCACAACTGGCCACTTTTCTCTGAAGTCACAAACCTTCAGTCGAAGCCTTCTTGTTTCTTGGAGATGCTCTTTACACATGTGACTGGCCAGTCTTGAGAATTCTAAATAATTTCGGGTCCTGCCACCACTTGCATGCATTCTTGCTTCTCCTGTTGAAGGTTTGAGCAGAGATGACACTAGCTGGTCATGCCACCAATGACTTTCCATTTCAAAATGCCAACCCCCAAGTGGGCTTTTGGACATTTTCATTGAGGAAGTTAAATGATCATGGCTGTAAGTAATCACATCTTCATTACAAGGATGTTGCTCAAACAAGACATTGAAGAGGGCCTCCAAGTCTATTTTTAAATTTTACCCCCCAAAATCAGTATTTTACAAATATTTTAATTTCTCTTTTCTCGACTATGCCATCATCTCTGTTAGTTTCTGATTATTTCTCTTGAATAGGATGGGGAATGGAGGAAATAAGAAAATACAGTTCTTATTGCCAACACCCTGGGAATATATGAGTCAACAATAGGAAGTAAAAACCATCTTCTCTCTTTGGCCTTTAAAAAAAAAAAAAAATAGCCAGCTCAGATAATTGCCTCAAAGCTTTTTTAAAAGGTCTTAATGATGGAGTTGGACATTTTCAGGTTCAAAGGAAGTCTTTGAACTGCCTTTACTTTGGTGGGATTCCTCTCTGCCCCTTTTCAGCAAGAATGTAGGAGCAGGGGCTTCTTCTAAGAGCACAGCTTTCTGCTGGCTTCCACCCCTGTAGCGCATCTGCTTCCAGTTGAATTCCAAGAAGTGACTGTGGTCGCCTGAGAAGCGCACACGGGCCAGATGATGGCAGGTGTGGGTCCTGGTGGCAGAAGGAAAGCAAGGCCAAAATCTGCCTCCCAGCAGCTTCGTGAGCTGGCATAAACACAGTCTCAGGAATTATGGCAGTAAGACAGAATACTGTATTCATTTCCCAAGGGGGTCATGCTGCGGTTGTTTTTACAGCAGGATTTTGTAGCAGGTCAGAACGTCCTGACCCTACTCATCCTGACCTTCCCCTGTCTTCCTGCCGCTGCTTTGTGGGCAGGGTGGAGGAGGGCTGCTGTTCCCAGAGCTAGAGATCCAGAGATATAGGCCTTTTTCCACTCTCCCTTGGAGCTCATGGGCTGGGACCCAAGACAGAGTTGTTTAAAACCAAAGATAGTAACTTCCACAGCTGGACCATAGTAATAGGGGGGATAAAACACCAAAGAACCAAAAACAAACAGAAAAATACATAAAACAAGTTTTCAGACAGTGGACAACAGCAACATAACACAGACTTGTGAGAAAGGGGAACAAATGAATGGGCCTGTGGGGAGTGAGCAGGCCACAGCACAGGGAGGGGCACCCAGGCAGAGTCAGGGGTCTCACTGAGATAAGGAGGCAGAGGGAGGCCAAGGAGGTGAGCGTTCCAGGAAGAGTGGCAGAGAAGAGACGGCTGCGTGAGACAGCTCCAGAGACCTGCAGTGCCCCCTTGAGTCTTCATGCTGTTTGCTCCCTGCCCGTGAGGAAACCACTGAGGCTGGAAAGATCTAGCAAAAAGGAGCAAGCAGAGTAATCCTCAGAGTTCACACGGGCAGGGAAGTAGTCCATGCTTCCGCCACCCAGAATTTTAGAGAAAAACCTTGAAATATATGATGTTCTGGGCACAGTTCTCAGAAGATTACTGTCTTAGTAGTGGGGCCAAATTAGCCCTAGACTAAAGTTTGCTCCGGACCCACCAAGGGAAGCTTAAAGACAAGCCTTAAAGGATCATGTTGTTTCTAAAGTAACCTAAATGCTTTCCCCAGTAAAACTGCTGCTGCTGCTAAGTCACTTCAGTCGTGTCTAACTCTTTGCAACCCCATAGACGGCAGCCCCCCTGGCTCCCGTCCCTGGGATTCTCCAGGCAAGAACACTGGAGTGGGTTGCCATTTCCTTCTCCAATGCATGAAAGTGAAAAGTGAAAGTGAAGTCACTCAATTGCGTCCGACTCTTAGCGACCCCAGGGACTGCAGCCCACCAGGCTCCTCCGTCCATGGGATTTTCCAGGCAAGAGTACTGGAATGGGGTGCCATTGCCTTCTCTGCAATAAAACTGAGGAATGTTTAAAGTAATGAAAAAAAAAAAAATCCAGCACACATCCCTTGAAGAACAGAATGGCTACCTATTCCAGGATTCTTGCCTGGAGAATTCCATGGACAGAGGAACCTGGCGGACTACAGTCCATGGGGTCACAAAGAGTTAGACACGACTGAGCAACTAACACTTTCACTTTTTTTCATATATGTACATAATATACATACTTATACTGACATAGGCATAAAATGTTTCTTGAAGGATACCCAGAAACTGGTCACATCAGTTGCCTCTAGGGACAGAAACTAAATCTCTGGGGCAGGAGGTGAAGGGAGATGTTTAACACTGTACATACTGGACCCTTTGTATTCACCGGACTACACGTCTAGTGAATGTATGACTTATTCATAAAATATGGAATAAAACGTATGCGCTGGTCACAAGTGGGCTCACGAGTGGAGCCTGACTGGAATCAGGAAGGACGTGAGGCCCCTCAGCCACCCAGATGGCCAGATGCCTTGGGCTGTGTACCAGGGTGTACAGGGCCCTGTCAGTGATGGGCCGACAGGGTGGGGGAGCTGAAGTGGGCTTGGGAGCCCCCAGGATATCCATATATAGCCCAAGTTGGGTTTTGAGGTCAGTAAATTGACCCTAATCTACACTTGGGGGTGCACAGGAGTCACTGGTTTACTGCTCAGTTCAGTTCAGTCGCTCAGTCGAGTCTGACTTTGCAACCCCATGAACCACAGCACGCCAGGCCTCCCTGTCCATCACCAACTCCCGGAGTCCACCCAAACCCATGTCCATCGAGTCGGTGATGCCATCCAACCGTCTCATCCTCTGTTGTCCCCTTCTCCTCCTGCCCTCAATCTTTCCCAGCATCAGGGTCTTTTCCAATGAGTAGGCTCTTCACACGAGGTGGCCAAAGTACTGGAGTTTCAGCTTCAACATCAGACCCTCCAATGAACACCCAGGACTGGTCTCCTTTAGGATGGACTGGCTGGATCTCCTTGCTCAGTAGATTTGGGTTTAAAGGGAGGGCACTGCGAGGACTAGAACAGTTAGGTTGGTTACAGGGATGCATAGCTCAGTAGAAAGAACGCTGTTCTAAAATCAGGATGAAGGGGAAATTGGACACACCCACCCAGGGAGGTCATGAGTCTGCTACCTCTGGACACGTCTAAACACTGAAAGGTCACACCGATGGGATGTCACAGAAGAGACTCAGCGTCCCACAGTGGATGACACCACGCACAGAATGTTTGGTGTCCCTCTGCATGTATATGGAAATGAGCAGAAGGGTGACATGTCCCTTTTCTCTTTCACTAAGAGAAGAGTTAGTCAAACAAGACAAATGCCAGTAGCATTTGCACATAATTTATCGGGTGTCACTCGCTGATGAGAAGTTCGTAGGAATACCTGTATCTTTCTAAATACTGGGAGCAATTCTCTTGCTGATGGTACATTGCACATAATCACCATAAACCTCGGAATTTAAATTTGTGGGTCATGCTTTGCTTCCTAATATTCTAATAGTTCCATATTCTCCCAGCTAACTGCATTTATGTGTAACAAATTTATAATGTAAGAATTGTTATTTAAGATGAAGTTTTTGCTCCCTCTGCCTAGAACCAGCACCTGACTAAAAGAAAATGATATTCCAGTATGGCAATTCTGTATTTAAGGAGAGTATGAAATAAAGAGAAAAAGGAACACTGAGAAATATGTACCACCCTCTCAAAAAATTTTATATTCAACACAAAGAAAGCAAGACAGAGAACAAAGAGCTAGATAAAGGAAAGCAATCTGTTTGGGGCTAAGCCAAATAAATTTAAATAGTTTTAGAAATAAATTGGTGGAGTAATTCGAATCATAGGCAGGTGCTATGAATGTAATTTAGTAAATGCTCAGGAACCTGCCAAGGAAGAGAAAAATGTGTTGCTTTTGAGATCATTTCCCAGCAGCTTCATAAAAGAAAACTGATTACAGGAATTTAATAAGTAAAACAGAGCCAGAACTATAGTAATCAAATGAGTTTTTAATTACATTTCATGCAGAAAAAAAATTCCAATTTGTGCTCCTGGGATTAAAAAAAAAAGTTTAGAGAAATGCTTTTGTAGCAGGAAAATAACATAAACACTAATTTCCATAGGAATTATAGTGGTCGGTTTAATTAAAAGGCTTGATCAGAACGAAGAGGAGCCAGTGCCAAACTATACTAAAATCCATGGCATTCGTTGCCCCCTCTCACACTATTGTCTAAATAAAATCACTGCAATGAGCAGAAAACAGGCACCTGCATTTTTCTCATGTGTAAAGGGGATTTTGATTACTGCCTGAATTATTGTGTTGCTGTGATTTATTATCATATGGAATAATGAATACATCCAGTTTCAAATTAGACGTCATTACCTGGTGTGATAAATATCACGATAATATGCTCTGTTTGGGGGACGTGAATGTGAAGGGGCTCCACCTAGGCCAGGGTGGAGTGCTCACTGCTCACCAGGCTCCCTGACTATTTCTGGACTTCCAGCCCCCACTTAACTTCCATCTAGTCACATCACACTTGTATCTCTGAAACTCCCCAGAGTGGAATGTTATTTAGGGAATGCTTCAGGCTTCCCTGGTGGCTCAGAGGTTAAAGCGTCTGCCTCCAATGCGGAACACCCGGGTTCGATCCCTGGGTCGGGAAGATCCCCTGGAGAAGGAAATGGCAATCCACTCCAGTATTCTTGCCTGGAGAATCCCATGGACAGAGAAGCCTAGTACATTACAGTCCATGGGGTCACAAAGAGTCGGACACGACTGAGCGACTTCACCTTCAGATCTTCCTAACACACTGCAGTCATGATCAGGCTATTCCATCCTCAACAGAAACAACTCTCCTTCCTGTTGGAGGACTTCGCTCTGGGGCATCTGCCAACCACCCGTCAGGCCTGAAGGCTTTTCAGGAGGTGTCCTACAATGGCGGCAGTTTAGTCACATGGTCACATTTTGTCTCCCTGGTGATGAATGGGATGCACCTGCAGGGTGTCTCCATGGGTCTAGGGGTATAATCTGTGGCCACAGAACCCTGACCAAGGCATTTCCAGGGGCTAAGCCCTCACAGCTCCATGATCCTTGTTTTATTCATTGCTTTGTCCCAGTAGAGCAGTGATCCAAGATTTGTGAGGCTGGAAGTTTGTACTGTTTTGGGAATAGGGGATCGTTGTTTTTTTTTTTTTTAATGATACAAAATTAAGTACAAAACAGATATTTAGAAGGGTCTCCTGCAAATGAGAAGCCTGGATCCTGACCTTTCTTAGTCTTAGGGTCGGGCAGCCTCTGGCCAACCCTGCATTTTCTCTCCCTCATTTCTTCCCCGCCCCTCCATCTGTCCCTCTCTTCCACACCCCCTTTTCTTTTCTCTCCTGTCTATTTCCATGCATGTTCTCATGTTGATCTCTTCATTGAGCACAGTTCCCTGATCCTGTGCTTTAAAAAATGAGCTCCTCTCATTTCAGGACTTTACCTGGCCTTTCTCATTCAGGTGAATCCACCCAGAATCATCTATGGTGGAGCAAATGGTAGGTTTATTTTTGTAAAAATTTCAGTTCCTGGTCTATTGAGATCTGGAGCCCTCCTTAGCAGGCAAAGACACACATATTAGTAGACATGTGTGAGCTGAATACTTTGTTTCCTATTTGATGTAAATTTAAAACAGGATCATAATCAAATTGGCTGGCACCCCCTGGAGCAGTACACAGACATCTGTCTTATTTTTTCATTTTCTCTGTAAGTTCTATTAATACAACAGTGATGTTAAGTGCATGTTTGCTTCTAGTAAATAGCTCATGTTTACCAAAATAATCATCATTTTCATTTCTTACAGCCCATTTCCATCCTCCTCACAAGTGAAAGCTAGAAAATCATGGCCATGATGGGTTCATCTCTCCCCCACCTGCTTTTGTTTTATTGTAGGCATTGGTGAAGGTCAATGTGAAACTGAAGCCAATGTTGGATTCCGTGGCCACCAACAGAAGCAAGTGGGAAGAGCTGCACCAGAAAAGGCTGCTCGTCTCCACAGCTGCCTCCACCCCCTCTGCCAACATCATGGAGACCAGGGATGACAGAAACTAACTCTTCAGGCCAGCCGCTGCTGCAAGATAACTGCGCCCTGGAGAGCCGGCTGCGGTCCTACACACCATCCTTTTGTTCCTTTAAGCTCAGACAGACATAAAACCTCAGGGATGTGCTGAGAAGCATGCCTGGACTTCCACCTTGAAGTGTGGTGTCAGCAAAAAGGACAGAGGAAAAAGTGGGGGCAACAAGCACACCCCAGGACCCTCACCTTTCCCTGATGAGCATGAAGATCTGTGCTGAGACGAAGAACCTGGGCAGAGGGCAGCTGTGGGTCCAGGACCTGAGGGTGGCTGGCCCTGCTCACTCGGAGCTAAGGGAACGCTGAACAGTGAAGGCGTCATTAGCGCTGCTTTATTTTGCATATGGCTATTCTGTTTGTTACAAGCCAAACAATGCCTGCCTTTGCTTCCTCTCCCAAGCTCCCTTTTGTGCCAGACTGTCCTTAGAATCCCAATTTGTATTCTGTGGAGGTATCTTATTTTTAATCCTAAAGCTTCTTAATGATAGATCAGAGCCTTCAGAATTGCCTACCTAAAAGAGACACCTATATTATCCTTACAAAAACCAACCATTCCCAGTTTCCCCTAAAAATGTCCATTGTAGGAAGACAGCAAATGTGTTTGTCTGATTGGTGTTTACACAAGATTCATAACACTGCATTGGGTGTGGCCCCCTTTTTCAGTTTTTAGATTCAACCTTCAATGTATATCAAGTCTTCTCCTAGCAGGAATGGATTGATAGACTTTAATTAAAGTCAGGATGAAAGAAAACCTATAGGTGGATTTACCACGAGTGACATGAGAACATTCAGAACTATTTCCAACAGTGAGACATTTCACAGGACACAGCAGAGCCATGGAGAATAATCATTGACAACCTTGAGTTCTTGTGATGAGTTTCAGCACAAAGTTTAAGGTTACTGCCAGTGCCAACTGATAGCCAAATGGAGGGCTCCCCAATTTTGGATTTTTCCTTAAGTATAAAATATAATGCTTGACAGATTAAGAAATAACAGTCTGGGCAGTGAACAAATATCCTACAGAAATCCAGGTTTATAAAAGGTAAGAATGCATGCTAAGTTGCTTCAGTCATGACTGACTCTTTGCAACTCTATGGACTGTAGCCCGCCAGGCTCCTCTGCCCATGGGATTCTCCAGGCAAGAGTAGTGGATTAGTTGCCATGCCCTCCTCCAGGGGATCTTCCCAACCCAGGGATCGAACTCGGGTCTCTTGTCTCCTGCACTGGCAGGCGGTTATTTACTACTAGCACCACTTGGGAAGCCCACAGATAAGAATAAGCTCTATTAAACAGATGCAGAGATCAGGACGCTGAGAGACTGAGGACATTGTATGCCCTATCCAAAGTCCCCGCTGTGGGGCTTTCCTGGTGGTCCAGTAGTTAAGAATCTTCCACCACAAAGGAACTAAGACCCTGCATGCCATGAAGTGCAACCAATAAAAAGAAAAAACAACACCATGCTGGGCTAGAAGCTAGGCTTGTACCCTAGCTCTGGCACTATTCACTGGATGGCTTTAGACAAATCACTTAACTTTTTCCTTTTTCTTCATTTGTCAAATGAGATTACACTAAGAAATTATTTTCAAACATAACTTAACCTTAGAACTCTTCGTTCAAATAAATCTTACAAAGAATCCCCAAGACATAAAACATCTAAAAGTCCAAGTTCTCTGTTTCAAGCTGGGTTGGGGGAGCCCCGTGAAGCCTCATCTCTTTGATTACATACCTAGCGGCCCATAAAGGGCCTCTGAGGAATTTGAAAATCTCTGGGCCAGATGAACCTTGAAGCCCATTCCAGTTCCAAAAAAATCTAAAATTTAAAACCACTTCTGTTCTGGTTGTTGCTGGTCAGTGTCAGTTATTAACTTTACTCAGAGAAAGAGGGGCCAAGTTCCACCGAGGACATTGTCTTCCTAGCACATAGTAGACATTGGGGAAATGTTTAAAGAATGAGTAAATTAAGGAACCAAAACAGAAGTAAGGGAAGAGCAAGGTAACCATGAGGAAGAAGAAAGATTCTACATGGCCAGAAATGGAGGAAAAGAAAACTATAAACCAGGCAAATGCGGGAAGAGGAGGAGGAAAAGGAGGGGAATCGAAAGAAAATGACTAACAAGGAAAATAGAGGGCCCAGTGCAGGTGGTAAGAGATGGCCAGAGGGAAGGTGAGCACTAATCCAAACAAGGGAAAATGGCACTTGTTACCAAAAAATGAAGGTCCTGTCATCAATTGCTTAGAAAAGAGAGAGACTTGAGTGGGAGGGGATTGACAAAAGAGAGAAGGAAGGAGTGGGAACCCTAAAAAATAATGTTCCCAGCTACCCTCTACCACTGTCTCTGTGGGGAAGACTGGAGAAACTCGAGGAGAAAATAAGTGCAGGAAAAATTGCCTCTGCAGCGCAGGTAAGAGGAGGTTGTTCAGATTTATGGATTTTATTAAGCCAGTTTTCTGAGTCACTCAGCTATAAAGGAAAATAGCTTCTGCTGGGCTGTCTCCCTCCTTCAGGTGAGGAAAAGAGGCTGGGTGGAAGCAGGCATGGACCCTGGTGTGTGTCTGCAGCTAGAAGCACTCACTGCAGGTGCTTCCAGCTGTCTTGTCACGTCATGTTCAAATCACAAGCGGGAACTGAAAATCAGTCCACGGGAGGCAGAGATGAGCCCACACCTGTCATCCTCCCCAACGATAAATAAATAAAGAGCCAGAAAGGTGGACGCCAATGTATCTAGAGCAAGATTTTAAAGCATGTGCTTTAGGATAAAACCAGACGCAGGGTCCGATGGAGACTGCGGGCAGCTACATGCACTGTGGCTACCCTGAATGTTGATGCTGCGTATTGCTAAGGGGAATGTAATTTATAGCAGAAACCCTACGGCTTCCACTAAGGTTGAGTTCTCCTCTCCTTTCCTTGCCTTTTTATTGGCTTCACTGCACGGTTGCCAATAGCAACATCCACTGGTAGCAAGGGGAGTTCAACACCATTGCAATCTGCCATACAGTGGAGCGCTGACAATGTCAACCATCAATCAAGTGGCTGTTTGTAATTGCCTCCATCTATTTCTCCTGTCTCAAGGTATCTTTCCTATTGTGGGTCCAAATTCAGAAACTGCTGACTAATGCCCAGGTCTGTTCCTCCAGGACCATGAAACAGTAGAAAA
Organism: Aepyceros melampus; assembly: GCA_006408695.1. Taxonomy (NCBI): domain Eukaryota; kingdom Metazoa; phylum Chordata; class Mammalia; order Artiodactyla; family Bovidae; genus Aepyceros; species Aepyceros melampus. The sequence continues at coordinate 126,921 of SJXQ01003110.1, read as the reverse complement.
GGAGGGTAGCAGGCTCCCTAGAGCCAACAACCCAGAAGGTTAGAGGTTGAACTTGGGAGTTTGGGGTATTTAAAATCTAAGTAATGTATAACTTTAGAAGAATTTGAGGTATGTGTGGTTATCATATAATCTGCTTTCCCAAAACAGAAAAAGAGAAAATTTCCCAATCATTATTATTAATGTTTATTTCCTATTGGAGGAATTTAAATGTGAACCTTCTTATAAAACCTCCAACTGATCAAATGTTCAGTTCTCTTGGCATTTATGGTTGAAATGACTTCATCCTACTTTGTCCACGAGGTGTATTTTTCTCAGGCAGGCTATTTATCATTTTATTAGTCAGTACGTGGATAATACATGCACAACCTACAGTATAGCTGGCAATCCCGGCCAGGAGGGACAGCTTGGCAGACTGTAAAGGGCACCGCCCCAGTGCACAGTGGATGGGGCTCCCCCTGGCCTGGCTTGTTATCTTGGGACCCTCAGGTCTCGGATTTTCCACCTGAAAAATAAAAGCCCTGACTTTTATTCAGTTCATTCCTACAATTATTATTGTTTATTTCCTATTGGAGGAATTTAAATGTGAACTTTCTTATAAAACCTCCAACTGATCAAATGTTCAGTTCTCTTGGCATTTATGGTTGAAATGACTTCATCCTACTTTGTCCACGAGGTGTATTTTTCTCAGGCAGGCTATTTATCATTTTATTAGTCAGTACGTGGATAATACATGCACAACCTACAATATAGCTGGCAATCCCGGCCAGGAGGGACAGCTTGGCAGACTGTAAAGGGCACCGCCCCAGTGCACAGTGGATGGGGCTCCCCCTGGCCTGGCTTGTTATCTTGGGACCCTCAGGTCTCGGATTTTCCACCTGAAAAATAAAAGCCCTGACTTTTATTCAGTTCATTCCTACACCAAAGGACCAAGCTGTGTTTAACTTTAAAAAATTATTCCATGTAATTGTCTTATTCACTCTTCTCATACAAGATAGGGATAAAGAGGTCATCTCCTCCCTAGAGGCAAAATAAAAAATTACATATATGGAGTAGATACAAAAACAACCTTAGCACAGATAAGTCTGAGCCTGTCTCTAATGATCATAAAAGACATGGTCATCAGTATAATTTTTTTTAAATATATTGTTTTATTCCATAAAAGACAGCTTTAGATTATCTCATAGCATAGATATCCCATAAATGGTAGTCAGTTTAATTTAGAATTTATCAAGTGAGTCAAAAGAAGTTAAAATTGCATGTTTTCTGTTTCTGAAATCTGCAATGTCCACATATTTCCAGGTATTTTAAATTTAAATACCCATTGGGTTGGGTTAGAAATAATCATAATTTTGTTAGTGAAATAACCATCTAATATTAATGCTACAGGAATTCAGTTGCTTTTTTCATGTATCAAAATGTATCATATTTGATCCACTTACCTTAGGTCATTAAACAGAATCTGCTCAATTTACTTTGTGGTAGAATTATTTAAAATCCATTCCTCCTGCTGACTCAGTGAATTACAGAAAGATAAAATACAGTTTCATCTCCATTAATAGTGTGAAAAACTCCTGCCAAGTGGGATAGAAATCTAACAGATTAAGGGGAGATTTACATATAAAGAAAAATGTTTGGGCTGGAAAAATAATATTCAAAAGGGATCCATTACAGCAAAAGAGTAAAACCTAATTTGGGACCCTAAAATCTGTGGCAGTGCCACTGCAGTGAAGTTTCACTCTCTGCTTCAGAATAACAGTCTCTGAAACAGTTGTTATGTCACGTGCTGTAAAGAACTCCCGAACCTCACATGTATCAGGAAATGTAAAGGTTGAGTCTGACTATAAGAAGCCAAAATTTCAAAAGTTTCATAAGTGACCCATAATAGAATGAAACATATAGACGGCAGGAGTGATGTGTCTGGGGAGTTTCACACTGAGCGCTTGGACTTAACAGTGCCTGAGGTCCTGCTTCCATTGCTTGTACCCCTTTTCCTCAGCTGGTAATCTTTTCTAATTTAATTTAGAACATTCTTACATATTTAGTCCATCTCTCAATAGCGCTAAAGATAAGTTAGTCACCTGTGTAGCACATCCCTACTAATATTGTTGAACATATACACTGGTACAAAAATATGTTGTTTTACTGAGTGAATGAAGTATTTCCTATTTAAAAAAAAGTGTTATTTCAGGCCACCATTTATCTTTGTATTCATTTTCTGTGTATGTGTATTAGAATCTCGATTATTTTTTCTTTAGATTTAGATGAAATCATATTTAGATGAGTTTTTTTAAAAAACATAAATAGCACGGTATGGAAACAAGAGTTTAGGTGTTGGCAAATCTCATTCTCTTGGGGAAAAATATTTTTGCCACTTTATTTTGATGTACAATAATCTAAAAAGGATCCCCTACTGATTTGCTTCTTAATTATTATTGTCTTACACAAAAGAAGCAAAATATGTCTCCAAGTGACTTATTGGACATCTTTCCCATTGTGTAGATTTCCCAGGCTATGTGTCATTATAGGAATACTACATTGTAAGACTGCTTGACCATTTCACAAGCATCTAATCCATGATTTTGAAACTGCTTTAAGGGAACTAAATATCTTTGTTTTTCACAAAATGCTTAAAGCTTAACTAAACCTCTAAAATACTCTTTTTTCCCTTGAGAAGGATGATTTAAGGGCTGAAAGAGGCAGGCATGCATCCGAAGACCTAGGATTTAAATTCTGACTGTCCATTTAGCCCATTAACCTCGTCTTCATCTGTGATGTTTGCTTGTGTAGGAAGATAGTGGGACAGTTCTGTCCACGGAGCATCTTAAAGATGACAAAAGATTCTTAGAATTACTGAAGTTTTTCCGGAGGGATAAGAGTCTGCAGCCCAGTGCAGACGAGTTCCCTGAGCCTGTTACAGACTGCTCAAATTTGCATGGGCAATTACACAGGGGGATCGCATCAATGCAGGGCCGCCAGCCACTGACGCCATACAATTACACAGTGGCTTCGGTGCTTAAACTTTAAAATTCTTACACCATTGTGCCTGTTCTATTAGAACAAACTGCAGCAAATGATCCAAAGCGGATTCCAATGACTGGAGAGGAGGTGCTCAGGGGGAGAGGAAGAGGTGCAGTCTGGCCCCTACTGGCCAGCTTAAGCAATCACCCGTCCCCGCACGCTGACCGAGGCAACCACAGGTCTCTTTGTGCTTTGTAGTCCACGTTTTTCAGGGGGAGCCAATGGTAAGAATTAGCTAATTCACAGCAGGGCTGTGAGGATTAATGAGGGAAGTTAGGCAAAGCAGGACCTGGTCCTGGTACAGAAAGTACTGCATAAACACAGGGGCTTAGACTAGCTCTTTGTTTGGATGGTTGATTGATTTCATTAAATGCAAGTATCCACAGTTGTGCCTTCTCTGGTAATTGCATTTATAAACAGCAATGTTATTGTGCTCCTCCTAATAAGTTAATTTCAATAATAACACCAAATAATAAGCCCCCAAATATAAGGTACTTGACTTAGAAAAAAGAAGGATATCCAAGAAGGAAATCTAATTAAAATATTAATAAAGCTGGAACCACCAGTGAAAGGAGAATTCATGAGGTTAAATGTCTTATCATCTGCGCATAAATGTTCCCAAGTGTTGATGTGGTACACAATTTTTCCAAAACTCTTAGATTGAATAGATGCACCGAAAAGTCAATCAATTACATTTCCAATTTGACAAAAATTTATTATTTCTGCCCGCTTTGTGGTGGAAGATTTAGGGGGGTGGGAAGGAAGATGCAAGGGGACTGAACCAATAAGGGGGCTGGCCACATCCTGAAGAAAATGGCTTGAGATGAGAGCGATCAGACATAACAACTGGAAGACGGTTTTGCAGGAAGTCTTCCTTTGTCAAAGAAATTGTCTGACCCCAGCTACGGTTGTTGAGATGTTCACAAATTACCAATGTTTATCAACAGGAAGTGATTACATTTAGAGGGTAAATTTAAAAACATACTTTCCAACTAGTTTTAAAAGAGAATGTCAAGTAGATTATACATAAAATAGGATATGGAATTTGGTCGTCTCACACTTGACAGGCAGAAATATAAGCATGTTAAGGACCAGACATCATGCTTTTAGCTCCTATCCATTTTGCCCAAATGAAATTCTTCTGTGTGGTAAATATGTCTCTCTCTATGCAGCAAAATCCACCGAGTCCAACACCATTTTCCTAAAGTCTAATTCCTTTCAACAAAGCACTAAATCTTTTTACTGCAACCACCAAATGCTTTCTTATTGCTAGAAATGGTACAATACACTAACTTTTTGATACATGCTCCAGCTTTCCAAGATGGTCTTGGAAACAAAATGATCCTTTATGACATTTTATAATATCCCACCCCATTTATTGCTTTCCAGAATTTCTATCATTAATTAAAGGGCCTTCTTTCACCATCCCCCACCCCCCCAAAACCTAATCTATTCCCCAACTGCCTGTCATAGACTAAATAAAAGTCGGTCTATCACAGCAGCAGGCATGGTCATGCCAATTTCACAGTGTGATTTGGCACTCATTTCATTTTGAAAATGACCCTGCCCTCCATCTGTCTAAGCCGAATGTCCTGATTTTTTCAAGCCAGGCCTCAGAAGCAGCAGCACATGAAATAAGGAGGAAGAACGGCTTCCCTTCTGCCCACTTCAGCAGCCATGCTCGCAGACAGGAACCAGCACAAAGAGGGGAACCTCAACTGATGCCATAGGGAGGGGAGAAACTTAGGGGGGAGCAGAGGCCTTCCAGTTTGCTTCCATTCCCAAGAGGCCATTTGAAGGTGAATGCTTTCATGATGCAAATACAACCCTGAAAATTGGACTGCTTGATTAAAGATACAAATGATAATTTCTTAATTCCATATTCAATAGCACCTCACCCAAAGTATCAGATTACACAAAAGGATTTTAAAATGTTATTATTGAGCTTGAGTTTCCAAGGGACAAGTATAGTTGGGTAGTCATAAAGGTGAAGACCCCCCCTCAGCCACCCAGCCCACTCCTGGATTACTGAGCAGCACTAGCAAGCATCCCTCAGCCCAAGCACCTCCCTGGCTTGAAGGCCCTAAAAGGGTGTACCCAGAAATTGAGTTGAAAGAAGACTCAGAGTACAGTTATAGTGGACCTTATCCATTGCTTTCTCTGGGGATCTTAGATGGGCCAGAATGCTGTTCAACCCATCTGAAATGGGTACAGTTTGTCCCTTTCTCAGTATCATGAAGTGGAAGGTTTCTTGTCTGGTCCCACCCAGAAGAAGAGAGATCTGTCAATTTCTCAGCAAGGAAAGCTGAAAGAGCACAGAAATTCAATTGCTTTAGGATATAAGCAATGTCTCCTGCCAGCTGTACTAGGTGACTAGGAACTATACCACCCCCATTAGTTTTTTTCTAACACCTGCTCACAGCTACAATTCAGATATGGAAGTTCAAATGTCTATTGCCCACACCAAGATGATTGGTTGTTTTCATGGAAGGAAAAAAGACTCTACTTTTCCAGCACACAATGTGCCACCAAACACAGGGCCTTTACAAACTCATCTATGGAAATACACGGAATAGGTTACAAATAGTCACTATTTCCTACTGAAACTAGCTGCTGAATATCATGGCAATACTGCTGTGTGCTCTTGAGCAAATTCTGTGCTAAAAAGAAAAAATTTTTGCTGTGTGGTCTTGAGAAAATTCTTTACAACTTTCTAGTACACAGATTCTGTACCGTGTAATAAAGAGAACACATGTGGTGATTAAGATTAGAAATAAGGTACATCAATTGTCTGAGGGCAATACAATATGGTTAGTGGTGGCACTGGAATTTATACACAGAAAAGATGTTATGGGCAGCAAAAGGACTTGATTGACTCTTTAAGCATACAGGAAAGACATGATTGTATTTGTACACTGTTTACTTTAGTAATAGATTGGCCAATGTAGATCATGGATGATCAATGGAGATGTAGGGAGATTGAGGAAGATTGGTTTCTTACATGTAGTGAAAGTTGGGGAGCCAGACCAATAGACACGGCCAAGATTAAACACTAACAGCTACTCAGTAATAACTGTTCTTTGTGGAGGGCGGCCAGTACCAGATAATATTCACAAAATCATTTCCCATCGTTAACTTGCGGAAACGACACAAACAAGAATTATCATTATCTACTGCATATCACTTAGAAAGTGTGCCAAGGCAGCTTAAAAAGAGAAGCTACTCTAATTCCAAAAGAATTCCGACGAGATATTCCACCTTTTCCTTCTCATTAAATTATAAAAACTAACCGCGAAACGACACCATGAGTATATATTGCAAAGTGTATAAGGTTAAAAACGTAAGGGGCTTCAGATCGCAAACCTTTCTTCCCCGAGCCAGAGACAGGCGACACAAAAGGCGGCCAGCAATTTTAATCAACAGCACTAACGGAAGGCCAGAGGGTCCGTCCTGCAGAGACTACGCCTCCCAGCATGCAGCGCTGCACGTCCAGACGCCGGCGCGATCGGACCAGTGCCTGCCGGGAAGTAGAGCTTCCGTTTCGGAACTGCCCCGAGGCCTTTCGTCTGTCGTGCGTGACTACGACCTCCGCAGCCCGGAGTTCTCGGGGACTAATACAATAATTAAAAAATTCACTTCAGTGATCCTTTTATATTCCTTACGCAGTTTTGCCGTTGCCAAGTAATATCCGGACAAAACAGCTTTCCGTTTCCGGTTGGCATGTTGCCTTGGTAACCGGGATGCACAGCCGCGGAGGCGGTTATGGCGGGGCTGGGCGGTGAGCCCATCCCCGACGGGGAGTTCACCGCGGTTGTGTACCGGCTCATCCGGGATGCCCGGTACTCCGAGGCCGTGCAGCTGATGGGCGGAGAGCTCCAGCGGAGCCCGAGAAGCCGCGCCGGGCTGTCCCTGCTGGGCTACTGCTACTACCGCCTGCAGGAGTTCGCGCTGGCTGCCGAGTGCTATGAGCAGCTGGGCCAGCTGCACCCGGAGCTGGAGCAGTACCGCCTGTACCAGGCCCAGGCCCTGTACAAGGCCTGCCTCTACCCAGAGGCCACCCGCGTGTCCTTCCTCCTCCTGGACAACCCCGCCTACCACAACCGGGTCCTGCGTCTCCAAGCCGCGATCAAGTACAGCGAGGGCGACCTGCCCGGGGCCAGGAGCCTGGTGGAGCAGCTACTGAGTGAAGGAGGAGAAGACAGCGGGGGCGAGAACGAGCTCGATGGCCAGGTCAATCTGGGTTGTTTGCTCTACAAGGAGGGACATTATGAAGCCGCGTGTTCCAAGTTCTCTGCGGCCCTGCAGGCTTCGGGCTACCGGCCTGATCTTTCCTACAACCTGGCTTTGGCCTATTTCAGCAGCCGACAGTATGCATCCGCCCTAAAGCATATCGTGGAGATTATTGAACATGGTATCCGCCAGCACCCAGAGCTGGGTGTGGGCATGACCACTGAGGGCATTGATGTTCGAAGTGTTGGCAACACCTTAGTCCTTCACCAGACTGCTCTGGTGGAAGCCTTCAACCTCAAGGCTGCCATAGAATACCAACTGAGAAACTATGAGGCGGCTCAAGAAACCCTCACTGACATGCCACCAAGGGCAGGGAGGAGTTAGACCCCGTGACCCTGCACAATCAAGCACTAATGAACATGGATGCCAGGCCCACAGAAGGGTTTGAAAAACTACAGTTTTTGCTCCAGCAGATCCCCTTTCCCCCAGAGACCTTTGGCAACCTGTTGCTGCTCTACTGTAAATATGAGTATTTTGACCTGGCAGCAGATGTCCTGGCAGAGAATGCCCATTTGACTTACAAGTTCCTCACACCTTATCTCTATGACTTCTTGGATGCCATGATCACTTGCCAGACAGCTCCTGAAGAGGCTTTTGTTAAGCTTGATGGCCTAGCAGGGATGCTGACTGAACAGCTCCGGAGACTCACCAAACAAGTGCAGGAAGCAAGACACAATAAAGATGATGAAGCTGTCAAAAAGGCAGAGAATGAATACGATGAAACCCTTGAGAAGTACATTCCTGTGTTGATGGCCCAGGCCAAAATCTACTGGAACCTTGAAAATTACCCAATGGTAGAAAAGATCTTCCGCAAATCTGTGGAATTCTGTAACGACCACGATGTGTGGAAGCTGAATGTGGCTCATGTTCTGTTCATGCAGGAAAACAAATACAAAGAAGCCATAGGCTTTTATGAGCCCATAGTCAAGAAGCATTATGACAACATCCTGAAAGTCAGTGCTATTGTGCTGGCCAACCTGTGTGTTTCCTATATTATGACAAGTCAAAATGAAGAAGCTGAGGAGTTGATGAGGAAGATTGAAAAAGAGGAAGAGCAGCTCTCCTATGATGACCCAGATAAGAAAATCTACCATTTCTGCATTGTGAATTTGGTGATTGGGACGCTTTATTGTGCCAAAGGAAATTATGACTTTGGTATTTCCCGGGTTATCAAAAGCTTGGAACCTTATAATAAAAAACTAGGAACTGATACGTGGTATTATGCCAAAAGATGCTTCCTGTCATTATTAGAAAACATGTCAAAACACATGATTGTACTTCGTGACAGCGTCATTCAAGAATGTGTTCAGTTTCTAGAACACTGCGAACTTTATGGAGGAACATACCTGCTGTTATTGAGCAACCCCTGGAAGAAGAAAGAATGCATACTGGAAAGAATACAGTCACATATGAATCCAGAGAGTTAAAAGCTTTGATTTATGAGATTATAGACTGGAATATGTAGTAATGTCTAATGATGGCTTTTATCAAAATGGCTCTGTTTATATATTTGCAACTCTTTTATCTTTGTTCTTTGGTGTTTTCACATTTGTTGTACATTGAAATTTGTACACTTGAAAATTATAATGAAAATAATTTAGATGTATCTTTTGAGAAACATCACAAAAGGATTATAATAAAAAGAACTTGAACCCTAGAAAGATTTATGAAAAAGTCAAAAGTGGATGGGGAAATGTGTCTAATAGTATTCGTAATGCCTACATCTCCTCTCCCTTGTATCTTTTGTGTTTTGCTATACTCTGAAAAAATCCTGCACGAGAAGATTATATCCTCCAGGGACCAAGCACTGTCAAGTCCAGAACTCAATGTGTCAGACATCTGGAGATTAATAATAATCTCAAAGATTTCATGTTCTACTCCAACAATCTATCTTTGAGTAACATTAACTTATGATGCATATGTTTTGCATAGATTTTAGTATGTCTTGGCAGAATTTTCCAATACAATTGTAATGCTTTCTTTAACAAAAATTCTTTATATTCCAATTTTTTTTTTAACCTGTAAGATTTAGTAGGAAATTATACCATAACAAAAGTATGGTGCTGTGGTGTGGAGACAATAAACAACTGATAAATTTTCATGGTTTTCTTTTGTCCATTTGTTAATAATTTGAATATATGATGTTATTCTTTTCTTTAACTGATTAATAACACTTATTAATACAGTTCTAAGATACCCTTAAAACTTGGTTTTTAATTCTTGTTTCTACTTAGGACACATTAATACTGGACTTTGTTTTTATGTTGTAACCTCTTGGAAAAAGAAAAATATTCTACAAAAAAAATATTCTATTCCAATCACCCCATCAAAGTCTTCCGCTCATACCATAAAATGTTTCAATGGATTCTGAAACCTTATGACATTTAATACAAGCTACAAGAGCTTTATTATTTGTTTCCTCCACCCCTTATACCTTTGTTCTTCATAAAAGTGACTGGCATGGCCACTTAACCTGGTTTAGAAAAAGTCAACAACATTAGGTTGAACCATATGAAATTGCTGATTTTAAAAGTTTTCAACCTACAAAAACAGCAGTTCCCATGGTTCAACCTAATAGCTCTCAATGAACAGTAGAAATTCCTACTATAATAAAATTTTTTTTTAATCTTCAGGGAGGAAAAAACTAATGGTACCCAGATGAAGCATGCTGAGAATAATTGTGTAGTGTGACATCTTTGGGTACTGAAATTCCATATCTGAGAATTTGGCTCATTGTGAATTCTGCATGGGCTTGAAATTATGTCATATTTAATCTGTTATCAGAGAAGGTGATGGCACTCCAGTACTCTTGCCTGGAAAATCCCATGGATGGAGGAGCCTGGTAGGCTGCAGTCCATGGGGTCATGAAGAGTCGGACACGACTGAGCGACTTCACTTTGACTTTTCACTTTCATGCATTGGAGTAGGAAATGGCAACCCACTCCAGTGTTGTTGCCTGGAGAATCCCAGGGACGGGGGAGCCTGGTGGGCTGCCGTCTCTAGGGTCGCACAGAGTCAGACACGACTGAAGCGACAGCAGCAGTCTTTTATCTGAGCTAGTACCATTTATCCAGCTGATGGTTATGGCCCCATATTTGGAAGGAAATTCTGAAGGGATTATTAAATGAGTTTATATGTTGTACACTGTAGAAAATTTTCCATTTCCTTACGAAGTATAGATAACATGCAGTCTCCTTGCTCAAGGAAGTGACTCCTTTCCAAACCTACTAGTTCCAAATAAACTTCTGGAGCATGTTAAGAACATGTTTTGCAGTTTCAGTTTTCCTGTTGGCATGTTAACTTGGACAAACGATGTGCATACCTGCTGTTACTGAACTACTGCTAAAAGAAGAATGTGAATATTGGAAAGAATACAGTCCATATGAATCCAGACAGTTAGAAGCTGTGATTCAAAAGATTACGGCTCCCCAGTGGAAAATTCTTAAAGAGATGGGAATACCAGACCACCTTACCTGCCTCCTGAGAAACCTATATGCAGGTCAAGAAGCAACAGTTAGAACCGGACGTGGGACAATGGACTGGTTCAAAATTGGGAAAGGAGTACGTCAAGGCTGTCTATTGTCACCCTGATTATTTAACTTATATGCAGAGTACATCATGTGAAATGATGGACTGGATGAAACACAAACTGGAATCAAGACCACTGGGAGAAATATCAATAACCTCAGATATGCAGATGATACCACCCTTATGGCAGAAAGTGAAGAGGAACTAAAGAGCCTCTTGATAAAGGTGAAAGAGGAAAGTGAAAAAGCTGGCTTAAAACTCAACATTCAAATACTAAGATCATGGCATCTGGTCCTATCACTTCATGGCAAATAGATGGGGAAACAATGGAAACAATGACAGACTATATTTTCTTGGGCTCCAAAAATCACTGCAGGTGGTGACTGCAGCCATGAAATTAAAAGATGCTTGCTCCTTGGAAGAAAAGCTATAACAAACATGAATATCATATTAAATAGCAGAGACTTTGTCAACAAAGGTCCATATAGTCAAAGCTATGGTTTTTCCAGTAGTCATGTATGGATGTGAGAATTGGACCATAAATAAGGCTGAGTGCTGGAGAGTTGATGCTGTTGAACTGTGGTGTTGGAGAAGGCTCTTAAGAGTCCCTTGAACTTTAAGGAGATCAAACCAGTCAATCCTAAAGGAAAGAATTCCTAAATGTTCACTGGAAGGACTGATGCTGAAGCTGAAACTCCAATACTGAGTTGGAGTTGGCCACCTGACTCTTTGGGAAAGACCCTGATGCTGGAAATGATTGAAGGCAGGAGGAGAAGGGGATGACAGGGGATGAGATTGGTTGGATGGCATCACGAACCCAATGGACATGAGTTTGAGCAAGCTCAGGGAGCTGGTGAAGGACAGGGAAGCCTGTGTGCTGCAGTCCATAGGGTCCCAAAGAGTCGGATGCGACTGAGTGACTGAACTGAACTGAACATACTAGTAAGAATCATTCACATCTGTAATTCTAAGTGTACAAAGTTCAAATAGAACAACTGCAAAATTGTTGGGAAAGACTGAAGGCAGGAGAAGGAACGACAGGACGAGACGGTTGTATGGCATCACCAGCTCCATAGACATGAGTTTGAGCAAGCTCAGGGAGCTGATGAAGGACAGAGAAACCCGGCCTGCTGCAGTCCATGGGGTCAGAAAGAGTAGCACACGACTGAGCAACTGAACAATAACAACACGAGATTATAGGTTGGACTGTAGTAATGCCTGATAATGGCTTCTATTTAATTCTTCATTAGCCCCATTTCATAAAATTTTTAAATCTATATTTATCCTTGACAACTTTTTTGTTGTTCACTCAGTCGTGTCCAACTCTTTGCAAACCCATGGACTGCAGCAGGCCAGGCTTCCCTGTCCTTCCCCAACTCCCAGAGATTGCTCAGACTCAAGTGCATTGAGTCGGTGATGCCTTCAACCATCTCTTCCTTTGTGGTTCCCTTCTCCTGCCTTCAATCTTTCCCAACAACTTTGCAGTTGTTATATTTGAACTTTGTACACTTAGAATTATAATAACAAATATTATTTGATGGACTTCTCCATCTTATTAAGAGTAGGGAGAACTTCCCTGGTGTTACAGTGGCTGAGAATCCACCTGCCAATGCAGAGGATATGGGCTCAATCCCTGGTTCAGGAAGCTTCCACATGCTGTGGAGCAACTAAGCCTGTGTACCACAACTACCGAACCTGTGCTCTAGAGCCCACGCGCTGCAACTCCTGAGCCCAAACGCCACAAGCACTGAAGCCTGAGCACCCCAGGGCCCTCAGTTCACAACTGCTGGGCCCTTGTGCCACACCTATGGAAGCCCATGCGCCAAGAGCCAGCCTCTGCAACAAGAGAGGCCACCATAGTGAGAAGGCCACACACAGCTGGAGAGGAGCCCTGCCGCTACAACTAGGAAGAGCCTGCATGCAACAGCAAAGACCCAGAGCAACAGAATTCACGCTTTTTAAAAAGGGAACATACCATATAAGCTAAATCACTTTTGCATTCTCTCTGCCAGTAATAGTCACCAGATATTGGCCTCAACCAACAGTTGCTAGAGTGACATCTTTATATAAGCAAGTAACCATAAAGAGCAATTTCTTTTCTACTTTAGGCTATAGAAAAGGCTGTGGCATGAGCCGAAGAGCTGCTAAGAGTGGGTGTGTTTGCATTACTCTGGTGGCCTGTGTATAATGGTCCATGGCTGGCCCATTTCTTCTGGCAGTGCAATGTGGCATGCAGGACCTTAGTTCCCCCCACCCCAGGGATCAAACCCAAGCCCCTCGCAGTGGAAGTGCAAAATCTTAACCACTAGACCACCAGGGAAGTCCCTGGACCATTTCTTAATCAGCAAATAAATATAGGTTCATTGTGCTATCTCAGGATAGATGGCGCTGTCCAGTAAGACCAATGCTTATTGAAACTTAATGCCTTCACCCTATTTTTTCAGTCCTTCAATTTTGTGGATCTCAGCGATGTTGAGTTTGGACCCTGGGCTAAGTTCTTTGAGAAGTACAAGTACTAAATGAATAAGAACTGTTCTTCTCAGGTATGAAGTTTGGTTCGTGACTTCATTTTTCTTCCATAATTTGGTTGCTTGATTGGTCTTAAGTTTTCTAATCAAAATTTCCCTTCACATTCCATTTTTAATTTTTTTAGAATCGATTGTGCCTCCTTGTGAATACTAACAAATATCAAGAGTGGAGACTAGAATGAGTTCAAGGCAGGAGGAAATGAGCACTGAACTGCTAATGAAAAGACTAAGGTATAGAGTTTGAGACTTTCCCCAGTCAAGTTTTACGCCTTAAGAAATTCACTAACCCCTTGAGATTCCTATCATTTGACCTCCTAGATGCTCTTCACAGTTACTTCTAGCTACAACATCTGCTTCTATATAAGTCATACAGAAGAAAGCTGCCTCCTTCATGACATGAATATATATTAATAAGTCACTCAGGAAACACAATATATATTTGTATTAACAAATGTTTTCTGGTATTTTTATTTATGACAGTAAACATTAACCCCTCAGGTAAATGTTGTTGTTATCTCATTGGATGCGTTAACATTTTGACAACTACTAAGAAATCTGGATTTTTGTCTTTTTCTCACTTGGAGGTTTGCTTATAGCTCTAGCTATGAAAATGCATTATAAGGCAATCCTCGTTCTCTGCTATGGTTGTGCATAAATTAAGAATTTTGTAAATATTTATAAATTATTTCTCAATTTCTCTATCTACTGATGTCTATTTATTGGAGGAGAGGATATGTGCTTTTAATTATTCCCTAAGATGATATACCAAAAGTGATATATATATTTCTGGAGTTTTATTAACAAGTTATTATAGTATGTATTTTTAAAATCAGTTATTCTTGAAATAATTAAAGTCTCTCATGCCCCTGAAGTGAGGCCTCCAGCTGCCAGTCTGCCAGAAATTTGGAAAGAAAGGAGCATTGAGGTGAAGATGAAATGGAGCTTTAGCTACGTGATTTACTTACAGCCCACCTTGGATCCCCTTCATGTCCAAATCTCGGTAGTTAATCAAATGTCTGCTGCCATTAACAGAACAGCAGTAATGGATAGCAGAGTGGAAGTAACAGATGCCAGAGCCACTTCTGTAACTCACTCACTCAGTCGAGTCATCAGTCCTCACACCCTTGTTTTAATACAAGGAGGAGAGGTCATGCAGACTTTCAAAAGGACAAAGCCACAATGAACAGGAAGAGAATTCCAGTTTATAAAGCTTTCTTTTGGAGCGATTTCTTTTTTTTGCCTTCAAACAGTCTATTTAGGAGGTAGTAGTGTTTATTGCTATAAAATGTATCACAAGACAAGAAATGAAAAATATCTCTCCCTTACCACACACCCCCTTTTCTTTTTCTTTTTTATCCTTTGTTTTCTTCCTTTTGTCAATTATAAAAGGGAGTAATTTTCTGATGGCTGGTGTTGAAACCATAAGCAGGTATTAAACTTGCATACCAACGTTTTAGCAATGTATCAGGTAAGCTAGCACTATGATTATCAAGATGACTTTAGAAAATTTAATCATGCATTTTTGCAAATTGAAATAACACATCAATAAAAAGTGATTCTTAAATTAGTAAAGCCAGAGGAAAATTTTAAAAGGAATCACTAAAAGCACTGGCTCTGGATAGTTTGTAGAATACGGTAAGCTTTGTTTGTATACTTGCAGGAACTCCTATACTTTTTTTTTTTAAACTTTCTTTGATCTCAATAGAATAACAGTGACTTATGAAGATGTAGAATACTGTTATTACTTAAAATGTTCCATGATATTGGGATTAATTTTACTCAAGTCTGGAGCATACTTGCGTTTCTGTATCATAATCATTTTATATTGAAAACCAGAGCTGGGGATTAGCCATAAGGTAATTAATTCATTAGTTATAGGTATAGTGTGGTCTTTTTAAACATTTTGCTTTATATTAGGTATAATGTTTTTTTTTTAATATTATCTTGGCTGGAGACTGTATGGGGGCAGTTTGAGGAGATTACTTTGTACTTGAATCCCCCTATTAGTTCAGGTTCTTTTGGGTGTCTAAATCATCTCCTTTGGATTTGGGCCAGGTTTGATCTATCACATACCGAACTCTTGTCTACAGCAAAATATGTACATATTAGAAAATGAATTGCCTTCATGGGGAAAAACTATTAGAAAATAGAGTTCTATGCATATTTCTAGTAAGAAAAATGAGCATTTGTTAAAGTAGGGTCAGTCAATAACTTGACTGTGAATATTATTAGGTGAACATATACACTAAGTCCAAGTCCTTGCTCAAAAGTGCAATTTGCACATATTTGTGAAATTAAACATCATTTATCAATAACTGGGTACCTCAGTTCAAAACCTAGAAAATGGCTAAAATTGCACTGTGCTATCAGGACCCAAGTAAGCTGTGTGAGCAAGCATTTGTTGTTATTATTATTTTATTTCCAATTATTTTATACAAGAGGCAAATGCCTCAGATAAAGGACATATGACAAAAGGTTTCACCAGCACTCATGGCAACTGCTCTAAAAAGTTTGTCCACAGAGTATCCAAAGACTCTTAAAGATCTTGTCAAGACTTTCTAGGAAATTCCTGGCTGGTTAGTAGTTCTGTCTCTGCTATACATGGTGTGAACCTATTCTGTGAAGACTCAACCTCTTGGTCTCAGTTATTCCAAATTCGCCAAAGTCATCTCCTATAATTTATGTAGTTCGTATACCAGAAAGGAGAATATATATTTTGGAGACTAGAAAACATTTAAATTCATCTTTAAGTCAGGAAATGCAATATATATATCACAAGAGATGGTTACATCCTAATATTATAAAGTAAAAGCTTTAGGAATTGGGACTTCCTGGTGTGCTCCAGTGGCTAAGACACCGAGCTCCCAATGCAGGGGCCCAGGTTTGATCCCTGGCCAGGGAACTAGATCCCACATACCACACCTATGAGGATGCATGCTGCAACTAAGGATTCTGCATGTTGCAATTGAAAAAGATCCACATGCTGCAACTAAGACCCTGTGCAGACAAGTAATTTTTTTCTTTAAGTTTCAAGAATCGAATCATAACAGGAACAAATGGGAACTAATCAAAGTTAGATGTGTTTCTATAGTAAAGGAAACTATGAACAAATAAAAAGACAACGAATGAAACGGGAGAAAATATTTGCAAATGATGTGACCTATAAGGGCTTAATTTCCAAAATATGCAAACAGCTCATATAACTCAACAACAAAAAACCAAACAACCCAATCAAAACATGAGCAGAAGAACTAAGTAGACTTTTCTCTAAAGAAGACAACATACAGATGGCCAGGAGGCACATGAAAAAATGCTCAACATCATTAATTATTATGGAAATGCAGATCAAAACTAAAATATCTGAGGCTCACAGATATTACTAGACTTGTCCAAGAACAAATATAGAGGCCATACCAGGAGCAGAATACAGAGCTTTTGGCTCAACTCTTATGCTCTTCCAATCGACCTCATTCCACTTCTTAGCTACTTTTTTTCCCCCAAATTATTCTGACTCTATCAATGTTAAGCATTTCTTTTTCCAGAGCCATGACTTTTACTACTTCCATTGTTGCTGATTATTTAATATAATATTTAATATTTATAACATCTTACAAATGGTTTTAACTGGCTTTTAGTTGAGTTCAGTTCAGTCACTCAGTCGATTTCGACTCTTTGCGATGCCATGAACCACAGCACACCAGGCCTCCCTGTCCATCACCAACTCCCAGAGTTTACCCAAGCTCATGGTCCATTGAGTCGGTGATGCCATCCAGCCATCTCATACTCTGTCATCCCTTTTTCCTCCTGCCCTCCATCTTTCCCAGCATCAGGGTCTTTTCAAATGAGTCAGCTCTTCGCATCAGGTGGCCAAAGGACTGGAGTTTCAGCTTCAACATCAGTCCTTCCAATGAACACCCAGGATTGATCTCCTCTAGGATGGACTGGTTGGATCTCCTTGCAGTCTAAGGGACTCTCAAGAGTCTTCTCCAACACCACAGCTCAAAAGCATCAATTCTTCAGTGTGCAGCTTTCTTCACAGTCCAACTCTCACAGCCATACATGACCACTGGAAAAACCATAGCCTTGACTAGATGGACCATTGTAAGTAATGCCTTTGCTTTTGAATATGCTGTCTAGGTTGGTCATAACTTTACTTCCAAGGAATAAGCATCTTTTAATTTCATGGCTATAGTCACCATCTGCAGTGATTTTGGAGCTCCCCAAAATAAAGTCTGACACTGTTTCCACTGTTTCCCCATCTATTTCCCACAAAGTGATGGGACCAGATGCCATGATCTTTGTTTTCTGAATGTTGAGCTTTAAGCCAACATTTTCACTCTCCTCTTTCACTTGCATCAAGAGGCTTTTTAGTTCTTCTTCACTTTCTGCCATAAGAGTGGTGTCATCTGCATATCTGAGGTTATTGATATTTCTCCCAGCAATCTCGATTCCAGCTTGTGCTTCTTCCAGCCCAGTGTTCTCATGATGTACTCTGCGTATAAGTTAAATAATCACGGTGACAATATACAGCCTTGATGTACTCCTTTTCCTATTTGGAACCAGTCTGTTGTTCCATGTCCAGTTCTAACTGTTGCTTCCTGACCTGCATACAGATTTCTCAAGAGGTAGGTCAAGTGTTCTGGTATTCCCATCTCTTTCAGAATTTTCCACAGTGTTTCTTATGATCCACAGTCAAAGGCTTTGGCATAGTCAATAAAGTAGAAATAGATGTTTTTCTGGAACTCTCTTGCTTTTTCCATGATCCAGCGGATGTTGGCAATTTGATCTCTGGTTCCTCTGCCTTTTCTAAAACCAGCTTGAACATCTGGTAGTTCATGGTTCATGTATTGCTGAAGCCTGGCTTAGAGAATTTTGAGCATTACTTTACTAGCGTGTGAGATGAGTGCAATTGTGCAGTAGTTTGAGCATTCTTTGGCATTGCCTTTCTTTGGGATTGGAATGAAAACTGACCTTTTCCAGTCCTCTGGCCACTGCTGAGTTTTCCAAATTTGCTGGCACACTGAGTGCAGCATTTTCACAGCATCATCTTTCAGGATTTGAAATAGCTCAACTGGAATTCCATCACCTCCACTAGCTTTGTTTGTAGTGATGCTTTCTAAGGCCCACTTGACTTCACATTCCAGGATGTCTGGCTCTAGGTGAGTGATCACACCATCATGATTATCTGGAAGATCTTTTTTGTATAGTTCTTCTGTGTATTCTTGCCACCTCTTCTTAATATCTTCTGCTTCTGTTGGCTTTGGATGCATCTAATTTGTTCTCCTAGTATGGACCACATTCATCTGGTCTTGTTATAAATATGAATTCCTCCAAACTTGACTCAAATCTCATGTGTGCAGTTATATATTAACATTTACCTTTTAAAATTTACATTGTAAATGCAACAATATTTAATGACTATAGTGGTTTATAATTCAGTATCCATTCCCTACTCCTATTCTGCCCCTACTTCTGCAAGTTTGGTCTAAATGTATGATTTCAAATGCTTAGCTACAAATTAGAATCACTCACAGAGCTTTTAAAACTCTCAGTACCCTACACTGCATCCTAGGACCTCTGAGAATAGAACCCAGATATATGTATTTTTCTCAACTTTCAAAATGCAATTGAGAACCACTCATCTAAGCCCACTGTTGATCCCCCTTTTTGTGATTGATTTAGAAAAACCCGTGTGAACCAATATTTTCCAAGGCATGAGAAGGGCTGTTGAGAAAGTTTTCTTCATCTCTTTAAAAAAAAGAAAAAGAATGTAAGAAGGATTTTTCTTTCTCTGTGTGTTATAAATCTGAGTCTGCTGCCACCGTGGTATGACCATCACAGAAACCAATCTAAAGGGGGAAGGTGACTTTGAAGATATCAAAGAAAAAGAAAGAACTGGAGTCTTTGACGATATCTTTGAGCCACTGAAATGGCTGTTCTAGAGCCTGACTTACTTCTGGTTCTCCTATACGATGGAAAATATAACTGATCAAATTTATTTGAGCCAGATTTCTCTGTTACTTGTGTCTAAAAGCATCCAGACCACGTTCACCATATTTAGGTCATACATTTTGAGCGTTGTCCGGGAGGTGATGAATTTTTATCCATATTCCCAACACATAGTCATCCAGTCATCCTTGAGATCCAGCACCATTCTTTGGGCACCAGTGATTCAGTTGGCCTTTGTAAAGACATCGCCTGCAACCTTGACTTCATTAGTATTAACTGCTCATCCAGTCATTTGAAATTGCAGTGGCTACTCATAAGATCTGGTGTGCCTTCATATTCTTGGGTGAGTGTTCACTTATGTAGAAGTACATGAGAATTGTTTTGCCCTCCCCAAATGAACTGCTGTAAGTCTAAGCCTTGCTCACTGTTTCTTGGCAGAATCACAAGATAAACATCAATGTGTATAGTGACTCATGTGGAAAATATATTCCTCAATTTTAGAATTTCCTCCACGTTTATGTAAGAGTGTTTCAGTAAAAGCACAGTTATAATAGAAGAGTAAAGATGAAGATAAAACAACAGTAGTATTTACTCATGAACAGTAAACCTACGCGTTAAAGTGAGGCAACCTAATCTTTTCTCCAGTGAGAAATGCTAATCTACGTACTGCACGATTTCAGCTTTGGCCCTTTCCAGTTATAAATCTAGTTACAGGGAAAACTTCATAAAAAATAATTACTTTAGTTCTTGATAATCCTCCAGTACCGCATTCCACCTATCTGTCCAACTTATTCTGAATTGTCGGTTTATATCAGTTCTCTACAAGAAAGACAAAAGAAATTCAAATCCAAACCGGATGGTCCATATCACATAGGGGGATTGGGACAGTTGATTTACTAATACAATCTCTTTAAACATCTACTGGGAGAGGTTCTAAGACAGAATTTATTGCCTCCTTCTGCCATCTTTGGGCCTACAAAAAGCAAAGTAAAATCCTTCTATGAAATCTGAAACTCCAGTTCCTGATTTCCTGGCTGATGTCATTTCAAAGGCGCAGTATATCCCTATGATGGCTACAGCGGAAACCTCCCTCTCTATGGGGTCTCCATCTGTTTGCCATCAGAAAGAGTCTCTGCAGGGAGCCATGAACATGCAGAGCACCCACTCCTTGCAGGGGTCCTGGAGTCTCGCACTAGTGTTTCTAAAATCAACTTGTTGTTAGGATTGAAGATGCTTAAATTTCCCCTTGAACAAGAAAGTATATAGAATCATATTGCTATAATTTTAGTTTCAATTTATGTTTGGGCTTATCATAGGCTATTTTGTAAAAATTTTCCATATGATTCTGAAACTACTATGTAAGTATTACCAAAAGGAAAATTCAGTCACTGACACACTTTCCTTTGGGAGAAGAGTTTTCTCTGCACTTCTTATTATAAAACAGCTTGAATTGGGAACAACTCTGAGCTTAAAAATATAAATATTTCTGTCAAAAGGTTATTAATTCACTTTTCATTAAGGGTCAACAGAGATGATACAATAGGTTAAACAAAGAAAATAGATGATAATGACAAGAGATTTCAAAACTGATCTTTTCAGATCAGCTTCAATATAGATAATCCACTGTAAATAATGGGGGTTCATCCTGGCACCAAGTTATAACTAAATGGCAACTGAGTATATTCATCCAGCAATAAATGCATAATGAAGCCCTTTATTCTGGGAGAAACAAAGTTTGGATTAATTCCACAGGAATGTTTAATAAAGGAAAAGATTTCATGAAGATCAAACTTTTTCTCATCTCCATTCTCCCCTATAGGTATTACAGCTTTCACAGTGCCTGAACAAAAGCAGACTCTCCAGTATATTCTTCAAGGAATCATTTATTAAATGTGTTTTTATACATTGGACTTTCTGTGTTTATGTGCCATTTCCTCAGAGGAGGCTGACTAGAAGGATGAAATAGAAATAACATCACTTTTCAATATTCCTCAAGCCTCAATTCCTAGAAAAAGACAAGAATACAAAGGTCTTTTTATTCATTCTGTCAAATCCCAGTTTGTTTCAATATGGTTTCCTGGAGTTTGATATCAAATGAGGCACAGTCCCCAGTGGGCCATGGAGAGGGAAAGTTTTCCTCACCTCACTGGGGAAAAGGAAATGTGAATACTGAACCAAAAGACTGAAAGAATGGAAAGGGAATGGAGGAAGACTTCCCGACAGGGGGTAGGGCAGGAGGGAGAGACCAGGGGAAGAAAAGCAATAAACTACTTGCCATTAATGGAAAAATGAAATTATGGCCACTATATTTACACCATTTAAATGAAATATGTCTACCTCAGTGTTCTGTAAAGCACTTTATATATGAGACAATTAAATGAGATGAAGTTAATTGGCACACACATTGTTGGGCTTCCCTGGTGGCTCAGCGGTAAAGAACCTGCCTGCCAATGCAGGAGACCTGAGTTCGATCCCTGATCCAGGAAGCTCCCACATGCCTTGGGGCAATTAATCCCATGTGCCACAACTACTGAGCCTGTTCTAGAGCTGCGGAGTGGAGCCGCCACTAGTGAGCCCGCGAGCCGCAATTCCTGACTCTTGCGCCCTTGAGCCTGTGCTCTGCAACCACAGAAGCACTGCGCTGAGAAGCCTGCACGCTCAGCTAGAGAGCAGCCGCAGCTCACAGCAACTAGGGAGCAGCCCACACAGCAACCACAACCCACACGGCGCAAACTAAAGTTAATAATAAATAATTGTTTATTAAAAATGGTTTACATCAAAAAATCTTTTTAAAAGAACATTGTTTCACCCCCCCCCACACACACACACACAACACAGTAAACTTGAAATTTCATGGGTTCTATTGCACAGGATGTGATTGAAAGAAAAATATTAAATAATAAGACAGAGTACTTGGCTATGGCAAAAATCAGGTCAGTGACTTGAATGACTACAGCTTAGAAAACCTTGGTTTAGCAAATGGAGTACAGAATTTCATGTGAAGGTGAGAGAACTGTACTCTTCCCTGAGCAAAAAAGGGGTTTGCATCCATTTCTGAAGGGCTTCCTTGATGGCTCAGCAGTAAAGAATCCACCTGCAATGTAGGAGACACGGGTTTGATCCCTAGGTCGGGAAGATTCCCCTGGAGGAGGAAATGGCTACCCGCTCTAGTATTCTCGCCTGAAAAAATCCCATGGACAGAGGGGCCTGGCGGGACACAATACAAAGAGTCACAAAAAGTCAGACACGACTGAACACACAACATTCATTTTTGATTCGGTGAGTACTTGTCAAGAGGTTTTTATTTTCAGAAAGCTAACTTCACATTTTAACAAAGAGATTTTTGCCACTTATATGAACATTTCCTCAGAAGAATGTTGCTAACAATTTTATGAGAAAAGTTTTAAACTTTCTAGATCCGTGTTTCCTTGTCTGAAAAGTTGAGATTCTTAAACTAGCCATTTCTTTATGTTTCTTTGCAATTCTAATCTGTTCTGATCGTATGATTTTTTTTTCCCCTCCCATTTCTCACAAACCTAGCAAGTTCTGATTTTTTCGGGGACGATAGATCCTACCAGTAGAGGGCGCCTTATTCTACTAGAGAAGCATTCTGAAAAGTTAAAGGGATGGTTTGCTCCCTTGAAAGAGGACGGCCGGCCCATCCACTTGCAGTGCTTAACACCCTCTCACTTTTCTCTGAGTTAGTAATTTTAAAAGAAGCCCACTAGCCTACGGATCAGTCTGGCAGTGAATGTGCTGTCACAAATCCAGTTTGAGATCCAGCCTTCAGCTTTCCTAAGGATCTGTTGAGCCAGTGTTCAACACTGAATGTTCTAATCGCTACCATACTTTTCATTATGTGTGTTCTGGGCTGACTAGGCAGGGGTCAGGTTGTGTCCCTTTCAAGTTGGATTCAAATCTGTTCCAACACCCTCACATCACAAATGAAGGATAGACACTCGAAGATCTGATGTCCCACCAAAAGACACTAGTGTGGAAACAGTACTGCTCAGCTTGTATTTTTAAACAGGCACTTACAGCCTGTTTAATCCTGACTGTCCCCTAGGAGCTGTGTGGCAAGTTATTTAATCTCAGGGCCTCAGTTTCCTTCTCTGCAAAATAAAGGCACAGGACCAGTAACCACTAAGATCACTTTGGCTCCATTTTATTAGACTCTCGGTCTCTAAATGATTATTGCTTCCATTTGCAGGCAGTTCTAAGACTTCTTGTTTATTGTTCATTCATCTCCTTTAAGTTTATAAATGTGTTTCACCTTTATGAGTATAGAAGGGATTAAAATTCAGCTATACCAGGACAAAAACCTATAACTCCATTATGAATGCTCCAATCAAAAATATAATCCAGGACAATAACAGAATGTGGAAATAGAGTATTAAGGCTGAAAACAGTATTATGGCTGTAGAATTATAAATTATTTGTCTTCTAAAATAATGTCTAGAATCACTGTGTAATGAACATAATTCAAGAGGATAAAAAAGTCAATCTAAAAGGTAAAGTGGAGGTTAACAAGTACCAAACCATGACCAGGGAGAGATCTTAGAAGGGGGAATAAAAGCAATCAACAGACCCACATGCACTCGCCCTCAAGTCCCCCACTCCTGGCATACTTCAGCCTTGCAATAAAGCTTCCCATTTTTCAGATATTAAATTTGAGTTCAGGGAAAGCCAGACATCATGTAATCACAGTTTGGTATTACAGTGTATATTTAATAAAAGCCACAGAACTTGCAAAAAAAAAAAGTCAGAGTCTTTTAAAGAGCTGTGTGTTTGCTAAGGAGGAAGGTGGGAAAGAAATCATGTGTAAAGGAAGCCTTTTCACAGAACCAGGGGAACTCCAGACCAGGCACAGATACCAGTAGATCACGAATAATGGGAACACTCACTCACCCCAAAAAGGAAAGTTCTTCTCTGAAGGAAAGGAAGGAAGAGGAACAGGGAGTCAGTCTCCACTACAGAGTAAAGACACCTTTGTTTAGAATGGATTCTGGGGAGGCCCACCGCCCATCCTCTTAGCCCTCTGATATCACTGCTCTGTCAAGAGGACAAAGTTCTTTCTCTGACTGCTAGGTAAGATTTTGGCAGCAACGAGTTTTGATGGCCCATCCTACACATTTGGATTAATTCTGCTGGAGACACAGGGCCAGTGCTATGGATGGCTGTACAATCACATAAGGCTGGACGCAGAGAAGAGGCCCTGTGCTTGCTTTAATCCTCTGCTGTCACTGTTTGGAAATTCTTAATAATTTATAAACAAGGGACTTCACATCTTCATGTTGCACTGGGCTTCGAAAATGAGGTAGCTGCTTTGGGCTGGGCATTTTTGAGGCCGTTCATATTACGGCATGCATTTCTTACCTGGTCGTTCTATGTCAGCTGTGGCTTGTGGTGAGTTCAAAAGGCTGTCTTCCTAGAGCTCCAGACAGCAGCCTATGGGCCTTTTCTGTGCAAATGAGTCATTTCTCGCCTTCTGAACTCCAGATCAGAGCCCGTGTCTGTTTACATACCATCCAGAATGCCTTTTGTTTCTGCCCCGGATTCTCTTTGTACTGTGGCTACACTAAGGATGCTCTACCCTCTTAGAACCAACATGAAAAGCAGGTGGGTCCTTTTAAAGCACTGCCTGGGACAAAGGTTAGTGTGCACTTCTGCTGCTGGGGGCTCACCTTGACCTGAATCAGGCCTGCGTGTGGCGAACAACAGAGGACCCAGTGTTCTCCTGTGTCTTGCTTAAAACTCTGTGGACCTTTAACCTTGTCTTCTACCGATCAGGGTCTGCTTTAAGGCTGAAAGTGGTTCCTTTTTGAGAGGCTAAAATATAATAATTTAACTATAACTGTTTATTTCTACAGCCAAATCCCATAGGCTAAGGTAAGAACCAGCAACTGTCCCACCCTTTGCTGTGCTTAGTCACTCAGTTGCGTCCAACTCTTTGAGACCCCATGGACTGTGGCCCGCCAGGCTCCTCTGTCCATGGGGATTCTCTAGGCAAGAATACCGGAGTGGGTTGCCATGCCCTCCTCCAGGGGATCTTCCCAATCCAGGGACTGAACCCAGGTCTCCTGCATTGAGGCAGATTCTTTACAGTCTGAGCCATCAGGGAAGCCCTTCCCACCCCTTAATCATTCGCCAAAGGTCCAGGAGGCTGGGAAGGGCCATTGGGCAATGCAGCTCCTTTAATATTCCAGTCAACTTCTCCTTTCCACCCTGAGCTCATCCCAGGGTAGAGCAGAAAAACAAACAAACACTGTTCTGCACAAAAAATGGGGCTCACTGTCTCAAGGGAAGAGGAAGAGAGAGGGAAAAGTGGGTGAGGAGAGAAAGGGACCTTGCAAATTTGAGAAATACTTCTCAAGATCAATTTAGACTGTGTCATCCCTGAAAATGAGTGTGGCCATTGGTGGGACTGTCAGACACAACATATGGGGTAAAGGAATGAGTGTGCTTGCAGCTCACCTTGATTGAGAACATGAAAAATGAATGGCTCTAGGCCTACTACCCATCTCCATGCAACAAGAAGCCCTCCTCCCTGGCTGCTTTGTGGGGTTTAAAGACCAAGAGGCATCACTAACCATTTTGCTGAAGTTCCAGATGATTTTTGCAGACTGAATGACTGGGAGTGGATGTAAGTGGAGATTTCCCAAAGGAAATGGTTGTGCACTTGAGGGCTGATGAGCTAACAGGGCTAGGTTGGGAGTAGTAATCCATAAAGGGTCTTGTTCCTTTGAGGGGGCCCACCTACCACTTTAAAGTGGACCCCCTTTGAGGTTCATGGCAACTTTCAAATTAGCTAGCCCTGACTTTTCCTCTGTTAAGTTGTTCTTTCCAAAACCATGGAGCCATGATGAACTCAAGGACAAAATGTCGACCTCTGGTCCAGGGGAGAGATTTTTACCTTACCAATTGGACCAGGTCTCAGAGGGCTCAACACAGAAAGGAAAATGAGGCTTTCTCCTTCTTAGTCAGAGAGAGTTAGCTGCCCTCTGAAAGAGGAAAGGGCTAAGGTAGGACACTCCAGTAATCCAAAGACGTGCTCAGTTACTCAGTCGTGTCTGACTCTTTGTGGCCCCATGAACTGTAGCCCATCAGGCTCCTGTGTCCACGGGATTTTTCAGGCAAGAATCTCAGAGTGGGGTGCCACTGCCTACTCCAGGGGATCTTCCCCATCCAGGGATCGAACCCATGTCTCCTGCACTGGCAGGAAGATTCTTTACCACTAGCACCACCCAAAGATACTGGGCTATTATCATGGTCTGATAGAGAAGCCACACTGTTTTTGTTAACCATCCAAAGGAGGTCTGTGCAAGCAACATTTTGCATCAAATTGTCATCCAGTTTCTAAAACACAGATGACCAAGACAGCCTTAACATTTCCCTCAGCTTGATTAAACTCTGGATAGGTTTCTTCCTGGTTCTGGTCCCTGACTTCCCTTTTCTTAGTGCATTTTCTTTATAAAACTTATAAGTTCTTTTTCTACCCCTTCAAAGTATATGTAAATCTTTTTTTAAAAAGTCCTCTGACAGTTTGATAACCCAGGAATATACTTCTCAAGGACCTGGGAGCTTAAAATCTAATCATTAAAGCACACGGCACCACCATCCTTCAGTTCCGATGGGAGAGTAAGAGCCCAACGTCTGCGGGCACTTCACCTCAAGACACAAGACTACCTCTCGTTGTAAAGATATGATCATGGCCCAGGATCTCCCTTCACCCTCAACGTTTTTTGTTTCAGTGGAGCTAATTTCAGACTTGAGTTCTGTTATGGCATCGCAATATCCTTGAATAGTCTTCCTCGAATGTTTAACTTTATCCAGGGCAATTTTTGCTTTGACGCCAACAATTTTTGCTTTGACTGTAAATACAGTCAAGCAAAACATATCATGTTCCCATAGACTGCGATTGCTTTACGGACTGAAAAGAGCGCGGGCCAGACTGTGTGGAGCAAAGCGTCTCCTGGCTTGCACTTCTCCATCAGGGATCCTGAGAAGGTACGTCTGGGTCAAAGCTGAGAAGGAAGGAGGGATGTCACCTCTCTCCAAAACTGGGGCACCATCAGGGAACAAGAAAGGGCTTGCTGGGGTTGGCCTTCTGCTGCTCAGTGTACAGCCTCACTGGATCTGACAAAGCCTGATAGAGCCCTCACTTTGCACCGCGCACTGCCCTAAGCACTTTACAAATAATAATCACTTAATTCTTACAGTAATCCATGAAGCAGGTTTTATTAACAGAACACCCTCATCTGTTCAGTAAGGCATACCTCTGACACCAGAGAAAGCTTAAGTGAATTTGCTCAAGCTCACATTGTTGGGAAGCACACAGCCCTGGCATTTTGGTCCCAGCACCTGTGTTTTAACCACTTAATTCTATTGGCAAATTCTACAGCTAGAACCAAAGAGCACAAAATCCCAGGCCCAGTGAGACCTGACCAAGAAACTAGGCACATGTCCGTGAAGTGTCCAAGTGTCTGCCGGAAAGCGAGTCCCCACTTCAGAACTAAAGCAGCCTATGATGGGCCCCCACCACACCCCCATGATGTCTGCTATCCCACAGGGCAGGGCTCTTCTGCATCAGTGTCCTCCCATTTCCTAAGGTCAGAGGGGATTCCTGGATAAAGGCTCTAGCAGATCCCATCTGTAAATCTGCTTTTGCAATAGGCACAGGCAGGGCCATTCCTGGGAAAGGCCTGTTGTCCTGCAAAGGGTTGCAAAGAGGCAGCAGTGTCTGAGATTATTGAACGGTATCCAAGTTCTTTCTTGCCTGCAGTTCTGAAGCTCAGAGTGACTCTTGCTGATCTCTGTAGTACACGCTGAAAATGAAACAGCAACTCCGGCTGCCTTCAAGGGCAAACCAGAGTCCACATCCAGTGCAAACACAGAGGACCTTTTTCCTCTCCCCTTGCTCCCTTCCAACCTACATGGCTCCCTTCCTGCTTCAAAACGTTCAGAAGACCTCTGGCAGGAGTTGATGTTTGCACAAAGGGAAACAGTACAACTGGCACTTGGACTACACAAAAAACGCATCCCTTCACTGGGTCCCCCTGCATAGCCCTAGGAAGTCTGCGCAGCCAGTTCCTGGCCAGGCACCCCCTCACCAGCATTCTTTGAACTCTCCTTTCTTCAACTGTGAACAGCGAATCACAGAATCTGTGCTTTGTTCTCTCCAAGGCCATTATGAGGCTCAAATGAGATAATGTATGTAAAGCGCTTTGTAAACTGTAAAATGCTCTACAAATGTAAGGGATTATTATAAACCACAATACAGCGATGTTTTATGCTTTTATAAAATTACTGGCTGGAACTGCAGGAAGGGGAATCCCTCTGGTGATTTTTATTTTGCAAACAGGAGGACGTGGGTTTGCCTCTTTGCCAGGAACTGGATTCCTGGCAGCAGCTGCTTATTCCATTTCGCTGGGCGACGCACATATGGCCGCCGCGCGCCTCCCGCGGAGCTGACAATATGGACTACTTTGTTGGAGCACATCAAGGCAAAGCGTCTTTCGCCTCCCCAGCTATTTCTAATTTGCCAAGTCTAACACCTAGGCAATAGAGACTTTCAAGTCGCACTTCACCATGGCAGCATTTGTTTTTCCAGATGAGATTTTTTTTCCTCCTCCTTAGCAACCAGAAATTTACAGCCAGACACCCCCATAAAAACAGCCTTCCCTGGAGCAGATTAAAAAAAAAAACTCGGGATGCTGCTTTTATAAAGCTTTGCCATAGTTAAAATGAACATGATAGTAATATTTGTCCTGGACTAAGTCTGGACCAGCTGGAAAGGATTAAGCTATGAACAGGTTCCTTTTTCCGCGTCTCAGCATCGCACAGATAGGGCGCGCCGATGACAAAGCTCAGGTTTTCCGCGACGGTGCTGAGTGGCCTCAGCATCCTGCATCCCTGCCGCAACCTGCGTTCTTTTGAGATCACTGTATGACGAAGAACTACTACTTGCTTGTAAATGTCAAGAGGAATTATGAACATTTGCAGAAAAGCAACTGTTTGACTAATTTCCGGTCCCGTGGAGCAAATACACTACCCTATGTATTCAATATTTAGAACCTGTTGCTGACAGCCAGACCGTGGCAAGCTTCAACATTATAGGATCGTAAATGGAATTAGATAACCCAGAGCGTGGCTCAGACTCCAGAACTTTAAAAAATATTATGAAAACTCCAGGGGGCAGGCGGGCAAAAAAAAAATTGGAGGGAAAGTAAAATATAACAGACTCCCAACAAAGAAAGAAAAGGAATTCTAGACTACATCCTAGAATAACTATTTTAAAACATAAGACATAAAGAAACAGGTGGTGATTAATAGCTCAGAAAGATCTTTTTTTCTATTAGATTTGAGACATAGCAAAAAGAAATGAAAAGAAAAAGATGAAGAATATTTATTGAGATGAGAATATGCAGTAAGAATTTGCAATTCCAGATAGCAGAATGCAGTGCATCAGCTGGAAGCCTTTGCATTTTAAATTATCTGTTTCTTTTTAATTGACCAGATTAATTATTTCCACCTTGCCACTTGGCAGGTAGGTCATTGTTCCTTTTCACAGCATTAATGAACCCATTCACTTTTTCTCCATGTAATTAAGACTGTGAGTTACAGATCACATTCTTAAATTGGCTTAGTGTACAGACAACTCAGTCTTTATTAAGCAAAATATATGACACATCAGGTATTTCTCATTGACAAAATGTTGACTTTCTACTGAGTTTTCCTCCAGTTGCTGTGAGAGTGGTGACTTTATGGTTTTTTGTTTGGGTTTTCTTTTTTATATAAGAAATAAAGACCTATAAAGGTTATAGCATCTAGGGAGGTGTTTCATTCTTAATGTACTTAAAGTCTGGAGACTTACAAGGCAGTTGATAGATTCAAGTATTTCTATTGCCACCAAAATTCTGACTAAGGTCTTTCATGAGCTATTTGAAAAGAAATAACTTTGCTAAAGTTAGTTAAGTGAAATGTATTGCTCTCTTCTGTTAGCTTTATTTCCAGGCCATTTAGGAAACCCTAGGAACATTAAGAGTTACTCAGTGCATTGAATACAGTAGCAGAACACAGTAGAGAAAGCTTTATTTGTGGTGTCTACAGCCCTCAGGAGACAAGTTTTAATTTAAGCCAACCCAAGCTGTCCCTCCCAAAGCATTCAGTTTCATTCAAGACTTCTGGATCTCAACTTGCTTCCCAGAAAAACTAAATTTAGAACTAAAGATTAGGATGTTTTCATCTTTCAGGACTTGAACTGGGATTTGTTCCATAAAAATGAGTCTGGTGGAGCACCTCATCAAAAAGGAAACTGTTGGACAGAGATCTTAATGGTGGTCATCATCCCTGGAGGCAAAAGACTAGCAACACAAATTCACCATAGTAACATGAATTCATTGTTTTTGCATACTGAAAGCTTATGAGAAATTCTATTTGCATTGTCTGAATACAATGGGATTGGGATCAAAGACCAAACAATGGACTTTTTTTTCCCCCAGTTCTTATTCCATTTCTGGAATGAAATCTTTTAATCACAGGTAATAACCAAGCTCTACTAATCTCTCTGTAAAACAAACAAACAAACAAACTACTCAAGTATGTAACATAACATAATTTCCTAACTTTTTAAATGGAACTTACATTTTGCAATCTTTTGTCTTGCAGTTGTGAAACTTTATGGTGTTCTTTCTCCTTTTGTCTACTGAGATTTCAGGTGGTTAACTGCTATATTTCCTTCCAACCCAAACACAAAAGCAGTAATGATATCCATGTGCTTCAATAAAGGCATGCTGGCCTGTGGTTATGTTTTAATAAGTGCCTAAACTCACATTCTCACACAGAGTCAAAGTCAGCTGGAATGGCATTTTATCTTGGTTCCACGTATGGCAGACTGGTTGTGACAAAAAACACACAAAGCTAATTGCAGCATGGCTTACATTGCTCTGTCTTTTGCACTCAAAGGGATGACTTAAATGTGCTTCACCCCTTGTTGGGGTGGCTTGAAACAGCACGCAGTCTTCATATGAACAGGGCATTTCAAATTCATGTCATAGGCATGTGTGGGAATAGAGGTGATGGGAAAAGAAACATCAATTTCAGGCACTGGAGTCTTTACACTCTCTGTTGGAGTCCTCTTTGGAGCCTGGACCCAAATTATTTTGTGCTGGGTAAGGCTGAAGCCTGGCGCCCTGGAAAACACAATAATTAAAGGGAAACCTGCTTTCCATTTCCAGGAAGCTAACCAAACTAGGGGACCACCTCAACATATTACCAGTTCTGGCTGGCCAATTTCACCATGGGGACAGTGTCATGCTAAATGATAGCAAGTCTATCTCTCTGCTGTCTCCTTCAGGAATAGGCTGCCATGAAACAAAAACATCTGTTTTGAGGAAATCCTTGGGCATCATAAAAGCTCCCTGCTCCCTTCTTCAACAGGATTTTACTTCTGTGCTGGCACAAGACGGCTGCCAGACATAGCACTTAGGAAAACCTGCATATTATAACAGCCAGCTCAGCTGCTCTCACTTCTGGCTTGGCTCTCTGGAGCCACATCTTTAGCAACACCTCCCCTCTCACCTCTCTCCTAGCCTGTCTCCCTCCCCATCCCAGAAGATGCTGGAGTCTGGATCAGGACTGAAAGCAGAGAAAATGGAAGCCATGACTGGACTAGGTCTTAAGAACAATGCTGTGTGTAAAATACTGTATAGGCCATTTAAAAATAATCATCATGAGGAATCTATCCAGTAACTGCAATACCGGCTTCCAGTTTTCTGATGTTTCATGTAAGATGCTATTTTATGTTCAGAAACACTGACATTTTTCTTGGTGTAATGCGTTACTTTGGTCATCAATTAACTGGGCTCTCTCGCCAATCCACACCACTTGCCCCCTACCTCTCTCACCCCATCACCAATACCCTCACCACACGCCCTCCTAGCCCCCCCGGGACCACGCAGCTTTTTAAACTCTACTGTGCACGTCTTCCCATCCAAACTGCCAGTGGCTTAACTGGACTTGGTGGGAGGAGCCAGATCTCCCTACTAGGGACAGGGCAGGGTAAATCCCAAGGGGGCTCATGCATCCTGGTCAGCAAGAGAAAAATCATACTTCTACAACAGAAATTACTGGCCACACTGAAACAAATGCAGAGATGGGGGATCCTGAGAGCTCCAACTCAAGAAAGCCAAACATGGTGGATGGATGATGTCCTGCTGAGCCAGTGACCCCAAAGGTGGCAGCTCCAAGGGGAATGCAGGGTGGAGTGGGGACGGGTACTAAAAGGAAACAACTAAGCCAGGAGCAGATGGTATTTATATTAGAATGGCAGCATATACTTGTCATTTATATTTGCATGAATTAACATTTTTACGTGATATTTTTCAGTAAGTTAAAAAAATTTATACATGAAATATAGTAAATGTTTGCTTTCACTAAATTTAAACATTTTAAAAATTAATTCTGAACATTTTTTAATAAAATACTTTCCAGGAAGTTATTTACACAAAATAAATATTCCATCCCCAATCCCTGATGGTGGTGTTTTGCTTCAGAATTGTGATTGTCTTAGGGAGACCTCCCCTTGTCCTGGGACCCAAGGCTATCACATCAGAGACAGTGCTCACATAATTGATCTGTATTATTATCATTAAACCACAGAGTTCACAGAGCACTTTAGAGCCATTTCTATCCTTTTTATCAATTTCTCTTTCGAAAGGTCCCATTTCAACTGACAATGCTCAGAAAGAAAACTGAGAATCTTGGATTCCCTGAAATAAGGAATTACATTGCTGATTTATCAGAAAATACCTAATCTTGGTATCTTGATATCTTTGTATCTTGGCTTCCTCAGTGGCTCGCAGGCAAAGAATCTGCCTGCCATGCAGGAGACATAGGAGACACAGGTTCAATCTCTGGGTTGGAAAGATCCCCTGGGGAAGGAAATGGCAACCCACTGCAGTATTCTTGCCTGAAGAATTTCATGGACAGAGGAGCCTGGCAGGCTACAGTCCAACGGGTTGCAAAGAGCTGAACACAACTGAGAGACTAAGCATCAGCACACTGACCCTGGCCATTTGGACAGTCATTTCCATCTTCCTCTTACAATGTGGGACGGTGGAAAGATCCAAGCAGACTTGAGTCTGGATCTGGTTTGCCATTTAGCACCTCCATGACCCTGGGTGAGTTATTTGATCTCTTTGGATAACAATCATCTCACCTGGAAAATGGTGATGATGTTATACATTTTTCAGGGCTCATTTGTGAGGACTGTATAAATCCAGATCTCAGTGTGTGGCATTCATTCCCCAGGTAAATGATAGCTTTTGTTATTGTTGACCCAGCAAATTCTACCCGAACTAGGAGGATAGCCCACAGTACCAAGGAAACTATCATAGTTTCATACACCAGTCTTAGAACCACTGAACCCTCAGCCAAGGCACATAGAATGTTGAGAATTTTGCTTCAGAAAGAAATGAAATGTTTCCAAAATCTACCTGGAAATAGATGGGCCCATTATTAATCAGGATAGGTTAAGTTTTTTAGCAGGAAAAAAATTCCCTGCACTTATGACAACTGAAGCTTATTTCTTGCTCAGGCTGGGTCAGCTGCGGCAATGCCACACTTTGTCTCCACTCTAGGAGCCAGACTGATGGGACAGCCCTTGTACAGAATATTGACAGGCCCCTGAGAAAAGGAGAGTGAACATTGGGAAGCCACATAACACCTCTGAAAGCTTCTGCTCAGAAGTAGCACCTGTGAATTCTGGTTACATTTCATTGGCCAAAGAAAGTCATATGACCAATTCTGACATCAATAAGGGGAAGAGTATAATTCTGCCCCAGAATGGAGCAGTAACTATTTTGAAAAATATTGCTATCTTCACAGGCCAACTAAACAAAAATATGAAGCTAAAAGTCTGGATATTAATGAAAATGAAAAAGGTAAGTTACAGGAAATGAAAGACAAGACATTGGTCAACTTTAGGAGCTAAAGAAAATCTGAGGTCTCATCATAACAAGGCCACACAAGAGTTTAGGTCTCATGACTTACTTGGGATATTTCATAAATGAACTAGACAGAATCTGGCAGGACTGGCTATCTATAACTTGGTGCTGTAGTGCTCTGAGGTACTTCTGGTAATATGGTTGCAGAAAGAGAAAAGTTACTACCATTTGTTAATATTGGGGAGGGGAACTCTGTCATTTCTTAACAAAAAACAAATGGTTCTCTCTACAAAGAAAGACATCTAAGGTCACATGACTGCACTCAGCAATTTGGTGATGAACAACAGACTGGTTCCAAATAGGAAAAGGAGTACATCAAGGCTGTATACTGTCACCCTGCTTATTTAACTTATATGCAGAGTACATCATGAGAAATGCTGGGCTGGATGAAGCACAAGCGGGAATCAAGATTGCCGGGAGAAATATCGATAACCTCAGATACACAGATGACACCACCCTTATGGCAGAAAGTGAAGAAGAACTAAAGAGCCTCTTGATGAAAGTGAAAGAGGAGAGTGAAAAAGTTGGCTTTAAGCTCAACATTCAGAAAACGAAGATCATGGCATCCGGCCCCATCACTTAATGGCAGATAGATGGGAAAACAGTGGAAACAGTGGCTGACTTTATTTTTTTTTGGTCTCCAAAATCACTGCAGATGGTGATTGCACCCATGAAATTAAAAGACACTTAACTCCTTGGAAAGAAAGTTGTGACCAACCTAGAGAGCATATTCAAAAGCAGAGACATTACTTTGCCAACAAAGGTCCATCTAGTCAAGGTTATGGTTTTTCTAGTGGTCATGTATGGATGTGAGAGTTGGACTACAAAGCAAGCTGAGCACACACATGATGCTTTTGAAGTGTGTTGTTGGAGAAGACTCTTGAGAGTCCCTTGAACGCAAGGAGATCCAACCAGTCCATCCTAAAGGAGATCAGTTCTGAGCGTTCATTGGAAGGACTGATGCTGAAGCTGAAACTCCAATACTTTGGCTACCTGATGTGGAGAGCTGACTCATTGGAAAAGACCCTGATGCTGAGAAAGATTGAAGGCAGGAGGAGAAGGGGACGACAGAGGATGAAATGGTTGGATGGCATCACCGACTCAATGGACATGAGTTTGAGTGAGCTCCGGGGGTTGGTGATGGACAGGGAGGCCTGGCATGCTGTGGTCCATGGGGTTGCAAAGAGTTGGACGTGACTGAGCGACTGAACTGAACTGATAATACGGCCCAGAAAGGAGTGTGCCACCTGGAACGAGGAAGAAACATTACGGTTGTAATGGGGCCAAGGGGTGGAAGCTCTGTGAGCTAGGGTATCTTTGACCTCCACCTTCTGTTGGTTACTAACATGCACTATTGACCTCCACATCCACTCAGCTGGTGGCCTGGAACAGGAATCCCCTTCTGAGATTCCATAGAAAGGGCTGAAAGGTCCCTTCCCATTTGCTTGAGCCTCACTCGGCCAGCTAACAGCTCTGAGCCGGCTGCATCTCCTCTGTCCACCACTCCTGCCCCTCTGGCAGATCATAAGGCAGATGTTTCCATCTCTGCTTCCATCTCTGCCTGGATTATAGCTGTTCAACCCAGGAACCAGCCTGAATTAGTTGTGTCTTCCTCTAAGGTTTTGTCCTTTCCTGGATGTGACTCTGCACTCTGGTACAACCCTACTGAGACCCAACTGCAGGCTTCCCCTGGGTCCTGGAAGCAACCTGAGTGAGTGGCAAAGGGCACAGTGGCTCTCAGTTATGACCCTTTGGACTCTCATGCCCAGGAACACTTAACTTAGCTGCATGCTCGCTCACAAGGGGGTGGAATCTGGTTGAAGAGGATGGGATCTGATTGCAGCTGCTCACGTAACAGCGCCTACTGTTAACCAGAAGTCGTGTAGCAGGCCTGTGCTGACAGGCCCTCACGGGCTCTTGCCCTCTCCCCATCTGAGACGTGAAGATGATTAATTGCAAACATTCTTGTTAGAAACTCACCATCGGGTAGTGCCTGGCTATTCCTTTGCATGCATTAATCCCACCTCTGTGTATCCCAGGTCCTTCATATAACTGAAATAACTTGTTTTGAGGAGGAGGTCTAGAACTGCCCCAAGAAAAGATGAAGCGCACTGAGATGGATGAGTGGGGAATAACTGGATCACACACCAGACCAGGTTCTAAGGTGAAAATGCCTCTAAGACTAAGTTCAGTGACAGATATGCAGCAATGCCAGCCATGCTTATGCAGAGGGAAATCATAGGGATCCGCTACTGTTAGTTTTTAAATGCTTTTCTGCTCAGGACCCTTCTTCCAGCACACACTCAGTCTTCTGAAAGGTCACGGGAGTGGGGACATGTAACACAGTTTGGTCTAATCATAGTGCTTCATACGCTTGTTTCTAGTCCAGCTGTGACCAAACAGAATCTTTCTCCGAGATTTTTAAATAACTTGCTCCTTGGATCAGTGAACTAGGTCTCCACTAGAGGCGGCTAATTAAAGGAGTTTCACTCTGTGAGGAGACAGACTTTGTCTATTTGTCTCCACTGTACTCCTGCTCTTTAATCACTTCTTCCCCACAGCGTCAGCTTTCATGTCCAACTATGTCAGCGTACACAGCTTTCAGCCAACCATGGTTCCAACTCAAACTTAGACCAGCTTTATGCTCCTGGACTGCCTCCATCTCTCCAAGTCTCCAAATCAAATTTCCAGGAGCACAGATCAGATTGACATGACCCATAATTTACCACCAGCTACTGAATGGCTGCTCTGGGTGAGGTGCCCAGCCCAGGTCCAGTCACCCGGGCTGCAGAGGCAGGTCACATGGTATCAGGTTGGGCTATCTTGGCAGGAGGACAGTGATCATGGTATTTTCTTAGGGGAAGGGCTGGGGGGGAAGGAGCACGGTGAGTCAGTGAAGCAGGCACAGGACTGATACCCCCTGTACAGGTCTGAAGAGAGAAGAAAGAAGTAAGGACCCCATTTTATTCTTACTAGCATCCCTAATGGCCATACAGTGCTTTCATATATATTCAATGAATGGAATGAAAGAACATATGAGAGAATAAATGAAACTAATGAAGCAGAACAAGTGCTACTCAGAAGACAATTACTCTAACACCAGGACAAGAAGGAATCGGGACACCGCACAGCACCCCTCCTGAACTGGAGCTGTTCTGGCCTGCTCGTATGTTCCCTAACTCCAGACTTACCCCCTTCACAGGCTGCCCTCTCAGAGGGTGAGCCAGGAAAAACCCTGTCTGCCAGGTGTCTCACCCAGAACCTCCCTCTGGCCCTGCAAATTGCCCCCTGCCAACAACAGTTTACCCAAGAGGCATCTGGAGAGAGGACTTTATCTGCACTCCCTAATCAATCTCAGGTTTGGCAAGAGTGACCAGGAGTGTCAAAAATCTCTAGGCAAACAGATGCTTCTCATGAGCTCCCACAACTCACAAAGTTGTCAACTGTGTTAAAGAACAAGAAACCATAATACTACCTGAGTCCACTACCCTTGTTAGAGACATAGAAGGGAACGCATTGGGTTTGGACCCAAAAAAGGGTGAATTTGAGTTTGAGTCACTTGATCTCTAAGGTGCTCGCTTTCTTTGGAAAAAAGGATAATTACATCTATTCTCCCCACATCTCATTGGTTATAGTGAAGAATAAGTTGAACAATATTTGTGAAAAGCATTTGCAAATGGGTGAGATGCTGTACAGACGTGAGAGATTTTACTAGCATGAGCACACAGTTAGCAAGTAAATGGACTGGTGGTGGCGGAATCCTCAGGCAAAAAGGTAAGTTAAGATGCTGTTGCGAGTCACCAGCTACGGGCAATGCTAACTGGAACCCAGGCAGAAGCGGTGGGAATGGAGGAAAGCAGCAGGGACCCTCTCAATTTTCTGGCCCATATGAGGCATCTAAGTTTTTAAATAAATGAATGAAATATCTCGATTCATTATAAAGAAATCATCTTTTCAAAACATACCTGTTCTAGTAATTTCTGAAATTCTGAATTTTACTATTTTTGTAACAGCAGTGAACTTGGCATATATTTTATTATTGCATTTATCATCTCGATTTAATGTATTTGTTAAATTTTTCATCTCCTCTTCTAGACTCAAATCCCTGCAGGGCAAGGGCCATGTTTTATTAATACTGAAATCGCTCCTGGTACCTAGCATACTGCTTAATGCATAATAACAAGTAATATGTGATGCGTGTGTGAATAGTCATATCACTATGGATTTATTTATTACTGCAAATCTTCACAATAAGCTTGAAAGGCAGGTATTTTAATTCCTACTTTAAAGATGAAGAACTAAGACCCAGAGAGGTTAAGAAAATGTTACCTAAGGTCCCAAAGCTGGGAGAGACTAGATTCAAGTGTCCCAGAGCCCACATCGCCTGTGCCCGTTTCCTCAGGGCCCAGCACGAGTAATAGCCCTGGAGGGCGAGGCCAGGGCTCATGTAAAACCTTCTACATAATGCAAAAATTGTTGAACTCACATCCAATCTGGGCTTGTTCTGGTTGGACACACATTTCACTTTAGGAAGAAATGAAAGCCTCTGGGAGTAGAGCAATACTGTGAAGACCACGGGGAGGATTGAATATGTGTGACCACTCTCTTCAGAGAATGATCAGCTTTTTCTGGGCCAATCCTCTGGGATAATGCGTGAAAAAGACTTTTAAACAAAACTAAAGGTGTACACTGACCTGAACTTGAGGAAACCTGCCATATCCCTCCCTGTCCTATGGATTCTTTATCATTTCAAGACAAGGACAGCATGAAAAGGGGAGAAAAGGACTCTACATCTTTCTAGCTAGGAAGGCAGCCAGCATCAATTGTCCAGGTAGGAAAGGGGGCTTCTAGCACCACCAGTAGTCCAGAATGTGTGGGTTTTTTAAGGCTGCGTGTCATTGATGAGGACAACCAAACTGCTATTCTATGTTTGCTACGTCCTTGTATTGTGTTACTGTTTCTTCACACTCATGAGCACATCGGACGGCCTGGTCCAGCTAACACGCTGATGCTCAAGCATGTCCCTCTAACCGAGGAGCCAGAATTCACTGTGCTCTTTGTAGAACACCATTAGAAACTGCTACATTAAATTTCACTATGCAAACACATGACCACCTTCTTAAAAGACAAGGTACCAGGCACTAGAGATTTAATGGTATTTAACTAAACTCAGAGAGTAGGGAAAGGTATAAAATATGAATGTGCAAAATGGTACAAAATGTATAAAAAGTAAGTGTCTTCTTCCTCAATCACCACTCATCTTACTCCTTCCCAGAGAGAACCACTGTTGACAGTTGCTTATGTATCCTTCCAGAAATGTTTCCATGTCTATATAAGCAAATATAAGACATGTATATCCTTTAGCAGAAAAACAATGAGGAGTTCGCAATACAGATACCCTTTTGTACTTTGGCATATCCATAAACAACATACTATAAATAATAAAAGAACTTATTAAATGGTTTTGAAAGAAATCATAAATGAATGGTGAATCAGTAAATGAATGAGATATACCATCTGCCTTCCTGGAGAAGGAAATGGCAACCCACTCCAGTACTCTTGGCCGGAAAACTCCATGGATGGGGGAGCCTGGTAGGCTACAGTTCATGGGGTCACAAAGAGTCAGACATGACTGAGAGACTTCACTTTCTTTCTTTCTATAGTTCCTTTTGGAGAAGGAAATGGCAACCCACTCCAGTGTTCTTGCCTGGAGAATCCCATGGATAGAGGAGCCTAGTGGGGCTTCAGTCTATGGCATTGCAAGGAGTTAGACAAGACTAAGCAACTAACACACACACACACACACACACACACACAGAGAGAGAGAGAGAGAGAGAGAAAGAGAGAGAGAGAGATCTGCCTTGAAATGGCCCTCAAATGATCATTTAGCTGTAAACTATCCACAGACCCTGTTCTTACCTCCCAGTAGGTCCCACTTTCTGGTTTCTGAAAGGCACCCTCCTCTCCTCACTCAAATAGGAATATTTATGAGCACTGACCTCCACCTACTTTCTCATCTAGGAATCCCAAACAAAAGCACTTGGGAAAGACAGGAGAAGCAGGCTGGGTTTTCCTTTGACAACATAAACACCCACCTCTAAAATCTCACTAATTTGAAATGAGCCTGAGTAATAGGATAATTCTGTACATAGAGTCTCACTGACACTAAAAACACTTTTTTCAAATAACATTCAGGCCAAGCCTGCCTTAATTCAAGAAAGAGCAAGATTCATATACTACTTGTTCAGTCCTTTGCTCAACAACTACAGATATTCTAAAACCCTTACATCAGTTTCTATTAATTACCTTAGCAAACACCTGGGCTGCTGGAACCAAGAACAACTTCATTCCAAATCAGTCAGTGTGAAGGAGTGAAATTTGACCATATTCCTGGCGGAGTTCGGGAGCTCCCAGGCTCAAACCCCCAGGCGGCTGTTGCACTCCCATCCATCCACACGGGTTCCTTGGGGCTGGGGTGGGAAGGGGCACTGAAGGCTGACCTAACCTAACCAGCACTACTGAGGTGCTGACCTGCAGCTGGTCCCTTACAGGGTGCAGACAGCCAAGGAAATTCCTAGAATCTCAACCTGCTTCTGGGACCTTGGAGTGAGAAGCCCAAGCATGGCTGACTTCACGGTCCCACACCCTCACTCTTCCCACAGGTGAGCTCCTGACTCCTGGCTGGCTCCCTCCACAGCCCCTGTGATTACATCTGGCTAGCCAAGCAGCCGGGCATGCAGATCTGTTCCCAGCAGCAGTGGCCCTCTCTACTGCCCATTCCGGAGACTCCCCCAAGATGCCCACCTCCACCATCCCATGCCACACAATGAAGAAGATCTGAACCAATCCAAAGGCTCTGAGGGGACAGGGGACCTGGTATCTGGAAGGCTCTCCTCACTTCAGCTGAGATCCATGGGAATAATGATTACAGAGCAGCTCACCTTTCCTCCAGGAAGGAATCAGACATGCGGGAATTTATATCCTGACTCCTTCACGCAGTAGACTCATAGCTGATGAGGTTACTGGACTTCTCTGAACCTTACTTGCACAATCAACAGAATGGGAAGAACAATACCTCCTTTACAGGACTGTTGTGACAATGAAACTAAACAGCATGGCAGCTCCCCATGGCAGGCAGCAAAACTAATATTAATTTCCATATTATGGCTTTCATCTTTAAACTGGGACCTCTCCCCTAGGTTAACAAAATCTCTCACCATTAAGAGTGATAATAATCACTCTTATCGTGTATATTTATTGAGGAAGGAGGAATACATTGCCTGGACTCTAATTTAGGACGACTGTAATTCTGAGCTGAATTTGAGTCAAGTTTTAGAACTTGAGGTCAATTACTTATGATATGGTCTTGCTCCTTCACTGGAAGGGCAATCAAGTTCCTCAAGGGCTTCCCTAGTGGCCCCTAGCATAGTGCTTGGAACATAGTAGGTGCTCAGTAAATGAGAAAGTAAATTCACACTCAAGGCTATCAGGGGCCTGCTATTCGATACTCAGCCAGAGCACACATGGGATAGATAGCAGCTACTGACTCAGGGCAATTCTAAGGTTATTGTTATTGCATTCCTGATATTTCCTTACAGACATACATGGACACAAACATCTGTGTATGAAGGCTCTTTGACAGCTGACTTTTGGAGGAGGGTGGGCAGGGGAAAGGAAGCAGGAAGCCTCTTTGTTTAAAGGAAGCTCAAGGCGGAAGAGAAAGAGAGACAGGACTAAGACCTGATCCAACTAGCGACAGATGTTCTGCAATCACTCCTGGCTTCAGAGACACAGAGAGCTGCGGCTCCCAGGTGGCTGCAGAGCTGCATGAATGTGACAGGGAGGCCCATTTGTTAAAGCCCCCACACCATTGCCAGAGGCCAGATTCACGGTTCTGGGCTGGGTCTGCCTCTCCAGGCACACTACCTGGGCCCTGAGGCCAGGAGGATTACCTTGATGGCCTCAGCAATTTGGCAGAAGCGAAAAGCCACTGAGATGCTGGGCAA
Organism: Aepyceros melampus; assembly: GCA_006408695.1. Taxonomy (NCBI): domain Eukaryota; kingdom Metazoa; phylum Chordata; class Mammalia; order Artiodactyla; family Bovidae; genus Aepyceros; species Aepyceros melampus. The sequence goes on along the minus strand of SJXQ01003110.1, from coordinate 84,597 downwards.
GCTGCTATTAGTGACTGTGTCTGTGATCTTCTGGCACTTGCAGCCCAGGCTGGCTGGTTTTGCAGTTTGCCCTGGCACTGAAACCTAGCATTTCAGAAAATTCTGGCAGCAGAATCTGAGAAGCAGTACCTTTAAAAAAAGGTGGAGAAAGCTATGTCGTGTTGGCAAAGCTCACCTGGGGCCACCTTCATCTGTCGCCCCCTTCCTTTGCGGCTCTCCGTGTCTCCTCTTAGCGCCCAATGCCTATGTAGTTCCATGCCCTTGCTGGGGGGAGGCCTGTGGATGGCCTTTCACTGTCTACTGGTTTATGACTCTCTCTTCCTCACCGTTTGACAGCTGGGCAAGACAGCTGAAGCAAGTCCCATATGGATTGTCAGCAAAGACTGGGGTGGGTGAAAATGGTTTAGACATGCAGCAGACACACCTAGCTCCTCACTGCGATGGCCACAGGGGCTTGGGCAGAGAGCAGTGGCCATCATGAGGCAGTGTGAGTGGTCTCGGGTCTCCTTCTATAGCCCACGGCAGCCCAAACAGAGCCAGCTGTGGGATACAGGGCCTTTCCTGCTACCCTCTAGGCATTAGCTAGGGTTCCCTTGTTGCAAGCAACAGAAACCAAGTAAATTAAGAAAAGAATGTGCTGAAAGGATACCGGGTAGATCACAAAATCAAAAGAAAGGCTGAATAGCTTAGTCGTAGAAAGGGCAGGAAGGAGGTCTTGAGACCCAGGTAACAGCAGAAACACACTTATTAATCTCTTTGAACCATTTTTTGGTCGTACTATCCAACTGTTCAAGATTCCTGGCAAATGAGATTGGCTTTATTTGATTGACAGACCAACCAAGACTTCACAGAACACAGGGGAAGGCTTGTTCCCAAAGGGAAATCAGGGTTCTACCAAGAGACAGTTGGACAACAGCTGGGTGGCCAAAATGAACAGGTGTCCACCAGCTCAAATCACAGAACCCCTTTCTCTTCACTCGCAGGCTTGCTCCAACTTGCTATCAACTAGATTTTACTATGAGATAAGTGGTGGAAAAGTGAAGGCAATCAAGAAGAGGAGGGAACTCGGTTACTGTTGCCAACTATCTGACAAAAGACCTTGGGAGGGGAGTCCTGGAGCTGCTTCCACTTCCTTGAAAAACTGAATAGAGGAATAGTATTCATCTAAGTCACCTAGATGCCTCCCTTTTATTTCCTCTGTCCCCCTAAGTCAAATTGGGTACCAATTTCTTTCACTTTATCCCCTGAACATTTCTCATCTCTACACAACACTTCAGACCTCCAATTTTTCACCTGCCCAGGGGCAGAGCCTCCTAACTAGTCTCCTTTCGTCACCACTTTCACCACTCAAAATTTCACATGAAATTAATGCCTGCTATCTGTCTGCTTTGAAGAAGTGGGTGAAAGAACTGTCTTCTCCCACTGTCTGAATACAAGATGCTGTGTACTGGATTATGTCTCGAAAATTCAATGTAGAAGCCCTAATCTCCCATGGGACTGTATTTGGAGAAAGGACCTATAAGGCCATAGTAAAGTTTAAGTGAGGTCACAAAGATAAGATCCTAGCACAGTAAGATTGGTATCCTCATAAGAAGAGTAAGAGAGACCAGAACTCTCTCTGTGTGTCATATGAGGACAGTGAGGAGGCAGCCATCTGCAAGTCAGGAGCTCCCACCAGAAACCAGAGCTTTATCTGGGACTTCTAGCCTCTAGAACTGTGAGCATGTATACACACACGCACAAGCATGTACAGTCCTCTCAGGAAGTCCATTACACACACGCCCAGAGACACACAGGCCAGGGAGCCCACAGTGGGCCCTGCTGCTACAGCAGAGCAGCACACACAGGTCTCGGCAACACCATGTCCATGTCTGTGTCCAGATGGTTGCTCAGACCATGCAGGGTGTGCTTAGACTCTCCTCCACAGCACAATCCACAACCACCAGCACGTCCCAGTGCTTCCAGCCATTCCTACTGCAATCTGCCAACAGGGAAGAAAGGGAAACGATTCACAGAAACCATTATCACTTGTGCAGTAATGTGGACTCCCCAAAACTGACTTTCTCGTCTGCCAAATGTGGGAACCAAGACAGCTCTTGCCCTGGGACAAAAATCAAAGGAGAGAAGGATTTAAGGAAAAAAAAAAAAAAAAAGAATCCCCCTAGACAGTAAGACCCACAATGCTCTGGGGCCACATCTAATTAGCTTACAGCCTCTGATGTCAACAACTTCCAAGGCTGGCATGGTGTATTTGCAAACACATTCCAGAAGGGTCAACATGATCTGGTGTTGACACAGGCCCCTAACTGTCAAAGGCAGTAGTTTTCAATTTATAGATGCTGTAAAGCTTTGGCAATATGATTGCTACAATGTGTGGTGTGTTTTTTGACAAGAATCAGGAGGTGGGTGTTGGGAAGTATTGATTCCACACTTGGTCATCGACTTGGGCTTCTGAGGGCAAAACTGCAGTGATTTCTCCTATGCAAGACAACAGCAATAGCAGTTCCAAACAACGAACCCTAGAATGATATATGGCTCTTTACTAGCAAACTCTAGGCTTCTACGTCAGACCAAAGGCACATTATTCAACAGCAAACATTGATTACCACCTATCACATGCAGGCACACAGTGCAGAATCGGCACCACAGGAGCACAAGCAACGGGGGATAAGTTTACCTCCAGGAGACTCAATAAATGTTAGGTTTCACTGCTTCCAAGGACACTCCTGAAAGGACAATGATGGAAGAAAAATAAAAACAAAGGAGAGGGGTGGCAATCACAGCTGCATCAGCCTTTGCTTCTATCACCTCAAGATGTGAGTGTCCACAGACACAGGTGTGGGACTTCTTTGGGTGGGTGGCAATAGAAAGAGTGACTTTTCATTGTCTGAGACCCAAAGATAATACTAGGCCTGATTATTGACCAAAATAAAACATCACCAAAAATATTCCTCATTTATTATCACTTACAGGGCAAGACCAGCATTTAGAAGTACTGAGAGTCCGGGGTTCCAAGTCCTGACAATATGACCCTCGACTGTGCAGAAGAGTGCCTGCTGTTTTGTGTGTGCATATACACGTACGTGTGTATGCCCAGGCCTACGTGCTGGTCTAAATCTCTCCAAATAGATCCCTTATGGTTTTCAAAAGCAGAGGTAGCCAGATCATTGACAGCCATGCAGCCAGGAAATATTTGCTAAATACCTCCAAGGTGCCAAGCATGCTGCTGACACAGAGAGGCTAGGGGGCAACTGTGTGACTCTCAGAAGTTAGCATTCATCTGCTTAAGAACAGAGAGAATATAACATAATTAGATTCAGATTCACACACTCATTTTCAGGCAATTCCAACCAGGAAAGGCTTTTTATCTTTACCAAAAGAGAAGGGGGGGGGGCAGAATGGTTATCTCTGCCAGCTAGAATGGCTAAAATTCAAAACAATGACAACATCAACTGCTGACAAGACATGGAGCAGCAGGAACTCTCACACATTGCTGGTAGGAATAAAATGGAATAGCCACCTTGAAAGACAGGTTGGCAGTTTCTTACAAAACTAAACATACTCTTATCATAAGTTTCGGCAATCATGCGCCTTGGTATTTACCCAAAGGAATTGTAAGCTTATTCCCCACCTCGAGAAAACCTGCACATCAATGTTTAAGACAGCTTTATGCATAACTGCTAAAACTCAAAAGTAAAAATAAACTGATTCTATCAAACATTTAGAGACAAGCTAATGCCTATCTTTTTAAAACTCTTTCAAAAAATTGCAGAGGAAGGAACACTTCCAAACTCTTTCTATGAGGCCATCATCACCCTGATACCAAAACCAGACAAATATAACACAAAACAAGAAACTACAGGCCAATATCACTGATGAACATACATGCAAAGATCATCAAGAAAATTTTAGCAAACAGAATTCAGCAACACATCAAAAAGCTCATACACCATGATCAAGTTGGGTTTATTCCAGGGATACAAGGGTTCTTCAATATATAGAAATCAATCAATGGGATACACCATATTAACAAATTGAAAGATAAAAACCATATGATCATCTAAATAGATGCAGAAAAAGCCTTTGTTTGACAAAATTGAGCATGTATTTATGATAAAAACTCTTCAAAGAATGGGCATAGAAGGAACCTACCTCAACATAATAAAGGCTATATATAATAAGCCTATAGTAAACATCATTCTAGACAAGACCGGGAGCTGACTGTGGCTCAGATCATGAAATCCTGATTGCCAAATTCAGACTTAAATTGAAGAAAGTGGGCAACACCACTAGACCACTCAGGTATGACCTCAATCAAATCCCTTATGATTATACAGTGGAAGTGGGAAATAGATTTAAAGGTCTAGATCTGATAGATAGAGTGCCTGATGAATTATGGAATGAGGTTCATGACATTGTACAGGAGATAGGGATCAAGACCATCCCCATGGAAAAGAAATGCAAAAAGGCAAAATGGCTGTCTGGGGAGGCCTTACAAATAGCTGTGAAAAGAAGAGAAGCAAAAAGCAAAGGAGAAAAGGAAAGATATAAGCATCTGAATGCAGAGTTCCAAAGAATAGCAAGAAGAGATAAGAAAGCCTTCACATCACTCAGAACGACTCCCATGTGTGAGGTTGGACCTAATAACATGACATTTAAAACTTAAAAATTATAAGATCCTGGACCTGGATCTTTAGAGTAAGTTGCAGAAGTACAGAAAGACTAGAAACACTTTAAAACTGAGTGAATACATTTCATCAATTTTGAGATCAATCTGAGCCAACATGATGATGGACAGCCAAGCTTGCTCATGAGACCTGAACTTGTGTTGGTAGCAATGTAAGAGAAGAATGAGGCTGTTCTGAGTCCTGACAAAGTCAATGCCATTCCAACTGTAATGGACTCTTATATGTGCTTCAATAAATAAATGATCTGGTTAGAAAGAGAAAGACAGATTCACATGTGCCCAAATAAAAGAGAGGAGGAAAATAGCTCATGCCAGTGATAGTAATGATGCTTACTTTTAATTATACCCTCTTTGTGTACCTTTTGGAAGTGAGTGTCAGAGGATTATTTTACTGTATTCATATTCTATGATGCATCAGAATGATAAATGTACTAGTTCTGAAATCAGGTCATGAGAACTCAGCTCTCTCCTCTACAATGTAATGACAAAGTTAATTGAGTTCTTTTCACTTGGTTCTTGCAAATACAAAGACTCAAACTTGCCCAACATAGAGTTATTTGAAAGATACATATATCTTAACATACATGATGAAATTTGTAAGATTCAAGGATGAAGAGACAATGTTCTAATCTCCCAAAATTAGTGGACAGAAACCTAGACTATTACTTAAGAGGAATCAAACTATGTAAGCATTTCAAACTTAGAAATGTAGACAAGCTTTAAAAGAGTGGGGGAAATCTATCAGTGATGAGAAATGCAGACTGTAGGCCATGAGAGGGTATAATTTACAAGTCCTTGTTAAAGAAACAGATTGAGATATGCAAAGAATCAAATTTTATAATTCACATAGCAAGCATATACATGAAAATTACTCAATATATGCTAATAACAATAAAATGTGATTATGTTATACCTCATTTAAAATATTTGTAAGAAATATGAAAAATACATCATTCTCCAATTAAAATTAGACCATAAGTGACAAGGGTTTCCCTTCATCTTAACCATTTAAATATTAAGAATTATCCATTGCTCATTTATCTGATTAGACAAGCAAGGGAAAAGATATCTTAATGTCTAGTTTGATGGATAAATAAGAATGTTACTCTGTGTGATTTGATCAATGAAAAATTGTTGTGGTTCTCTCTATATATCACATAGTTCCAATAAACAGAAAAGTAAACTAATGAATGATAATTGTAAAAATGTGATTATGTTATACCTCATTTAAAATATTTGTAAGAAATACTGAAAAATACATCATTCTCCAATTAAAATTAGACCATAAGTGACAAGGGTTTCCCTTCATCTTAACCATTTAAATATTAAGAACTATCCATTGCTCATTTATCTGATTAGACAAGCAAGGGAAAAGATATCTTAATGTCTAGTTTGATGGATAAATAAGAATGTTACTCTGTGTGATTTGATCAATGAAAAATTGTTGTGGTTCTCTCTATATATCACATATTTCCAATAAACAGAAAAGTAAACTAATGAATGATAATTGTAAAAAGATCTGTTTGATTCCTATATTGACTTGGTATGAGAATAAATGTCAGGATTCTGGTTTCCGATGAGAATGGAGAAGAAAGAAAAAGAAAGCAGATGAGCCACAAGATAAAATCTGTACTTTAATCTCTTGATTAAGATGCAACCAAGGTTGGGACTTCTGTACTTAAGGAGAATTTATTTAATAGGTCCGTATAGTTTCCTACCAAGAGAATCCACACAAAAATTTTACATAATATGACACACAGACATAATTTGATCTTCATTAGCAAGGAGTTCCTTATATATTTCAATCACTTGAATTTTCTATAACATTTTTTCCTAGAAACCATAATGCAATGAGTGTAATTAACTGAACAAGGATATAATTCATAGATGAAATATTAATTCAAATTGTATACTGAGGCAAAACATCATTTCTACTTGTTTTTATTCCAAGGGAAACCTTGTGATTATCCAGTAATCAAACATGGAAGGCTATATTATTCATACAGAGGATACTTTCCAGCACCTGTAAATCAACAGTTTTTCTATTACTGTGATCAGTATTTTGTGCCTCCTTCACAACGTTCCTGGGACCACCTGACTTGCACAGCAGAAGGATGGTCTCCAGAAGAACCATGCCTCAGTAAGTAAACCTCTTTAAGTTTATATGTGTAATCTTTGAAAGAGTGAAGAGACAAAAGTTGACGAGTAAGTACAGTTAAGTGTTACATGACAACAAAAAATCCAATAGAACTTCCCTTTACTAGAAGCTTTTCATGTAAATCCTGTGAGAGATACAGAGACTTTACAAGAAGATCTGCATCATTTATACATAGTTTAGTCACGAAACTAAAGACAAATAATATGGAATGTTATATGTTTCATTTTCCACAAACGTGGTAGTAGCTTCCATTTTTATTGTTACAGGTTATATTTGAATACCAATGCATTCTTATGTAAATTCTATAAGGTTAATCTTTAATGTACTATTTTCCCAAATTTATGTTGTATTTCTTTCATATTAATTTATGATCCTAAGGACAATGTATTTTCAATTATTTGGAAAATGGACATGCCCCACATCGTGAAGAAAAATATTTACAGGGTGAAACTGTACGAGTTCGCTGCTATGAAGGCTACAGTCTTCAAAATGATCAGAACACAATGACCTGCACAGAGAGTGGCTGGTCTCCTCCTCCCAGATGCATCCGTGTCAGTGAGTAAACTGGGCTGAGATCCCAGTGTGTTCATAATTTTCTAAGACTCAGCTGTATTATCCACTCAAAAAGTTTATATCAAATTCTTCTTTTGCCAAAGGACTTATTTAATTTTATTGTTTACAAATGTCTATGAGTGTACCTATAGATGTCTTGATAAGTATATGACAAAATACATGCACCTAATGATAGACATTAGTCAAGAAAATAGGAAAAGATCCACAAAGAATAAACATGTAATAACAGAGTGAGGTCAGAAAGATGACAGGAGTCTCACTGACTCTCCTGATATAAACGTAGACTTTGACCATCATTGCGGATAAGAGGATCTTTGTGGGGGTCCAGGAGTCTAACAGAGAAACAACAGCATGCTGCTAGAGTACAAAGGTTGAAGACTGGATTTCTCACTGAGGGTTAGAGCAGTAGCCTCATTTAGCCCCTGAGGTGGCACTGCTTAGTGCCAAGACAGACCCCTCAGCACAGGATTTTACCTGTGGGGAAATCAGAGTGTGTGAACAAGTGCCGCATCCTCATCTTCCAGCCTCTTCTCTCTCCCTTATCCAGGACACTAGGGTCACCGCATGGCTGGGGTGGGGACAGCCCAGGAACACAGCATCCAGGGCTAGAATTCTTCAAGGACCATGGGTCCTACTGACCATGTGGAGACCCCACCAGGGAGCNATCTTTTCATGTGTTTGTTAGCCATTTGTATGTCTTCTTTGGAGAAATGTCTATTTAGTTCTTTGGCCCATTTTTTGATTGGGTCATTTATTTTTCTGGAATTGGGCTGCAGGAGTTGCTTGTATATTTTTGAGGTTAGTTGTTTGTCAGTTGCTTCATTTGCTATTATTTTCTCCCATTCCGAAGGCTGTCTTTTCACCTTATAGTTTTCTTTGTTGTGCAGAGGCTTTTAATTTTACTTAGATCCCATTTGTTTATTTTTGCTTTTATCTCCAGTATTCTGGGAGGTGGGTCATAGAGGATCTTGCTGTGATTTATGTTGGAGAGTATCTTGCCTATGTTCTCCTCTAGGAGTTTTATAATTTCTGGTCTTACGTTTAGATCTTTAATCCATTTTGAGTTTATTATTGTGTATGGTGTTAGAAAGTGTTCTAGTTTCATTCTTTTACAAGTGGTTGACCAGTTTTCCAAGCACCATTTGTTAAAGAGATTGTCTTTTCTCCATTGTATATTCTTGCTTCGTTTGTCAAAGATAAGGTGTCCATAGGTGTGTGGATTATCTCTGGGCTTTCTATTTTGTTCCATTGATCTATATTTCTGTCTTTGTGCCAATACCATACTGTCTTGATGACTGTGGCTTTGTAGTAGAGCCTGAAGTTAGGCAGGTTGATTCCTCCAGTTCCATTCTTCTTTCTCAAGATTGCTTTGGCTATTCGAGGTTTTTTGTATTTCCATGCAAATTATGAAATTATGTGTTCTAGCTCTGTGAAAAATACCACTGGTAGCTTGATAGGGATTGCATTGACTCTGTAGATTGCTTTGGATAGTATACTCATTTTCACTATATTGATTCTTCCAACCCATGAACATGGTATATTTCTCCATCTATTAGTGTCCTATTTGATTTCTTTCATCAGTGTTTTTTAGTTTTCTATATATAGGTCTTTAGTTGCTTTAGGTAGATATATTCCTGAGTATTTTATTCTTTTCATTGCAATGGTGAATAATATTGTTTCCTTAATTTCATTTTCTACTTTCTCATTATTTGTGTATAGCATTGCAAGGGATTTCTTTGTGTTGATTTTATATCCTGCAACTTTACTATATTCATTGATTAGCTCTAGTAAGTGTCTGGTGGAGTCCTGTGGGCTTTCTGTGTAGAGGATCATGTCATCTGCAAACAGTGAGAGTTTTACTTCTTCTTTTCCAATCTGGATTCCTTTTATTTCTTTTTCTGCTCTGATTTCTATGGCCAAAACTTCCAGAACTATGTTGAATAATAGTGGTGAAAGTGGGCACCCTTTTCTTGTTCCTGACTTTAGGGGAAATGTTTTCAATTTTTCACCATTGAGGAGAATGTTTGCTGTGGGTTTGTCATATATAGCGTTTATTATGTTGAAGTATGCTCCTTCTATTCCTGCTTTCTGGAGAGTTTTTTTCATAAATGGATGTTGAATTTTGTCGAAGGCCTTCTCTACATCTATTGAGATAATCATATGGTTTTTATTTTTCAATTTGTTAATGTGGTGAATTACATTGATTGATTTGCGGATATTGAAGAATCCTTGCATCCCTGGGATTCTAAGAATTTGTCCATTTCTTCCAAGTTGTCCATTTTATTGGCATATAATTGCTGATAGTAGTCTCTTATGATCCTTTGTATTTCTGTGTTGTCTGTTGTGATCTCTCCCTTTTCATTTCTAATTTTATTGATTTGATTTTTCTCCCTTTGTTTCTTGATGAGTCTGGCTAATGGTTTGTCAATTTTATTTATCCTTTCAAAGAACCAGCTTTTGGCTTTGTTGATTTTTGCTATGGTCTCTTTTGTTTCTTTTGCATTTATTTCTGCCTTAAATTTTAGGATTTCTTTCCTTCTACTAACCCTTCTACTAAACCTTCTCCATTTCTTCATTTTCTAGCTGCTTTAGGTGTATCCCTCTCTTACATAGCAATCCTTCTAATCTATAAAGATTAGAAGCCCAGTCATTTCTAGGCTTCCTATTTTTGGGGAGAAACATGTCTTAGATTCTGTTTCTTTTGGCTTTTAGACTATCACCCTACTCCAGATATATGTTACCCTTTTCAGTTCTCCCATAAAATATGTCTGAGAGAACTAAGCATATATTCTAAACATGATTAACAAGAACTGTGAAGGAGAAGGGCAAGGTTTCATTCTAAATACACACTAACAAGTTAGACCTGCCATAGTTTCATGGATGCTAACAGAAGATGTGAGGCCCCTATGTCAGAGACAATGGACTTGATTACTCAGAGTAGCAGACAGGATACAATTTATGTTTTCTTCGGTAGCTCTTGCTCTCAAAATCAAACAAGGTTGACAGGGAATAGTCCAGTTGGATGCTAAACACTGAGTTTGTGTTATAGTTGAGTAACACCAAACTAAGATCATGGCATATGGTTCTATCACTTCAGGAAAAATAGATGGGGAAACAATGGAAAAAGTGAGAGACTTTATTTTCTTGGCTCCAAAATCACTGCAGATGATGATTGCAGCCATGAAATTAAAAGATCCTTGCTCCTTGGAAGTAAAGCTATGACAAACCTAGATAGCATATTAAAAAGCAGAGGCATTAACACTACCTTGCTGACAAAAGGTCAGTATAGTCAAAGCTATGGTTTTTCCAGTAGTAATGTATGGATGTGAGAGTTGGACCAAAGAAGGCAGAGCACCAAAGAACTGATGCTTTTGAACTGTGCTGTTGGAGAAGACTCTTGAGAGTCCTTGGAGACAGCAAGGAGATCAAATCAGTCAATGGTAAAGGAAATCAATTCTGAATATTCACTGGAGGGACTGATGCTGAGGCTGAACCTTCAATACTTTGGCCAACTGATGCGAAGAGCCAACTCACTGAAAAAAGACCCTGACTCTGGGAAAGACTGAAGGCAGAAGGAGAAAGGGATGACAAAGAATGAGATGGTTGGATGACATCACTGACTCAAGGGACATGAGTTTGAGCAAGCTCTAGGAGATGGTGATGGACAGGGAAGCCTAGAATGCTCCAGTCCATGGGGTAGCAAAGAGCCTGACACAACTGAACAACAAAAACAGCAAAAGCTAGGAAACTCTAAACTTCATATTGGGCTATAAGCAAACTTTACTCCAGGGGGAAACATTATCCTTACTGTGCTGAACAGAGAACCTGCTCTATGCTCCTGAGAAAGACACTATTTCTATCCATCAAAGCTGTTTGCAATGTAAACGTGCTTGAAAATATCGCTCAGAACAAATGCTGTTAGGTATTACACTCTCAAGACATCAAGACATTTGATTTAAGGATGTGATGAAATTGTTGATACCTTTTAAAAATGGAGTTAAGTGATAATTCTCAGACAAGAGATAGTCTCCTACATGTTTGTATAATATAGTACTCAATTCTCATTCTTCATCTACCCCCCCCTTGCTCTTTCATACATACAGCAGTGGCACTTGATATATGAATACAATATATCTTAGTATCTTGTCTAAGCTTTGGTTGTCATAATGGAATTCAATAACACAATTCCATACAGATCCAATGGATGATTTCTTATTCAGTCTATACAATCACACAACCATGTTTCATAAGTTCAGTTGTCTAAGAATTTTTGTCTCAGCTAAAGAGGAATAGGATTTGCATTCCAGCACATATCACATTATTGGAGACTTCATCAAAATTCTAAATTAACCTTGTAACATTGAGGAAAATGATCCTTTCTACATGACGAGGAAGATTCCTTGGAACCACAATTGGACATTTGATTCATCACATGAGAAGAATCTTATTTTTCAAATTTTTGACAAACATTGTGCATCGTTTTAATTATTTATTTCACTTTGCATTATCTTGATGCTTTCAGAATCCTGGTGGCACAACGAATATTTTAACACTTGAAAGTAATAAAAATGAATTATATGTATAACCATTTTCTGTTTAAGCTCTTAAATCAGCATAAGGTTAATAGAAGGCTCTAGAAATGGAAAACATATGCCTCTAGGGTGTTAATCAGACTGTTCCAAAGCAGGGATATTTCTAGTTTGGAAGATTTAAAGCAGTGTTTTAAGTCTCAAAAACTTTCACAGTATGCTTTGGACTTGATTGCTTTGTCAAATGTCTCCAATCTTGTGAAAATATTCCCTGATATTTAATTAACTGAAACCATCTTCTCCTCAGATGTAACCTCAATTGCAATTAGAAATGCATGTGTCAACATTTCTAATTAGTAGTGGTAATTAATATTTATTGAGGTGCACAGGGCAGGTGGTGATGTTCTAGACTCTTGAGTAGGATGAGCAGAATTTCAGAGAAAAAAACATCATGGCCAAGCACACTCTCAGGGTTTGGAGATGAAAGGATGAACAGTCAGTTTAGTGACTGTCATGTCATAATTGGCAATGGAGAAGCAAGCAGGACAAAAATAACTTGTCCAGTGGCTTTTTTTTTCTCCTTTCAAGTGTGTTCTTCATGTAATTTATCTAAAGGCTGGAACTAATCAAGATTTAAACAAACTCATTGAGGTACCTGTTTGAAAAGAAAAGGATGATTAAGAAAAAGCGACAGATATGAATAAGGTTGTTTATTTTTAAAAAAATCAACAAATAACACATAGAAAGGTTCAAATTTAGTAAGTTATAACGGCAAAGCATAGGTTCAATATAATACGGTTACACTGAATTTTAATTTCCTATGATTATGATCTGACATTTTATCCTGCAGTTGTTTATAACATGAAGTATTTTGAGATTTCTTGCATGCAGAAATATTGTGATGCTGTATAATTTTATTAAAATTTTGAGTGGGAATTAGAGCAAAACAGAGCCAAGAGCAATGGTTATTAATATAAGCCACATGATTAATATTCAAAACAAAATTAGTTTATAATATAGCATCAAATTCAACAAGATTAGTCTAATGTCATACGGTCAATATTGTATTTAGATTCAAACACACAATGCTGTAAGTTTAATTAATCATGTGAGTATATATATGAAAAGTCTAAAGTACTGAAAGTATATAATCTATATATAGAAGGAATAGAAAGATAATTTTTAAATAGCACTAAAAGCAATAGCACTAGAAATATGAGTCTTGATCACTTTAAAATAATACATATCATACTATATATACATATACAGACACAAATATGATGTTTTAAAAGTATTATATAAGTGACAATCAGAAAAAAATCTTCAAAGTATATGAAAGATACAAGGTTATCCTTAAAGTATAAAATACTATTGTTAATTTAAAGAAAAACAGTAACACTAAACTAGGAAAAAAATAAATAAATGGAACATATGGGTAATTGACAAAAGGAAAAATGCAAATGTATAAGTAAGTAAGTAAGTAAAGTCACTCAGTCGTGTCTGACTCTTTGTGACCCTATGGACTGTAGCCCACCAGGCTCCTCAGTCCATGAGATTCTCCAAGCAAGAATACTGGAGTGGGTTGCCATTTCCTTCTCCAGGGGATCTTCCCGACCCAGGGATCGAACCCGGGTCTCCCACATTGGAGGCGGATGCTTTAACCTCTGAGCCAAATGTATAGTAATAAAAAAACACAAAACCCAAGTTAAAATAACCATAAAAATTTTTGTTTGTTTGTTTAGCCTTTTAGACTAGTACAGGTTAAAAATGCTTGAAATACCATTGCCAAATGTGGAGAACCTGACATGGTTGCATGCTTTGGTGGGTGAGTGAAAATTGGTACCATCTTTCTGGATACACATTTGATTCAATGTATCAATTCCATTTATTGGGTTTATCTGAGGAGATAAAAAACAACTGGCTAAAGAGGAATTGGCAAAGACTAGAGTAGTGCTTCTAGTAGCAAAACTAAAAACAACCAAAATGGTAGTCACTAGCAAATTTAATAAATCATGAAGTGTCCATTGATTGAATAACATGCAACCATACTTTTGAGAAAAAATAATCAAAAAAGAGTATCAGGATTTAAAACCAAACTTTGGAACTATTAAATTAGAAAGACAGAGATATCAAAAACTTATACTCCAGAACAGTTCTCCTCAAGACATAGGAGAAAAATGAAGTACAAAGAGTGTCTTCTCTTGATGTACAAAATGATGATGTGTTTGTATGTAATTATTTAACATATTATATGCTAAATAATTCCACATTTAGACATAAATAATTCTAAGTTTAATTCAGCTATTTGAGTATCTTTCAATACATTGAACTGTCCTGTGTAAAGTAGCAATATAAATTTTGGATAATTTGTGTAGGATAGAGTGGTTTCTGTATAATAGAAGCTAAACCACCTAAAGCCATGAAAGGATTCATTTTTTTTTTTATAAGGCTTTAAGTCTTTAAATATATACTTTGCTCAGATATCAGTGACTATATATAAAATTACCTTCTAAAAGGCAATGGCACCCCACTCCAGTACTCTTGCCTGGAAAATCCCATGGATGGAGGTGCCTGGTGGGCTTCAGTCCATGAGTCGCTAAGAGTTGCACACGACTGAGCGACTTCGCTTTCACTTTTCACTTTCATTCATTGGGGAAGGAAATGGCAACCCACTCCAGTGTTCTTGCCTGGAGAATCTCAGGGACAGGAGCCTGGTGGGCTGCTGTCTATGAGGTCGCAGAGTCGGACACGACTGAAGTGACTTAGCAGCAGCAACATATAAAGAATACATAAAATAAGAACACACAAATTTCATACCAATAAAAATATAATGTGTGACAAAAAACAATAAACTTATCACCTACTTAAAAAATATATATATGCAAATTGAGTTAATCATGAAATATAATAGCATGCTTGATCCCATTTTATTAATCCTACATTTCAGAAATATTTTTATAAAGTCTATAATTGCTAGTTATTATTTTCCAAAGTCAAACTTATCTGCATTTTGAATTAATATAAAAAAGAAATATTCCATCTTAAGAAACCAAACAGCAATCCATTTAGCTATATTCTTCCTTGAGTAGCTATATTCTTCCTTGAGGATTTAAGGAAATCATCTTAGATAATTCACTCCATGGTGTCTGTGATAAGAATGTGATAGAACACGTCTATTACATTCTAGTTTACCTTTAATATTTCAAATGTCTTGCTTTTCATTTTTTCATAAAATATTCTACAGTAGACTAAATTCAAGTAATAGTTTAACACATGTTTCAATAATCTCTTTTAGGGCAATGGGAGACAGGAGTGGAATAAGCCATTCAAATTTAGAGGATTCTAATTTGGGAGGTATGGAGACAGGATGTTATATAAAATGTTTAGCATGCACCAAACTACTGATGATGGCAGAATCAGAATGGACACAAAATCTAGACTACCTGTACATCTAAACTGCGGAATTGGTAGAATATCAGATTTCTTTAGGTAATATTTCTATGTCTTTAGTCACCAAATTCTCTTCACAGCAACAGATGATACGGCAAAATGATTAATTTGAAGTTCATAAAGTATTACATGAGACTATTATATGGAAAGTGGGATCAGAAACAGAAATTAAGAGGTTGCCATATGAATGCTCAAAGCGCACAGCTTTGTCCAGAGTTCAACATCAAAATGTCTTATAATTTTGGCATTGTTTAATTTCTTCCATTCTCCTTTCATGTTTCCTGCCTTCTAAAGTTTGGTCTGGATTTTCAACAATACATTCTTATAGAATAATATTTCCTTTGTTTTGTTCACCATTGTTTACACAAAGCTATAATAAATCCTTTTTACCCTGAAGAAAAAAAAAAGCAATACAGCTCTTGTTAAATCTGAAATAAATAGTTCCATAAACTTCATCCGTGACTGAATTGCTTAGGTGGTGTTATATTGTTAATAAAATTTGTGGAGAGAAATAAGAACCTCAATGAAAATTAACATGTGACTTTTTAGAGTTTAGGTTTATATTGTTAATGAATGACAGCAATGTGTGAAATCTCTTAGCCAACTATAAACAAGTTTCAACGATTGGTTGTCTTAGGAGCAAAAGGGTAAAATAAATGCTCATTGTTTTGGAATAGTCATATTTTCACTGGTTAAAGGAAGAATATAAATTAAGTGGGCATTGCTATTCTCCCACCATCACCGTTCCTATAATTGCTTCAGATCATATCACTTGTACCAAACGTTAGAAGTAACAACACCCAGACAAAACCAGCCTTGTACTCCTGCACTTCTATAATGTTGCTACTAAAAGTTGGCTCTAGATGAAATAATTAGAAATGCAGAATCCCAGGTTCCAGATAGCTGTTTAACAGAATCTGAATTTAACAGGATCCACAAGAAATTCATGTGCACATTAAATTGAGGAGACATAAATTTAGAAAAAGTATTCAACAACAGCACCAAATTTTCATAGGCAAGTCAAAAATATCTAAATACTGTCACATTGGGGTTACATTCAAAATGTATTTCTGCAGAATAAAGTATTTCTCAAATAGAAGGGAGAAATTTAACTTTAAAAATATCTACCCTTAACATTTCAGTGCCCACAAATGGAGGTGCCCATGACCTTTTCTTTTCCTATACCTGACTCTCTTCTATAACAGGCAGGCTTTTTACACATTTAGGGTCTCATCATCTGAATGTCCAAGCTCCTTGTACTCACTGCTATAAATAAGCATGCAATGCCACTGTCACACTTCAGGGCAGTGATGAGATGCAGACCTGGACGATGGCTCTGGTTGCTCTTTCTAGAATTGGAGCAAGGTTCCACACAGGTGTAAGATCTCGGAGAACATACCCCAGGCTTTAAAGACTGGAGCAAAGCACGGTTAAAGGAGGACCAGAACCAAGACTTGGATCTAGGGTTCTTGTCTTCTGGGTCTGTGGGCAGCACTTTCTGTATGAAGATCATTGGTCATTGGACATAAGATTGTGGACCAATATCTTAAGATTTATGTAAATATTTTTTTTCTCTATTGTGTCCACAAGTCTGTTCTCTATATCTGTATCTCCATTCCTTCCCTACAAATAGGGATTTGGGGGGAGAGGAGAGGAGGTCAAGAAGGAGGTGATATACGTATAATTATGGCTGATCTTCATTGTTGTACAGCAGAAACCAAGACAATGTTGAAAGCAATTTTACTCCAACTAAGAATAAATTTTAAAAATATTCTTCTCTTTGAAAGGTGATTTGGTGGGGGAAAAAAAGACACTTTTCCAAATATATGCAAATTAATATTGTAATTAATTTTATGAAGTCCTGCACATATAATTATTCTAAGAGAACAAAAGAAAATTCACTTTAATGTGGAGCAGGAAACATCTGTGAACTACACCTTTTAACTTGGATTGAAGTCAGAAACCTTCCCCCCTTGTTAATTTAGATAACTTGAAAGAAATCTTAAATTCAATTTTCTTTCATTCCAAGGTTCTTTTTCCACAAACACTTTGGCCTATTATGTATTTCACATTTATATTATCAGATACCACCACTCATACTTTACCATAGTACGCATGAATACACTTTTAATCTAAAGTTTGTAGTTAAAACACTGAAATAGAAGAACGGGGAAGAGATCGGTGGGGAAAATCCGTTTCATAAAAGAACAATAACAGGACAGCAAAACCCTCTTCTCTCTTAAAAGAGAACAAAAGAAAATTCACTTTAATGTGGAGCAGGAAACATCTGTGAACTACACCTTTTAACTTGGATTGAAGTCAGAAACCTTCCCCCCTTGTTAATTTAGATAACTTGAAAGAAATCTTAAATTCAATTTTCTTTCATTCCAAGGTTCTTTTTCCACAAACACTTTGGCCTATTATGTATTTCACATTTATATTATCAGATACCACCACTCATACTTTACCAAAGTACGCATGAATACACTTTTAATCTAAAGTTTGTAGTTAAAACACTGAAATAGAAGAACGGGGAAGAGATCGGTGGGGAAAATCCGTTTCATAAAAGAACAATAACAGGACAGCAAAACCCTCTTCTCTCTTAAATAGACTATTTTAATTCTGAGCTCAACATTCATCACTTCTTTCCTAGACCTTAAGAAAAAAAAAAAAAAAAAACAGGCACATCTAGATCTGAATATTAACATTCAGTAAATATTTAAATTAGTGTAGAAGAGAGGGTATTTTGTAAACTCAATAGATTGTGCTCATTCATTCATAACTTCTTTCAGCTCTTTGCTTTGCATCTTATGTCTAAACACTGATTTCTATAACTCTTAATATATTTACAATAAATGAAAAACCTGGTTAAATAATTTTCTTTTTCTACAGAGCTGAAATTAATTTCAGTTTGCCATGAGGAATGCGAAAGTATTGTAGACTGTTTCGACAAAGCATGTAAAGCATAATGCTAATCAAAATTTTAACTGAATTGAAACACAGAATATCTCCTTTGATAATATATTCAATCCCTAATTGAAATTCAAAGTTATTAAAAAAAATTAAAAATTTCAGATGCTGTAATTTCTTAAATAACCTTTTGTTCATTACATGTTAAATATTTGACTACATTAAAAAATATTCAACTGCTTAGTGTTAAATCTCTTAGACACACTCTTAGCAAATAGTTTCATAAACCGAAGACACTGTTGTAAATGATGTGGCAGCCAGTATAAACTATCAAAATTTAGCAGGTATCATCATTAACCCACTTCAAAAAATCAATAATGCAAATATTTTGTTAGATATTTTAAATTCTTTTTACTCAATATTGATGATAAACTATTTCTATATGAATGTTATTGTTTCAAGTTTGCCTTTTTTATGTTTTGTTTTATTTTGTCTTGTCAAATTCCCTAAATTTAAAAGAATATTTAATCCTTAAAAATCTACATTTAGAAAAATAGATTTTATATAATAAATAATTATACTTGTGTAAAAAAAAAAAAAGAAAAAGAATTGGGTTCTTGGTATAAGCCTCTCCCTATATTGGAAACATTTAAAGATTATTTGCCACTAAGTCCATCTGTGCCCTCTCTTCCTGTTCAATTTATGATCTAATCATTTAGACAACACTGTCTTTGGAACTAGGTTATTCCTTTGAGTTCTCAAGGGTCACATTATGGCTGACAACAGTTCCTTGCAAGTATGTTAGCCATATTGGTATAGGATTGTTAAAGGTTTTTTGGTTTTTTTTTCCCCACAGTACTATGTTACATATTCATTCAGAACATGTTACATTTTAATAAACTATTTCTTTAGAAGAGCTTCAGATTTACAGACAAATAACAAAGCTATTACAGAGTTTCCCTATATCCTAGATTCAATTTCTTCTAATTTTATCATTTGACATTAGCACAGTCCATTTATTTTATTTAATAAAATATGATACATACTGATAAAATATGATACAATACTGATACATCAGTAAATAAAATCAATTACTTTATTGATTCAGAATACCTTACTTCTTATCTTTTTCTTGTTCTAGAATTTCATGCAGAATAGCACATTCTTTAGTCTAGGTATGTCTCCTTAAACTTCTCTTGGCTGTGGCAACTTCTCAGACTTTGTTTTTGATGCTTTCACTATTTTGAGGAGCAATAGTCAAGTACTTCATAGAATGTATTAGTTGGGATTTGTATTAGAGTTTCCTCATGACTCAGCTGGTATTATGTGTTTTGGGCGAGAAGACTACAGAGGCAAAGTGCTATTTTCATCACATTATATTAAGTGTACATACTATTGA
The DNA here is from genome assembly GCA_006408695.1 of Aepyceros melampus. Classification (NCBI taxonomy): domain Eukaryota; kingdom Metazoa; phylum Chordata; class Mammalia; order Artiodactyla; family Bovidae; genus Aepyceros; species Aepyceros melampus. Next base: position 64,891 of record SJXQ01003110.1, on the reverse strand, counting down.
CATGACCAATCACTCTCCAGGTAGCTCTAGTGCTCAAGAATTCACCTGCCAATGCAAGAGACAAAAGAGATGCAAATTCCATCCCTGAGTTGGGAAAATCCCTTGGAGGAGGAAATGGCAACCTGTTCCAATATTCTTATCTGGAAAATTCCATGGACAGAAGAGGCTGGCAGGCTACAGTCCATAGACTCACAAAGAATTGGACATGACAACAACTAAGCAGCAGCAGGATGTTGACCTTGGTCAGCTTTTTGAGACAGTGTTTGTCAGGTTCTTCCACTGTAAACATACTCCTCTCTCCATTTTTTTGTAAAGTGCTCTTTGGTAGAAAGTTGCTATGCATAGCCCATGCTTAAGAAATAGAGACTTACGCTTTACTCCCTTGAGGATAAAGTGTATATATAATAATTTGGAACTCTGCTGCACAGGAGATCTGTGCATTCTCTACCCATTATTCAGTCATTTCTTTTTATCAGTATGGATTCATGGATATTTAATTTAAACTTTGGGCTATAATCTGGTGCTGCTTTATTTTATTCTTCAAAGTGTTCTAGCCATAGTCTTTGAAATTAGACCCTTTCTGTTAGATCCTGTGTCATTATATCTACTACTGTGGGCAAGAATCCCTTAGAAGAAATGGAGTAGACATCATAGTCAACAAAAGAGTCTGAAATGCAGTACTTGGGTGCAATCTCAAAAATGACAGAATGATCTCTGTTTCTTTCCAAGGCAAACCATTCAACATCACAGTAATCCAAGTCTATGCCATGACCAGTAATGCTGAAGAAACTGAATGGTTCTATGAAGACTTACAAGATCTTCTAGAATTAACACCCCAAAAAGATGCCCTTTTCATTATAGACGACTGCAGTGCAAAAGTATGAAGTCAAGAAACACCTGGAGTAACAGGCAAATTTGTCCTTGGAGTACAGAATGAAGCAGGGCAAAGGCTAATAGTGTTCTGCCAAGAGAATGCACTGGACAGAGCAAACACCCTCATCCAACAACACAAGAGAAGACTCTACACATGGACATAACCAGATGGTCAACCCTGAAATCAGATTGATTATATTCTTTGCAGCCAAAGATGGACAAGTACCTTGGAGTACAGAATGAAGCAGGGCAAAGGCTAATAGTGTTCTGCCAAGAGAATGCACTGGACAGAGCAAACACCCTCATCCAACAACACAAGAGAAGACTCTACACATGGACATAACCAGATGGTCAACCCTGAAATCAGATTGATTATATTCTTTGCAGCCAAAGATGGACAAGTTCTATACAGTCAGCAAAATCAAGACCAGGAACTGACTGTGGCTCAGATCATGAACTCCTTATTGCCAATTTCAGACTTAAATTGAAGAAAGTAGGGGAAATCACTACACCATTCAGGTATGGCCTAAACAAAATCCCTTACAATTATAAAGTGGAAGTGAGAAATAGATTTAAGGGACTAGATCTGATAGACAGAACGCCCGATGAACTATAGACGGAGGTTTGTGACATTGTAGAGGAGACAGAGTGCAAGACCATCCCCAAGAAAAAGAAATGCAAAACAGCAAAATGGCTGTCTGAGGAAGCCTTACAAAGACCTGTGAGAAGAAGAGAAGCAAAGAGCAAAGGAGAAAAGTAAAGATAGACCCATTTGAATGCAGAGTTCCAAAGAATAGCAAGGAGAGATAAGAAAGCATTCCTCAGCGATCAGTGCAAAGAAATAGAGGAAAGCAACAGAATGAGAAAGACTAGAGATCTCTTCAAGAAAATTAGAGATACCAAGGGAACATTTCATGCAAAGATGGGCTCAATAAAGGACAGAAATAGTATGGACCTAAGAGAAGCAGAAGATATTAAGAAGAGGTGGCAAGAATACACAAAAGAACTGTACAAAAAAGATCTTCACAAACCAGATAACCATGATTGTGTGATCACTCACCTAGAGCCAGACATCCTGGAATGTGAAGAGCAGTGGGCCTTAAGAAGCATCACTATGAACAAAGCTAGTGGAAGTGACGGAAATCCAGGTGAGCTACTTCAAATCCTGAAAGATGATGCTGTGAAAGTGCTGCACTCAACATGCCAGCAAATTTGGAAAACTCAGCAGTGGCCAAGGACTGGAAAAATCCGTTTTCATTCCAATCCCTATGAAAGGCAATGCCAAAGAATGTTCAAACTACTGCACAATTGCACTCATTTCACACATTAGCAAAGTAATGCTCAAAATTCTCCAAGCCAGGCTCCAACAACATGTGAACTGTGAATTTCCAGATGTTCCAGCTGGTTTTAGAAAAGGCAGAGGAACCAGAGATCAAATTGTCCACATCCACTGGATCATCGAAAAAGCAAAAGAATTCCAGAAAAAATATCTATTTCTGCTTTATTGACTATGCCAAAGCCTTTGTGTGGATCACAATAAACTGTGGAAAATTCTTCAAGGGATGGGAATATCAGACCACCTAGCCTGCCTCTTGAGAAATCTGTACGCAGGTCAGGAAGCAACAGTTAGAACTGGAGATTGAACAGCAGACTGGCTCTAAATAGGAAAAGGAGTATGTCAAGGCTGTATATTGTCACCCTGCTTATTTAACTTATATGCAGAGTATAGCATGAGAAACACTAGGCTCGAAGAAGTAAGAGCTGGAATCAAGACTGCTGGGAGAAATATCAATAACCTCAGAAATGCAGATGACACCACCCTTATGGCAGAAAGTGAAGAAGAGCTAATGAGCCTCTTGATGAAAGTGAAAGAGAAGAGTGAAAAAGTTGGCTTAAAGCTCAACATTGAGAGAAACAAGATCATGGCATCTGGTGACATCACTTCATGGCAAATAGATAAACAGTGGAAATAGTGTCAGACTTTATTTTGGGGGACTCCCAAATCCCTGCAGATGAAATAAATGCATCATGAAATAAAATGACGCTTAGTCCTTGGAAGAAAAGTTATGACCAAACTAGACAGCATATTAAAAAACAGAGACATTACTTTGCCAACAAAGGTCCATCTAGTCAAGGCCATGGTTTTAAAAGTAGTCATGTATTGATGTGAGACTTGGTCTATAAAGAAAGCTGAGCACTGAAGAATTGATGCTTTTGAGGTGTGATGTTGGAGAAGACTCTTGAGAGTCCCAGTCCATCCTAAAGAAATTGTCCTGAGTGTTCATTGGAAGGACTGATGTTGAAGCTGAAACTCCAATACTCTGGCCACATGATGTGAAGAGCTGACTCATTTGAGAAGACCCTGATACTGGGAAAGATTGAAGGCAGGAGAAGAAGGGGATGACAGGGGATGAGATAATTGGATGACATCACTTACTCAATGGACATGAGTTTGAATAAACTCTGGGAATTGGTGATGGACAGGGAGGCCTGGTGTGCTGCAGTCCATGGGGTTGCAAAGAGTGGGACACAACTGAGCAATTGAACTGAACTGAACTGATCAATGCCTTCAATCTTTCCCAACATCCTTCAACATGTCCTTACTCTCTTGCACTCCAATATGTTCTAGGCCTATTTTGTATAATTTCTGCCTCATTTTCGTATCATCCATTTCTCCAATGAGCTTTGGTTCTTTTTACTGGGGAATGGTATTATAAGCCAAAAATCTAGCATCTAGGTGTGATCATTACCACTAATGTGTGAATCATTGCCTCTAGGCTTGCTCAACTGACAGAGTAAGGAAATATATGTGTGTATACTGACCCACTGCTCAGTTAGGTCTAACTCTTTGCGACTCCATGGACTTTGGCCCACAAGGCTCCTCTGTCCATGGGATTTCCCAGGAAAGAATACTGAAGTGGTTTGCTGTTTTCTCTTCCAGAGGCTCTTTCTGACCCAAGGATTGAACCTGAGTCTCCTTGCACTGCAGGCAGATTCTCTACTGTCTGAGCCACCAGGGAAGCCCCTTCATACCAACCCATGTACACACTTATCTATAAATATTTTTTATGCAACCATACCCAATTTTATTAGAGTTCATAATGATCTTTCTGACTTTAATCCATTTACACATGGATCATTTTAGACTCATTCTTTTGCTTATCTCTAAACTTTCCGACAGTGAGAAGAACCTGGTTCCCGCCATCTGCCATGCATTTACTTAATTGCTCTTTTCTAGTATATGTGATTAGCAGGACGGGAATTTTAACCTCTACCCCTGTGGGAAACAACTGCTGCTAAGTTGCTTCAGTCATGTCCGACTCTGTGCGACCCCATAGAAGGCAGCCCATCAGGCTCCGCCGTCCCTGGGATTCTCCAGGCAAGAACACTGGAGAGAGTTGGGAAATAACCTTACTGTTTCCAAAAACTTGAGAATAGTTCTTATACGCAGTTCATTTTGCCTTTTGCTCTGCATCCTCACATTCTGATCAGTCCAAGAAAAGTCACTGATTTTCAGTTTGTTCAGTTTTTCCTTGTTTTAAAGAACAGAATGACAACTGGAGAGAGCTTCAAATATTGGAGCCGAAAAAAGAGACAACATTATATTTTATATTTAATGAGCTTTATAGCAGAACAAATGTTACAAAAGATTTAAATGAATTTCTCACTCTTGGACTATGAGTATTTAACTAGTATTTATTCCCAGCTATAGAGAATGAAGGTGATTTTAGTTACACACAAGTTGCTAACAGAATTCCTGAGTAGCCTACTTCAAGCTCAGAAATCATTGTTATTAACCTGTTCCAAGCATAGCAGAACAAAAATTTCATAACATATGGCTTCAATTATTCATCAATCGATTATTCATTATGTATTAAATGCTTACTAATTGCCACTAACTATTGAACTGCGATACAGAATTTTCCTATGAACTGTTCCTTCTTTAGTTTTTCTATTTTGAAAGAGGTTACTTTTAAAAGATGCCCCTGTTTGCTAATCAGTAACATCGTTTTCATGGAAGCATCCCTCTTTAGAAAAAACGAATAATTTTTATGACATGAGCATCCAGGGCTTAAGGCAGAAAAGCTAAGGTTTGTAGATCTTCAAAGGACTAACTTTATTTTAGGCAATTCATATTTAAATCATTCAAAGTGTTAATAATTAGCTATAGAAAATATGAAGAGTAAAATATGATTTGGGTAAAACCATACTATAAAATACGGAAATTATCTATAAAATAGCACTCTTAGAATATTTCTTGTTACATGACAGGTGCTCCCTACGTGCATGCAGATGTAGGTGCCTGTGTGTGTTGTTTAGTTGCATCGAATCCTGTGCCTCATATTTAAAGACAATATAGAATTTTAAACAAGGAGCATGTTCATGATATGCCAGTATTTCTGGTTCATAGGAAGGACAGACATTGTCCAGAACCATCATTTTGATAACTGGGTGGTTACTGAGTTCTGACTAGTAAAACCAAATACATAAGATCTTAAATAGTATAGCACACTCAACCCTGGTCAGTTTTAAATGTTCACAAATATTACTAAAACTTCACTCCATGCTCCATGGCTTGTCTTGCAAGAGTCTTTAAGAGTGTAAACAGTTTGAACATGATGAATATTTTAGTCAAATCGATTCTGCTGTTGTTAGGTACACAAACCAGTGAATGTGGAGCTCTCCAAACAGGCTTGGAGAAAATGTGAGGACTGATTTTCTCATGCTCTTAAGATTTTAGTTTTTTATTTTCCTTCACTTTTCCTGTCTACAAACACTAGCTTTTCAAGTTACTGTGATGAGAACACCAGTCATTTTTTTTTTACTATTATTATTGTAAGAGAATTTGAGGTAATGTGTCATTGAATTGAATATTTTAAACTCTTTAAGATATTCAATGCATTTTTAAAGATTAGGAAAGGTCCAGCTAAGTTGAAAGGTTACACTTTGGTGACAGAATATACAGCTTCAAAGTGAAAGTAATAGGCTTTTCATTTATGGAGGTATTAGAGGTTTCATTCTTTTCAAACCTAGTTCTGTTTAATTTAAAAATATAGGAAACAGAGAATCAGAGATAGAGGTAAAAGTTTCTTCATAATGTTACAAGAATTTGGTCTTTAATACAATTTATGAAAAAGTTGAGAGATTTCATCCTTTTTTTTTAACTTCAGGGAATTTAGCTTTAAGTTAAAAGTCTTTTTCACTGGTGAAATTGATTTTTTTTCTTAATCTAGAGGAAGCGGACTCTGTAGCCCAGCAGAGGAGGCAGAGGAGGTCAAAGGGTAAACAGTTTGATGCCGCACATCTTGGGTTCAATCCTGGGCATGTGATCTCCACCCTCCTATCCTCCCAACGGGGAGAATCCAGCAGTGGCTAAAGCTTAAAATACTTGAGAAAAACTTCAAACAAATGTCTGAGAGAGTCCCTAGAACATTTAGACTTTTCTGTTGCAGTCTTTGCTGTTCAATTATTTTTCTTTATAACAGGACAGAGGATGCAGGCACCACAGCTGCAAATTCCTTGAAGGGAGTTCTTTCTTTCCTGAGTGAGTAGTCTTTAATTAAGCTCTGAACATGATCAAGTCACACTTTTGCATTTAAGAAGACACCAAATGCCAAGTGGAGAAAACTTCCTTTCTAGTTTATTTTATTGTTGTTCAAAGAGTGAAATGAGAACCATGTTCTACAAGCTCTAACAGCCTTTCAGAGGCAAAAGTTCGTTTTTCAAACTGGCTGCTTTGAGATTCCATACACATGGTCTAGGAGTGGAGTACTTCTCCACAATTTCAGTATTGAGAAATGAACTATGGGCACCATCCCTAAGATTTAGGATTTTAAAATAGGCTGAAAACTGTTTCTCTCTAATATATTACTCATCTAGCACTATGTTATAAATCTGGAGGTACCTCAAATTAGGCGAGATTCTGAAACTGAGGAGACAGTGTTGATTAAACTTACATTTTGGTAAAATGCACACATGTATTATTTTAAAAATGGACGTTTCTTAACTGTTGTTGTTGTTTTCCACTTCAGTTCATCAAAGATAACATTTGCAAGAAGAACACAAAAATAGAGTTCTACTATCTAACCCTGACTACAAACATAAAGCAATAAATAATTCTAGGTGACAGCCATCCTCTGGATTTTGTAAAATAGTAGGTTGTCAGAAAATAAATTCTAATTCATCCATATGTTTTGTACTATTTTGCCTCTAGCTGGAGGTTACTTAGAAGCAAGACTTAGCAATATCCACTACCAAATTTAGATAACTGGCTATTTAAGCAAGAAATTGCCATAAACACTTTAATCAGCAGCCCCCTTAAAATAATATGAAGTAGTTTTATACTTTTTTTAATTAAAAAGACTGCAGGACAATATGCACTTTAGGTTTATCTTTGTAAACTACTGTAAGTTAATAGAGGTTCATCCGCAGCTTTTCACTCTTGCTTTTGTTTTTCACATAAATCTATTTATGAACACATTTATGTTTAAAACTATGCCTGAAGAGTATCTTGTTTTTGCCCTCAAACCATTATTTTTCCCAGGATATCCTTTTTTGACTCTCCTCTCCTAGTTACACATTTCTGATAAGAACTTTTTCTTCTTCATTAAATAATATTTGTTTATTCATCTATGCTTCTATGCCACTATAGAATCAAAGTTCATTTTACAGAAATCACATAGTGCAGAGATGTTAAATAGAGATGCAAATAAACAATATGTTGAGTTTGCATGGATTGTGCCTCCAGGTAACGTAGGCATCAGTTGGCTTAGTCTCAGTGTTTGCCTATCACTAATCAAAGGAGTTATACCATGATTTTCCTTATCCCTTTTACTATTTTAGTATTTTGGGGTCTAGAAGTACAGATGGAAATGAATGTAAAAAGGATTCCATAAAGCATAAATATTCATTATTGTTCCCAATATGCTGCTTGTTTTTCAGACCCTGCTGGGTCCTGCCAGAAAAACAGAGGGTGTTCACTGAGGGAGCATACTTAATGGAAAATCCGTTGCATTTTTCCTAATGCTCAAATTGGCAGTCTGTGTGTCATATGCTGAACACATAGAAATTCATGTACGTGCATGGGGCAGTTCAACACAATCTGAGTAATATCCATAAACTTGATTTTCATATGTATTTAATATCTGATAGAAGAGAACAAAGAGAATACATATTTTATAAATAATGAGATCCAGTATGATTAATGATGTGTGCATTGTACATATTCATATGTACATATACATACATATGTATTTATGTATTATATGAATATATCCCATTTGTTTAACAAGACTTATTTAGCTAGAATCTAAAAATAAGGTGAAGCAGATTTTAATAAGCAAATCCATTTTAAAGATTTCTTTTCAACACATAATTACTTTCAAATAGACTAAGTATGTTTGATCAACCTCCTGTTTTCATAATACAGGTTTGACTATTGTTCTCTATTAATAATAATAAAACTATCAGAAACATTTTACTTCTCCTTTATAATTGGCCTCACTTATGCTAAACTATAAATTCAAACTACTTTACAAAACCAAAAAAGGAATCATTTATGAAAAAGAAAACTTATACATCTTTCTGGGAAAATTAGGGTTATTACCATTGAATTAAAGAACTAAAATAATGTTACCAAGACTATGAGTTCCACTCTATTGAACTAGGAACTCCATCATTCCTAGTGTAATACTTTAGCTCTTTTATTATGTTTCAAAAATCCATCTCACATGCTACATGATTCCACTTAGACTGAAAGACAGAAATGAGAAAAATAAACTACTCTTTTATTCTGAATACCTCATTTTTATAGTGTTGATTAGACAGTAATCAAGTGTGTAAAAATTTCTTAATTCAGAGTTTCTTCTTGAATCTCATCTTAAAGACCTGCAAGATGTGTAAAAATTACAGGAGAATAGCAGGAATACATATTTTAAGTACAAATAAAGTGTGACATTTAAAAAGTGGATAAATATCAAAAATAAAGAAGATACTTGTAGGTTCTTTTTATATATTAAGTGCCTGGCAAATTTGTGGTTAAAGCAGTAATTATTAACAGGGGGAGAATTTCTTCCCAGGGAACACTTGGCAATGTGTCTGGAGACACATTTGGTTGTTGAACTTGGAGAGAGTAGAATGCTATGGGCATTTATGGGCCACAGGCAAGGAAAGCCATTAAATATCCTACAATGCAGAGCTTTAGCAAATAATTCTCTGGACCAAAATGGCAAAACTACATAGACATTGGGAAAGTCTAGTTTAGAGTGATAGAGATGACTGTTGAGATAACTGTTTTGCATATCAGACACTTTGGAGGTAGCATCAATTACATAAATCATCTTTGTTCCAGCCTAATATTTAATGCTGGGTTAGATATCATCTATTTTGTTTTCCCTATTTATGAAACAAAATTTATGGGTTGCTTGTGCTTAGCATAAGCAATATCCATGAATTTGGGTGTCCTGTATCAACTTCCACTGACTGAACAAGGCAGAAACAAACCAGAAGCAATGTTCATGAGTGCTGAAATGCCCTAAGGAAAATTCTTTTCAGAATTATTGCAGTAGTTCAATAAAAGCAGCCAAATGAACAATGCAAGAAATGTCATGAAATTTAAACCAAAGGTTTACTGCAAATCAGGGTTTGCAGAATCTTTCTATTGATTATGGTATAATTGCCATACAAACACTGTTCTCCTCAAGTACATCCTATACAGAATGGGTAACTTTTCTTGAGATGTACTGTACATTTTAGAAATTGAAAAAAGTAAAGAAAAATCTATCATTTTTGGCTGAAGGAAAATTGCAGAAGATGATATAAATACTTCTATTTCTTGAACTGCACATAAAGAAATGCATGGGTATCTTGAAGACTGTACTTTGATAATGTAAACTAAGCCCTTCCCTATGATGCACTTGAGTAGCCAAGAAAGAATGAATACAAAGCTTATGCTTGAGACAATAATTCAAGGCCCAAAACTGTTCATCAAATTTAGAGAGATGGTCATTGGTGACCTTTGCTAGAGAAGCTATGCTGAAAACTTCTAAAAGCCATAATGAAATAGTGTGGTAGGAGGAACTTCTAGTCAGACCCATATTCTAGGGGTGTTTAGTCAGCAGACAGCTCGGGCTATTAGTTATTTCAAAGTGAGGATCACTTTCAGAAACCCCAAGCCCCAGGGGCCCCACACCAGGCTGCTCAGCAAGGCAGAGGTATTTTCAGCCCAATGTGTGATGTCCTGATAGAAAATTGTTGTTTAGTCACTAAGTCGTGTCCAACTCTTTTGCAACCCCATTGACTGGGGCCCACCAGGATCCTCCCTCCAAGGGATTTTCCAGGGAAGAATACTGGAATGGGCAGCCATTTCCTTCTCCAGGGCCTCTCCCTTGCCCAGGAAGAGAACGTATGTCTCCTGCATTGCAGTGGATTCTTTACCACTGAACCACCAGGGAAGCCCATCCTGGTAGGCAACAGGCCTGCCAAATTTCTTGCTGGCTTGACTGAGATTTCAACCAGCTAACATCCACTTGTTTCTCCTTTTACCCAATCCTGTGTCTTCTCTTTTTTTCACAGATGTTGAGCCCCAAAAAGTATCTTGCATCTCAAACTCCACCTCAGTGTCTGAGCTAGATATTCCAAACTCTGACAAATAAGTTGAGGAATTGAAAAAATGGAGATGCATTTAGAAATCTCTTTCACTTAAAAGTTTATCTGGTTATGTGGCAGTCTGGATGGGAGAGGAGTTTCGGGGAGAATGGATTCATGTATATATATGGACAAGTTGCTGTCCACCTGAAACTATCACCACATTGTTAATTTGCTATATTCTAATATAAAACAAAAAGTTTTTAAAAAATTTACTTGCAATAGAGAAGAGAGAGGAGGTAGTAGCAACAGGAGAAAACAGTGTTAAGGGAGAGGTTTTATTATTTTAATGTTTTGGGGTGAGGGTACAGGAAGGATTTGAGGATAATAAAGAAGTGAACACAAACACAAGATATAACATAAGCAATGAGAATCACCACTTTATAAACAAAGTTCTTATTCACAATAAGATTGTGGAAGTTAAAGATGTTTAGCTTTTACAGAAACCTGTAGTGTGATGTAGGTATTTTCTTTCTGTTTTATTTTATTTTTAATGATGCCTAGAGGACTGCCTAGGAAATAGAAAAACTGAAGATTTCTTGAAATTGAAGGCATTATCTCATACTAAAATCATTAATGAATGTAATTTGCCAACAATATCTCTGTTCTAATGATCAAATTGATTATTTTAATTGAGGCTGGAATTAGAACTACTAGTTCTGCCTTAGTCCAGAAAATACACACATTGGTGCATGCAAACAGAGGTGGGACATAACAAGCTGTTTCAGTCTAGTATCCACAGACTCTAACCTTTGCCCATAGAGTCAGGCTAGAGCATCTTATCATTACTGACTTACAAAATATGCTTGCTAACAAAGGAGGCTATAATTCATGATTCTGCAAAAAGAAATCTACTTTCAGATGGTATGCTTGTAATGCTTCTCTGTTGCAAGGAAAAGTAAAAGCCACTGAAAAACTAAAGATCTTTATAAATTCACACATCTGGAAATACCAAAGATAGGTTGACATTTCTTACACATCTTATTGCAATTGAAAATTATCTGAAGTAGCATGAAGGTGGTGAAAGCGAAAGAAAATGAAAGTCACTCAGTCATGTCCGACACTTTGTGACCCCATGGACTATACAGTCCATGGAATTCTCCAGGCCAGAATACTGGCTTGGGTAGCCTTTCCCTTCCCCAGGGGATTTTCCCAACCCAGGGATCAAACCCAGGTCTCCGGTGTTGCAGGAGGATTCTTTATAAGCTGAGCCAAAAGGGAAGGTGGTAAAGACAACAACAGCAAAAAAACACAAGTCCCAAGTAGCTTATATAGCTTTTACAGTCTGTCAAGTTGCTATTTATATAGCATGATGACAGCAAAATAATCTACGTAATACATAATAGCAATATGAAAGTACTTTATGTTATATTCACTGTTAGTAATAAACACAAATTCCTTAGTTAACCAATGTACAAACAAGGAGGTTTTCATCAATGTACATGTTAGTAATAGCAGATTAATAACATGATAAGCAGCTAACTAAATAACCTTAATACTGCTTTTGAACTGTGGTGTTGGAGAAGACTCCTGAGAGTCCCTTGGACTGCAAGGAGATCCAACCAGTCCATCCTAGAGGAAATCAGTCTTGAATATTCATTGGAAGAACTGATGTTGAAGCTGAAACTCCAAGACATTGGCCACCTGATGCAAAGAACTGATTCACTAGAAAAGACCCTTATGCTGGGAAAGATTGAAGGTAGGAGGAGAAGGGGACAACAGAGGATGAGATGGTTGAATGCCATCATGGACTCAATGGACATGAGTTTGAGTAAGCTCTGGGAGTTGGTGATGGACAGGAAAGCCTGGTGTGTTGCAGTCCTGGGGTCTCAAACGGTCGGACACAACTGAGAGACTGAACTAACTAACTTCCCTAGTAGAGCTTTTGACAGAATCATGGGGGGAAAAAAATCCGTATACTGTGTGTGAATACTCATACCACATACATATTGTTTTTGTTTAGTTGCTCAGTCATGTCCAATTATGTATATCTGCATATATAGAATATATGTCTTTTTTTCACATTATACGTGAACAGGCTACCATCTTTCCACTGTGTATTTCAGAAAGATTTTCCCCAGGTTTATGAAAGCATATTCTGCTTCTGTTTACAGCTCAGCCTCCAAGGCACATCAGCTACGAAATTTACCATGGTTGTGATATTTTCTCTTCTACTTAAATGTCCACTTTCTTGAAGATTGATTAGATTCATTGTGAACTCAATCTAAAGAATCCCTTAAGATGTCAGCAACACCTTTATTTTTAAATCTATGTTCTGATTTGGTATATTAAATAATATACAACCAAAGAATACATACTTAATTCAGTTTACTTAAAAAGTTATGTTTTTATGAACATGTCCTGGGGGATTGCTGTGGAAGAGGTGAGACAGGCTTAAGAGGGAGGGCATATATTTGCAATTATGACTGATTCACATTGTTGTATGGCAGAAACCAACACAACATTGTAAATCTATTATCCTCCAATTTTTAAAAAAAATGAGTTATATTTTTATGAACATCAGTAGCGTAAATTTTGGCCCCTTCCTTTAGATGGCCAAAACTGATGAGATATTTAAAATTTTGCATTTGTGCGAGTTAAGTATATGCAGATTTCTCAGATTAGGGCATCAATAGTCTAGAATTTGAGTTCCTTGACTTTCCCACCCTGTTCATTTGCCTTAGTTGATTGTATTGGCAGCAATACTTTCTTTTTCTTTTTTTCTATTTCCTTTTACATTTTTTAAACAGTAGTAAACAAAACCACTATATCCCTGGGGCCTAATGCATTGATTTGGCATAATATGTCCTTAGCAAATATTTGTTGATTAAACAGTTACATTATAACCTACAGTCTTAAATATCTCACCTATTCATTATCAACATCTTAGGCAAATTTCATGATTGATTTCAAGATATTCAATTGAACTCATTGTCTGGCCATAATTTTCTACCCTCCCATTCATAGACTGTGCTTCTCATTTCAAAACTGTCAGCCATACTTGTGAACATGTGAAAAGTGTGAAGAAGCAGCAGAAAGGGAGAAGATTAATAAATGTATTATATGAACTCAGATTTTTTAACCCAGAGATGTGAGGATCACTGTGAATCTAACCTATTCCTTTCATATAAGTCAATGATTTCACTTGATATGGGACTGAATTTAGTCTAAGGAAATTTAAAGAGTAAAATCAAACCAAATCTGATATATAGGAAGGAAAGGGTAAATATGCTGCTAGTCATATAAAAGACATTTTATATTAGATCTTTTTAAAATTAAATGTAATATGTCAGCAGATAATATGTTCCCTGTCACATTACCAGTTGGTAGGAATATTTTATAGACATATAAAACACTGTGAATTAAACCAGATGACAATCTCAGAATAACTCTTACAAAACTGTTGCTAAGTTCTTCTGAACTTGATCATGTTTCTGTGTCTCTGTCTCTAAAACAGTAACTATCATATCTACAAGTCAATATTTTACTACTTTTTTATTTTAATAGTACTGTTTATTTTGGCTCATCTTTAAACACATGACCCTTTACAACCCTTTCCAAATCCTTAGAGAAAGGTGGCAGTCAGCATTTTTTTTTCACCTAGTAGATTAGTGAATATTTAGTATCTCTTGCAACTCCGTTTAGCTCAGTTCAGTTCAGTTGCTCAGTCATGTCCGACTCTTAATGACCCCTTGTACTGCACATGCCAGGCTTCCCTGTCCATCACCAACTCTAGGAGCTTGCTCAGACTCATGTCCGTCGAGATGGTGATGCCCTCCAACCACCTTATCCTCTGTCATCCTCTTTTCCTCCTTCCCTCAATCTTTCCCAGAATCAGGGTCTTTTCCAATTGGTCAGTACTTCACTCAGGTGGCCAAAGTATTGGAGTTTCAGCTTCAGCATCAGCCCTTCCAATGAATATTCAGGACTGACTTTCTTTAGGATTAACTGGTTTGATCTCCTTACAGTCCAAGAGACTTTCAAGAGTCTTCTACAAACTACAGTTCTAAAGCATTAATTTCCCTGGTGGCTCAGCTGGGAAAGAATCAACTGCAATGCGGGAGACCTGGGTTCAATCTCTGGGTTGGGAAGATCCCCTGGAGAAGGGAAATGCTATCCACTCCAGTATTCTGACCTGGAGAATCCCATGGATAGTCCATGGAGTTGCAAAGAGTTGGACACGACTGAGTGACTTTCACTTTCTTTATAGTACAATTATCACATCCATAGGTGACTACTGAAAAAATCATAGCTTTGTCTATATGGACCTCTGTCAGCAAAGTAATGTTTCTGCCTTTTAATATGCTGTCTCGGTTGGTCATAGCTTTTCTTCCAAGGAGCAAGCATCTTTTAGTTTCATGGCTGCATTCACCATCTGCAGTGACTTTCGAGCCCAAGAAAATAGTCTCTCACTCTTTCCATTGTTTCCCATCTATTTGCTATGAAGTGATGGGACTAGATGCCATGATCTTATATTTTTGAATGTTGAAATTTAAGCCAGGTTTTTCACTCTCTTCTTTCACTTTCATCAAGAGGTTCTTTAGTTACTCTTTACTTTCTGCCATAAGGATGGTGTCATCTGCATATCTGAGGTTATTGATATTTCTTCTGGCAATCTTGATTCCAGCTTGTGCTTCATCCAGCCCAGCATTTCACATGAGGTACTCTGCAAGGTACCTTAAATAAGCAAGGTGACAATATACAGCCTTGATGTATTCTTTTCCCAATTTGGAACCATTCCATTGTTCCATGTCTGGTTCTTACTGCTGCTTCTTGACCTGCATACAGATTTCTCAGGAGACAGATCAGGCGGTCTGGTATTTTAAACTCTTGAAAAATTTTCCACAGTTTGTTGTGATCCACACAGTCAAAGGCTTCGGCATAGTTATAAAGCAGAAGTACATGATTTTGTGGAACTCTCTTGCTTTTTCTATGATCAATGGACATGGGCAACTTGATCTCTGGTTCCTCTGCCTTTTTAAAAACCAGCTTGAGCATCTTGAAGTTCATGGTTCACATACTATTGCAACCTGGCTTGGATAATTTTGAGCATTACTTTGCTAGCGTGTGAGACAGTGCAATTGTGTGGCATTTTGAACATTCTTTGGCATTCTGTTTCCTTGGAATTGGAATGAAAACTGACCTTTTCTAGTCCCGTGGCCACTGCTGAGTTTTCCAAATTTGCTGGCATATTGTGTGCAGCACTTTCAAAGCATTATCTTTTAGTATTTGAAACAGCTCAACTGGACTTCCATCACCTCCACTAGCTTTGTTTGAAGTGATGCTCCCTAAGGCCCACTGTACTTCACATTCCAGGATGTCTGGCTCGAGGTGAGTGATCACACGATCGTGGTTATTTGGGTCATGAATATCTTTTTGTACAGTTATTTTGTGTAGACTTGCCACCTCTTCTTAATATTGTCTGCTTCTGTTAGGTCCACACCATTTCTGCACTTTATTGTGCCCATCTTTGCATGAAATGTTCCCTTGATATCTTTAATTTTCTTGAAGAGATCTCTAGTCTTTCCCATTCTATTGTTTTCCTCTAATTCTTTGCATTGATCACTAAGGAAGGCTTTCTTATCTGTCCTTGCTATTCCTTGGAACTCTGCATTCAGATGGATATATCTTTCTTTTCCTCCTTTTCCTTTAGCTTCTCTTCTTTTCTCAGCTTTTTGTAAGGCCTCCTCAGACAACCATTTTGCCTTTTGCCTTTTCACATTTCTTTTTCATGGGGATGGTCTTGATCCCTGTCTCCTATACAATGTCATGAACCTCTGTCCATAGTTCATCAGGCACTCTGTCTATCAGAACTAATCCCTTGAGTCTATTTGTCACTTCCACTGTATAATCATAAGGGATTCCATTTAGGTCATTCTTGAACAGTCTAGTGGTTTTCCCTATTTTCTTAATTTAAGTCTGAATTTGGCAATAAGAAGTTCATGATCTGAGCCACATTCAGCTCCCAGTCTTGTTTTTGCTGACTGTATAGAGCTTCTCCATCTTTGGCTGCTCCATCTTTGGCTGCAAAGAATGTAATCAGTCTGATTTCAGTGTTGACCATCTGGTGACGTCCATGTGTAGAGTCTTCTCTTATGTTTTTGAAAGAGGGTGTTTGCTATGATCAATGTGTTCTCTTGGCAAAACTCTATTAGCCTTTATCCTGCTTCTTTCTGTACTCCACGGCCAAATTGCCTGTGAGTCCAGGTGTTTCTTCATTTCCTACTTTTGCATTCCAGTCCCCTATAGTGAAAAGGGCATCTTTTTTGTGTGTTAATTCTAAATGGTCTTGTAGGTCTTCACAGAACTGTTCATCTTCAGCTTCTTCAGCATTAGTGGTCAGGGCATACAGCTGGATTACCATGATATTGAATGGCTTGCCTTGGAAAGGAACAGAGATATTTGTGTTGTTTTTGATGCAGTACTGCATCCAAGTACTGCATTTCGGACTTTTGTTGACTATCATGGTTATTCCATTTTTTCTAAAGGATTCTTTCCCACGTTAGTAGACATAATGGTCATCTGAGTTAAATTCACCCATCTCAGGCCATTTTAGTTTGCTAATTTGTAAATGTTGACGTTCACTCTTGCTCTCTTCTGTTTGACCATTTCCAGTTCATGGATCTAACATTCCAGGTTCATATGCAATATTGCTGTTTGCAGCATCAGACCTTGTTTTCATCACCAGCCACATCCACAACTGAGTGTTGCTTTTGCTTTGGCTCTTTCTCTTCATTTTTTCCAGAGTTATTTCTCTACTGATATCCAGTAGCATATTGGGCACCTACCGACCTGGGGAGTTCATCTTTCGGTTTCCTATCTTTTTACCTTTTCATACTGTTCATGGGATTTCAAGGCAACAATACAGAAGTGGTTTGCCATTCCCTTCTCAGATTTTGTCAGAACTTTCTACCATGATCATGACTCTTATTATATATGTGATCTATTTCCCTAATTTATATTACTTCTCTGGTCTCTACAGATATCTGGATTACAAGGATATATTTACACTGAAAAACCAGTTAATACTCTGGCAGAAATCAGAGAGCAAGAGAGTAATGCGTTTTCATCTCATTCCAGTTGTATCTTTTAGTGTTTGAGTTAGAGATATTTGTAAGTTGTTCTGAAATAGTGGAAAAAATAAACTTGGGATTCAATGGGTTTCCAGTCACGTATTTTGCTAGTGAGATTAAATAAATAACAATCATGGAAGCTCAATTTTCACATCATAAAAAACAGGATATAATTATACTTTTCTTAATTTTCCCCTAAGTTAACTTTGAGTTTATATAAGGAATGTTGAAATAGTACTACTTGATAATCAATTGTCATTGTTAATACCATTAGCTATGCTAAGAGATCAATACATTTTGGCTTGTTAGTGCAATCTCTGATTCTAGGTATTTATATCACTGTTATCTTATGCAGACCTAATCAAATCCTTTTTATAAACCTCTTCCACAATAGAAGCCAAGCACAGTTTTCAGGTATCAAAATCTATCCCTGTGGTTATTTGAAGAAATGAGAAAAAAAAAGTTAGTTCCCTTCCCATGAAGAGGAAGTTTGAATCAACAATTAAATAAACATGTCGGTATCTTTAAAATAAAGGACATTGAGGAGATAACCAATATTAATAGCATAGGGAATTGAATCAACTAGGCATGGAGAAACTAGTCATGAGCTTTTCAAGTAGAGTTTATGTACTTAGAAAGAAGTTACAACAATAAAATATTAATAGTATTTCACAACTATAATAGAATTATTCCCCTATATTTTTCTTTGCAATACTATAAAGTCTTAAAATATATCCAATTTAATTTATAAAATAAGGATATCAGAAAAAGTCTTACAGAATAAGTTTTATGAATTTTTTTGCTACCACCTGGATAGTTAAGTTATGGGACTATTATGGAGAAAATGGTTTTTATAAATATTCTTCTGTCAGTAGTTAACTAATTCCAATCCTACTAACATAAAGAAGAGTAAAATTATAAGAGTCTTATGGTTCTTCACGAAATAAGAACCATAAACTGTCAAAGGCAAAAGGTTTACCACTTATTTTAATAGTCAAGATATTTCCAAAACCCCAATTTTGCCTTTATGTGTAGTCCTAATTCATATAATATATGATGTGGGCTTTATGAACGATTTGCAGAAATGCAGAAGAAATCTTCAGCAATAAAGAATATTTTACCAGTGCAAAAAATGGATATTTAAATAAAAAATGGATTCAGTAACACTACAAGTTGTTTTTGTTGTTGTTGTTGTTGTTTTAAATTAATATAATAAATAAAATGGTGAGAGTCAGGTCTTCATGTCACAGGGTAAGAAGCATGTCCTGAAACTGATTACATAATACCAAACACAAGTCTTAACTTGTATGTTTATTTTGAAGGGATGTTGAATGTTATTGGTTTATCAGCATCCCTTACTAGGCCCACCCATTTTTCACTACAGTCTCTGTTTACAGTATTAATTTTTCTCTTTAAAGGATGATTTTATAGCTATAGAAAGAGATTTCTATAAGTTGTTTTGGATTCAAAGAAGTCACATAAATCTGTGAATGATTAAAGAAGAGACATAACACTTTTTAGTACTGTTTAAAGGTTTAAGAATATTATTGCATTATAATACAAAAGTTTATATGAAAAAAAACCTCCTATCAATAAAAGTCAGATAAAACACAGAAATCCTTCCATCTAAACAATATAGACAAAATATAAAGCTTTAAAAAATAATTGAAGAAGTCATTAACATTTGATATTGTTAAGGTAGTCAGATTGCACTCATCTCACACGCTGCTAAAGTAATGCTCAAAATTCTCCAAGCCAGGCTTCAGCAATACGTGAAGTGTGAACTTCCAGATGTTCAAGCTGGTTTTAGAAAAGGCAGAGGAACCAGAGATCAAATTGCCAACATCCACTGGATTATTATAAAAGCAAGAGAGTTCCAGAAAAACATTTATTTCTCTTTTTTAACTATGCCAAAACCTTTGACTGTGTGGATCACAATAAACTATGGAAAATACTTCAAGAGATGGGACTACCAGACCACCTGACCTGCCTCTTGAGAAACCTATATGCAGGTCAGGAAGCAACAGTTAGAACTGGACATGGAACAACAGACTGCTTCCAAACTGGGAAAGGAGTATGTCAAGGCTGTATATTGTCACCTTGCTTATTTAACTTCTATGCAGAGTGCATCATGAGAAATGCTGGGCTGGAAGAAGCACAAGCTGGAATCAAGATTGCTGGGAGAAATATCAATAACCTCAGATATACAGATGACACCACCTTTATGGCAGAAAGTGAAGAGGAACTAAAAAGCTTCTTGATGAAAGTGAAAGAAGAGAGTGAAAAAGTTGGCTTAAAGCTCAACATTCAGAAACTGTGATTCATGGGGTCGCAAAACGTCAGACACAACTGAGGTACTGAACTGAACTGAAGGCAGTCAGAACATGAGGGACAGAAAAAAAATCCAAAGAAAAAAATCTCACTGAGCTGAACCCAGATTTCAATATATTGGGTTTTCCTTTTCAGTGTTTACCAGCTATTGCTTCTGGGCAAGAGACAGAGAAGCCAGGCAATGGCAAGTTTAGCAGCCACTGAAACCTTCTATGGGAGCAGTAATTTCAGGAGTAGCTAAGACAGCCAGGAGATGAGAGCAGACGTTTCATGTGGAATTCCACCATACGGTAGTAGTGAAACATTTCCAACAGTAATGTGGAATAAAATTTCCAAATCACCAAAACCTAACAGACTTTGCCACCAGAAAACCCAAATCAAAATAAATATTAAAGAGAACTCAACAGGAAGAAGTAACATGATCCAACAGGGAAATAGGCAAATGAAGAGAACAAGGACAGAAAAATTAGGGAATATGTGGGTAAATGCATATTAATAATGATTATACAAAACAATGCAATAATATATTGTGTGGAATTTAAATGCATGACAATCATAACCCAAAAGACAAGAGCTGGAAAATAGTTATTACATGCTTGCTAAGGTCCTAACACTGCCTGGGTAGTAGTAGTTAGGAACTTATAGTACAAATGACTTAATATTATATTCTAATGAATTAGATTTATGTGAAGGCAACTACTAAAACCTAATAAAACATGTAAAGCTAATAACAAGTAGGGAAGCCAAATAGATAGTAATAAAAGTGGAAGTGAATGTGAAGTCACTCAGTCGTGTCCGACTCTTTGCAACCCTGTGGACTGTAGCCCACCAGGCTCCTCCGCCCATGGGATTCTCCAGGCAAGAATACTGGAGTGGGTTGCCATTTCCTTCTCCAAGATAATAATAAAAATATTGATTAATACAAAGCTTGCCAATAAAAGATAATGAAGGAATGTTGAAAGAGATAGAAAAGCTATGAAACAAATACTTAGATGGTTGATATGGTACATATATTTGGGTAATTTATTAAACATAAATGGACTAAATATCCAAAGTTAAGAAATTCATACAAGGAAAACAAACAAACCAACACTCCATAGGTTGCTTACAAGAGATAACCCTTTGAATATAAGTGCACAAAAAGATTGAGAGTAAAAGATAGAAAACAACTTTCCATTCAAATATTACCTCCAAAAAGGTGGCATACATATCCTAAATCTGATATTACATGCTTCAAGTTATGTCTGTGGAAATGGAAGTTTCTCAGTTATGTCTGACTCATTGTGAGCCCATGGGTTACACAGTCCCTGGAATTCTCCAG
Organism: Aepyceros melampus; assembly: GCA_006408695.1. Taxonomy (NCBI): domain Eukaryota; kingdom Metazoa; phylum Chordata; class Mammalia; order Artiodactyla; family Bovidae; genus Aepyceros; species Aepyceros melampus. The sequence continues at coordinate 43,648 of SJXQ01003110.1, read as the reverse complement.
GCCAGAATCCAGGAATGAGTAGCCATTCCCTTCTCCAGGGGAATCTTCCCAACCCAGGGATCAAACCCAGGTCTCCTGCATTGCAGGCAGATTCTTTACCAGCTGAGCCACAAGGGAAACCAAGTAATGTATAAGCATTGCTAAAGACAATAACCTCAAAATGATCAGTCTATTATGGAGACCAGCTATTATATTATAAAAGGGACACCTAACAGTGTGAATTCAATTGTGTGTGCTTGGTTGCTTAGCTGTGTCTGACTCTTTGTGACCCTAGGGACTGTAGCCCATCAGGCTCCTCTGTCCTGGGATTTTTTTTTTTTTTGCTGCATTGCAGGCAGATTCTTTAATGCCAAGCCACCAGCAGATCCATAAATTCAATTAAATAGTGCAAAAATTAATAAAAATAAAAAGATGTAGATAAATCCACAATCACAATGGTGTATTCCAATAGGCCTTTCTCAGTAATTGATAAAACAAGCATAAAAAATATTCAGTAAAACAGATAAGACCAACTGGCTTACTTAAAAAAAAAAAAACACATTCAACCTAACTATAGCATAACTTTTTTTTCTTTCCATTATACAGAGTATCTTTGCCAAAACTGAAAAATATTCTGAGTCATAAAATGTCTTAACAAATTTTAAAGTATTTTCTGTCAAAAGTAGAATAAATAAATAAATTGTGATATGTTTTTGCAAAGGAAGTTTACAGAACTAAGTGAACTATCATATATATACATATACACATATGTATATGATATATATATATTTCAATAAAAAGAACTTCACTTCTATGTACTCAAATAAATTCACTTCTCATTTGCACAGACACTATATCTAATTTAGGAGCTCTGCTCTCAAAATATGGTGATATATGTATTTACCTCTTTTCCCCTTTGTCTCATAGGTGACCTACAGCTGTAGGATAGGATTGGTAAGGACTATACACATCTTTTTCTTATACAAATCTCTTAACAACAAACTCATACATTTGATAATATTTATTTTCTGAACTAGTTGGATCTGCCATCACACTTCATTTCTTGGATTTTTTCCTTGGGCACTCTCTTTACTTGTTCTTGCAAAGTTCTAGAAAATATGGGATAGTAATTAAGCACACTGGTGTATGTGTGAAAATCTACAAAAATGGCATAGTAGCTGTGCCACAAAAATTTTAAATTCATTTTAGGATTAAATTATGTATTTTTTTCAGACTTAAATTAAGAAAAAGCTTATAAGTGAAAAATATTTTCCACCCAGCATTAGTCATGGTTTATTTATATAGGATGTATCCAAAATAACTAATAAAAAGGATTCTAAATATTTAACATTAAAAGACCAATAAAAATATTAGAAATCTCTATGAATGTGAAGTGAGACACAAAAATTAACAGCAATATATCCAATTGATAATTTTACCTTACTATACTTTATGTTTATATTTAAGTTGCTGAATATTTACATAAGGTAAAGTAGATGAACTTATCTCTGAAAAATAACCAAAAAGTGTTATCTTTACTATTACATTCTCTTCTAGTATCATGCTATAATATTTACTATTAACAGCAAAAGTCACATTTTTCTTCTTAAATAATTAAATTCACAGGTTTCTTGCCACAAATTGAAAATACACAATGTCAGTTGTTTACTTTTTTTATTAAGTAAACATTTCTTCACAAATACAGTCCAAAATAGCTAATTAAATTTCCTAATAGCACTAGAAATCATCTGGGGATAATGTACAAGAATTGTTCAATCAGCAAAATTAAAGGGGGAAACCACCTAGTACTTTTTTTTGTTTGTTTTGCTTTGCAATTTAAACTTCAATGACTTTTTTTCATATTTTTAATATGGCAAATCATTTCTCTCTCTAGAGCTTACATGAATGGGCAAAGAACTAAATTACAAGAGGAGGCTAATTTGCACCCAAGCATTTTATATTAATGAAATAGATTTTTCAGAGATCAAGGAATATATACACTTTCTAAGTTATTCTTTCTCAATTCCTAGTATAATGAGAAGTCTTATTGAATCATTTCCTCAAAACATCTCACTAAATATAAATAAAGTGTGTACATTCTCATAGGAGAGATGGTGCCAGCAGCTACTGTGAATATTTGCAGCAAGGTTCTTAGGGGTAGAAAGCAAAAGAAAAAAAAAAACATATATAATAAATATGAGATAGGAAGAGAAATTACAAAGTTTGCCTAAAGAATGTCTTTGCAATAATCCCATACAAAAGTGAAGAAAAGTTGATCATGTGCAAATTGTTTAATTTTATTTAAAAGCAGAAACATGTTTTCGCATTATGGTTGACAAATCTTATAAACCATGTTACATATCTCTGTTTTTTTCATTATCAGCCACCGGAATGGCTTTGTTCATATACACAAAGAGCTTAATGAGAAGCAGGCAAGGAGGGGTGGGTTATGGAAGAAAAGAGAAAAAAAAAGATGGATGAGACTGCCTGTCAATTCCCTGCAACTGTACATAGACAAAACGTCCTATCTAGAGCACATTAAGACAAGATGTTTCTTAAGGTATACTCACTTAGCTTTCTTAATAACTTAAAAGTATATCAAGCCAGAACAATCCTTTTGGTGTTTCATTCAATGTTTAACTGAATTACAAAGCAAGTCTGTTTCACTCCAGTATTGCTGAATGTTTAAGATTTATGCATTACAATTTTACTTGTAAATGCTCTTTAATTCGACATAATTGTAAGCCTATTGGGTAGAGCAATGGACTGAGATCAGAAGACATGAGTATCTTGAGTATCACTTAAGGCAGCTTTCTTCCCATAGAAAGAGGTGGTGATTAGTGCAACACTAATTAGACAATGTATAAAATGATTCAAAGTGTGTCAAACTAATATAAGTTGTATATTTATCAATAGACTCAAAAATGTGTGTGAAACACCTGTAATACACATTGTAACTTCTTTTGTTAATAAATGGAATCAACTGATTTGAATTCTTTAATTTACTGTTGCATTTTTAAAATGCTAAATTAGTATAAGTCACATCAATTGCCAAACACACACCCACACACTCATACACCCCTTTACATTTTTCAAGTTTAACTTCAAGAACTGGTATTGTACATAGTACACCAGTTTCTTTCTCTCATAATAGATTTTTGCTTTCTATATATCCCAGGGACTAAATGGAATTTCTACCATGCAAATATCACTATCTCCCTTTCTCTTTCTCTCCCTTCTTCCCCTCTCCTTATTAATCATCTATCAATAAAGTCTATCTGAACAACTATGATAAAAACAGACATATACTAACTGATTTCCTCAAATAGATAATAATCCTAAGGGAGTTTCTATTGCTCCAAAAATTTTGTCATCAACCAGACAATGATGTGTGGGGAAGTTGAAGGTTTCCTTTCAGAAACAAAGACCCTAAAGATATAACCTAAATGGCAACCCACTCCAGTACTCTAGCCTGGAAAATCCTATGGACGGAGGAGCCTGGTAGGCTACAGTCCATGGGGTCACAGAGAGTCGGACATGACTGAGCAACTTCACTTTCATTTTCCCCAATACTTCCTTGTCTTCTTCATTAACTATCACACATATTTAGTCCTACAGGCAATCCAAATGGGCATCTCGCTATGGTGATTTCAGTAAATTGCTGTTGTGAGGAACACAAACTGTATAAAGACAAAATAGTATATGATAGCACTTAGTACTATACAAAGTTTGGCTTAGAGTTAAAACACTTAGTGAATCTGTTTTGTGCACTTTTCCAGGGGTCCTACACTTAGATACAACTTGACTTGCCTTGTTATGGTACAAATCAATCCAGACCAAAGTCTTATGGCCTTTACGTAATTTATATGACTGAATCCATATCTGTCAGACATTCTTGTATCTTTCTCTTGGATCCTAGAACCCTATCCATTTATTCCTTCTTGCTCCTATTTCTTAAAACGTTTACTATTAGAGAGAAACCTCTCCAAGATGAATCATTTCATCTTAAGATCTCTTCAACTTCACTTTTAACCTGTAGTTTTCCTATCTGAAATTTTGGATTGCCCTGCAGAACAGGCTGAGTTGTAACAGCGAGGTGGACTAATCCATACAACCTTGACATGCTGAGCTGCTGGTACTTACTGTGTGACACAGTCATCATAATCACCAGGAGGCAATGCTAACTGCAGATGGGCAAACAAAAACTTCATGATAATCTCCTATAACTCACTTGAAGCAGAAATACAGTCGATGACTAAAGAAAGACATCATCACTGACTCGAAGGACAAGAATTTGAGCAAACTCCAGGAGACAGTGAAGGACAGTGAAGCCTAGTGTGCTGCAGTCCAGGGAGTCGCAGAGTAGGACATGACTGAGTGACTGAACAACAACAACAACAAAAGATAGCTTCAATTTCCTGGAAAGAATAGGAAAGGATTTGCCCCTCCTCCCCAAATGTACTGATGCTCATTCTATATCTCTCATTCAACTGCTCATAGAATACATTGCATCACAGCAAGGAAACAGAAGTAGGATATAACCAAAATTACTGTTATATGCTAACAAAGGATAACAGAAAGGCTTTATTCCGTGGCATATAACTAGTTATGTGGGCAAATATAACCAGTTACAAAGGAAACTCAATGATGTCACATTCTAAGAGTAATGTCATATTCTAAATTGGAAGTTTTGATAATTGGAAGCTGTGATAATTACTGATAAAGGTCACTTCTGACAACCAAACATCCCATTAATCTCATTACCATGTGATAAGTTACTCACCCATTTCCCAGAGGAGACATTTAATATGCCTTATTCAATCCCAGAATTAAAGTCAAAATTCATAATCTCTGGCTGATGCTCAGATTCAAATGTGGCCAATTTTAATTTGGAAATCTATGAAATAAAAGGATCAGTTTTGGTTTGGACATCTATAACACAAGCTGGAATCAAGATTGCCAGGAGAAATATCAATAACCTCAGATAGGCAGATAGCACCACCCTTATGGCAGAAAGTGAAGAGGAACTAAAAAGCCTCTTGATGAAAGTGAAAGAGGAGAGTGAAAAAGTTGGCTTAAAGCTCAACATTCAGAAAACGAAGATCATGGCATCCGGTCCCATCATTTCATGGGAAATAGATGGGGAAAGAGTGGAAACAGTGTCAGACTTTATTTTTGGGGGCTCCAAAATCACTGCAGATGGTGATTGCAGCCATGAAATTAAAAGACACTTACTCCTTGGAAGAAAAGTTATAACCAACCTAGATAGCATATGGAAAAGCAGAGACATTACTTTGCCGACTAAAGTCCGTCTAGTCAAGGCTATGGTTTTTCCTGTGGTCATGTATGGATGTGAGAGTTGGACTGTGAAGAAGGCTGAGTGCTGAAGAATTGATGCTTTTGAACTGTGGTGTTGGAGAAGACTCTTGAGAGTCCCTTGGACTGCAAGGAGATCCAAGCAGTCCATTCTGAAGGAGATCAGCCCTGGGATTTCTTTGGAGGGAATGATGGTAAAGCTGAAACTCCAGTACTTTGGCCACCTCATGTGAAGAGTTGACTCATTGGAAAAGACCCTGATGCTGGGAGGGATTAGGGGCAGGAGGAGAAGGGGACGACCGTGGATGAGATGGCTGGATGGCATCACGGACTCGATGGACGCGAGTGTGAGTGAACTCCAGGAGATGGTGATGGACAGGGAGGCCTGGCGTGCTGCGATTCATGGGATCGCAAAGAGTCGGACACGACTGAGCGACTGAACTGAACTGAAACTAAAAATTTAGTACATAATGGTAAAACAGGATCAGGATAACCACATTTTGGGGGAGTTTCTGTTTAAAGGAAATGAATGAGAAACACAAGAGTCACTGTTCCGTAGCAATTCTGAAATTCAGCTGCACAGATGAATGAAAGTGCATTGTCATGCAGGTTAGGAATTGGGCTCCTTCTTGTTCTCTACTAGGGCATCTCATCCAAGTTCAGTCCTCCAAAAGACCCTTTTTCATTAACTTCCCTGGCTCCATCTGAAATGGCATTGGGGAATATGTTTCCTGGAAAGACTGAACAGCTTTTTTAGCATGCTTTCAGCGAAATCAATCTCTTTTCCTAGAGCTATTTTCCAACTGAAAAGATTTATTGGGTGCCACATTAATTCATTCAGAAGTTTAATAGTGGGTGTGACAGCCATATTCTTTATTTGATCTTTGCCATACGGTGAGTTCTAATAAGATTTTGTTACTCAATGGCCATTTTCATTGCACTTTTATTGGGTTGATATAAGAAGTAACCGCTTAGAAAATTATGAATTTCTGAATGCTTTTTATTTCTTGCTTGCAAACCAGGTGCTGCTTTATATGAGCTCTCATCATTCCTACAAGCACTTGGTCAATGCCACCAACATTCACCAACACATGCTACTAACCTGTTTCCCCATCTCTTTTTCTATAATGTATCATTATGTTTGAGTGTAACTGTGTGTGTAAATGTATAAGCATATTTATCTTTAGATGAATTACCTGCCTTGCAAGTTATAGCAAGCAACAATTTTACCAAATGTTTTGTCACTATAGGGCAGTAAATACATGTTCATTATCTGGCTATTCAGTGTTCATTTCTCTACTACCTATAGCCTGGTTTCCAAGCCAATGATACACATCATAGTTATGTGTATAGCAGTACTTCATTTCTAGGTACCCATTGTATACAGGTCAGTATAAGATAGTTTATATTGTAATAATAAACAGCTCCTAAATATAAAAGTTTTAAAATAATATTCTTTTCTTGCTTGTGCTACATGTCTTTCCAGGTCAGTAGGAACAAGCATGTTACATAGTCTTAGAGGTATCTAGACTAATTGAACAGTGCAATGTCTCATGTTCCCAACCTCTGTGTCAAAGGAGAAATAAAACTTTGGAATTCTCATATGAGCAATTGAATGCTCTGAACTGAAAGTGATACTAGAAACTCATCCTCCAGAACAGGTCACAACTCACTCAACTACAAGAAGACTATTAAGTGCATATCTACCAGATGCCCAGAAGTGGGAAAAACTGAGAATATTTACCAAACAGCTCAGCTTCTCAGAGTTTAAACAATGTTAAATTCTGTTTATTTAGATATTATTTTTTTCCAGATCACTTTTTCAAATGAATTTCATTAGTCGAAGAACAGGTACTTCTCTAATTGCATTAAACCTTATAATTCCGTATTTTCATATTGCAAGTGGGCTAAAAACAATCTTGAGTTCAGTTCAGTTCAGTTGCTCAGTCATGTCCAACTTTTTGCAACCTCATGAATTGCAGCACTCCAGGCCTCCCTGTCCATCACCAACTCCCAGAGTTCACCCAGACTCATGTCCATCAAGTCAGTGATGCCATCCAGCCATCTCATCCTCTGTCATCCCCTTCTCCTCCTGCTCCCAATCCCTCCCAGCATCAAAGTCTTTTCCAATGAGTCAACTCTTCGCATGAGGTGGCCAAAGTACTGGAGTTTCAGCTTTAGCATCATTCCTTCCAAAGAAATCCCAGGGCTGATCTCCTTCAGAATGGATTGGTTGGATCTCCTTGCAGTCCAAGGGACTCTCAAGAGTCTTCTCCGACACCACAGTTCAAAAGCATCAATTCTTCGGCGCTCAGCCTTCTTCACAGTCCAACTCTCACATCCATACATGACCACAGGAAAAACCATAGCTTTGACTGCTTTTGAATATACTATCTAGGTTGGTCATAACTTTTCTTCCAAGGAGTAAGCATCTTTTAATTTCGTGGCTGCAATCACCATCTGCAGTGATTTTGGAGCCCAAAAAAATAAAGTCTGACACTGTTCCCACTGTTTCCCCATCTATTTCCCATAAAGTGATGGGACCGGATGCCATGATCTTCATTTCTGAATGTTGAGCTTTAAGCCAACTTTTTCGCTCTCCACTTTCACTTTCATCAAGAGGCCTTTTAGTTCCTCTCACTTTCTGCCATAAGGGTGGTGTCATCTGCATATCTGAGGTTATTGATATTTCTTCCGGTAATCTAACTTCATTCCAAATCCAATGCAATGAAGCCTCAAGTTTAAATGTTTATCAGCAAATATGACACTGTATGCAGATAGAGGTTAAATTTGTAGAATGTTATGATACTTAGGCCTTTGGGACACATTATTGTTATTATCTCATAGCTGAAGTGCAAAAGAAATTATACCTCAATTGAATACTTCATGAATAGAAATTACAGGTACATTCCTTTTAAATAAGCGAAGCATCATGTCTTTTCTGACTGATATAATTCCTGACATACTTGTCAGTCATGTTTCAGATGAAGTCCTGACTTTTTATGACTTAAGGCTATTACTTTAGTTCATATAACATTCAAATCCATATATTGAAGCCTAACATTATTCCCCCAGTTGTGATTACACACAATATGACACAATTAAATATAGCTTATAAAATCTTCATAAATTATCACTTAAGTGAAAACTAAGTAATCAGAATATAAAAGGATGAAAGACGGTCAGTGGGCCACTGACACTGCAAACTATTTCAAACTGACCTCAGAGATTACACTTAGATTTTACATTGAGTTTCTGGACAATTGTTTTGGGTCAAAAAATTAGGAACTCATTGATAATTAGATACAATAGAGATGAATTCTATAAGTCAGCAGAAGAAACTTGTGCTTGTTAGCATTTTTGAGAAATTTGTTAAAGAACATGCATGTGTAACCCATGACACAGTTGAAGATACTTCATTTCTTTCTTGGTTATCTCCCAAAGCTGCTTCCAGGGACCTGCCTATTTATTACAGATACAAGAGAATAGCATTGGTTTTGTTCTAAGCTGGTTTGCCTTAATAGGAGTAGTGTAGAGTAATGCTTTCGTTATTTCAATTAAGCATGTTGGAACAATCACACAAGGCAGTAAAACATTCCTATTAAATACTGCATTTTCCCACAGAATAAATATATACCAGTCACAACACGAGGAAGAGGGGGAACACTTTTAGTTCCTCTCACTTTCTGCCATAAGGGTGGTGTCATCTGCATATCTGAGGTTATTGATATTTCTTCCGGTAATCTAACTTCATTCCAAATCCAATGCAATGAAGCCTCAAGTTTAAATGTTTATCAGCAAATATGACACTGTATGCAGATAGAGGTTAAATTTGTAGAATGTTATGATACTTAGGCCTTTGGGACACATTATTGTTATTATCTCATAGCTGAAGTGCAAAAGAAATTATACCTCAATTGAATACTTCATGAATAGAAATTACAGGTACATTCCTTTTAAATAAGCGAAGCATCATGTCTTTTCTGACTGATATAATTCCTGACATACTTGTCAGTCATGTTTCAGATGAAGTCCTGACTTTTTATGACTTAAGGCTATTACTTTAGTTCATATAACATTCAAATCCATATATTGAAGCCTAACATTATTCCCCCAGTTGTGATTACACACAATATGACACAATTAAATATAGCTTATAAAATCTTCATAAATTATCACTTAAGTGAAAACTAAGTAATCAGAATATAAAAGGATGAAAGACGGTCAGTGGGCCACTGACACTGCAAACTATTTCAAACTGACCTCAGAGATTACACTTAGATTTTACATTGAGTTTCTGGACAATTGTTTTGGGTCAAAAAATTAGGAACTCATTGATAATTAGATACAATAGAGATGAATTCTATAAGTCAGCAGAAGAAACTTGTGCTTGTTAGCATTTTTGAGAAATTTGTTAAAGAACATGCATGTGTAACCCATGACACAGTTGAAGATACTTCATTTCTTTCTTGGTTATCTCCCAAAGCTGCTTCCAGGGACCTGCCTATTTATTACAGATACAAGAGAATAGCATTGGTTTTGTTCTAAGCTGGTTTGCCTTAATAGGAGTAGTGTAGAGTAATGCTTTCGTTATTTCAATTAAGCATGTTGGAACAATCACACAAGGCATGTAAAACATTCCTATTAAATACTGCATTTTCCCACAGAATAAATATATACCAGTCACACACGAGGAAGAGGGGGAACACACATGTTGTGTTTAACATATCAGACTCTCTTTCCCTTTAGAGTTGAAAACATCAACATTTTTTACTGGAAAGCACTTTATTTTCAGTGAGGTGCTTTGGACAATTCTGGATCTCATTTCAGCCTTCAATCAGATGGAGAGAATTGTAAGACTTTAACTGAAAAGCACACAAAAGTAAAAAATGAATAAGAAATGTAGAAACAGGAAGAAATTGTCTAGCTGTTAACTTGCTGTGTGACTCAGAGACACAAATATATCTGAACCTCATATTTTTCATTGTAAGTTAAGGATAATGCTATTAACCCAAGAGTTTTATAAAGACTGTAACTTGAGACTATAAGCAAATTATGCAAAGAAAAAAAACCTGGTAAAGTACAAACAACATATTATGCACACAGATGTTATTCCATCCTCTTTCTTTACATGTTTTCACCTATAGCTACAAAAAGATATGGAGAATGATTCCTTATATTCTACAAATATTACACCAGCTAATATAAATTTCTGGGAAGAACAGTAGAGCCCATTTGTATTATAAGTTACTTTCTTAAGTAATCACTGTATAGCCTTTTAAATTTTATTTAGCAGATTCTAATAGTAAACTATCAGCACAATTGTATTTATTTCACATGCTAGCAAAGTAATACTCAAAATTCTCCAAATTAGGCTTCAAAAGTTCTTGAACCAAGAACTTTCAGATGTGCAAGCTAGATTTAGGAAAGGCAGAGGAACCAGAGATAAAATTGCCAGCATCTGTTGGATCACTGAAAAAGCAAGAAAATTTGAGAAAAAACATCTACTTCTGCTTCATTGATTATGCTAAAGCCTTTGTGTGGATCACAAACTGTAGAAAATTCTTAAAGAGATGGGAATACCAGACCACCTTACCTGCCTCCTGCATAATCTATATGCAGGTCAAGAAGCAACAGAACCAGACATGGAACAATGAACAGGTTAAAAGTTGGGAAAGGAGAATGTCAAGGCTGTATATTGTCACCCTGCTATTTAATTTACATGCAGAGTACATCATGTGAAATGCTGGGCTGGATGAAGCACAAGCTGGAATCAAGATTGTCAGGAGAAATATCAATAATCTCAGATATGCAGACGACATCACCCTTATGGCAAAAAGTGAAAAGTAACTAAAGAGCCTCTTGAAGAAGGTGAAAGAGGGGAGTGAAAAAGCTGGATTAAAACAAGATTCAAAGAACTAAGATCATGGCATCTGGTCCTATCTGCTGCTGCTACTGTTGCTAAGTCGCTTCAGTCGTGTCCAACTCTGTGCGACCCATGGACGGAAGCCCATCAGGCTCCCCCATCACCGGGATTCTCCAGGCAAGAACACTGGAGTGTGTTGCCATTTCCTTCTCCACTGGTCCTATCACTTCATGACAAATAGATGGAAAAACAATGAAAACAGTGACAGATTTTATATTCTTGAGCTCCAAAATCACTGCAGATTGTGACTGCAACCATGGAATTAAAAGATGCTTGCTCCTTGGAAGAAAAGCTATGACAAACCTAGATAGTGTGTCAAAAAGCAGAGACATTAACTTGCTGGCAAAGGCCTGTATAGTCAAAGCTTTGGTTTTTCCAGTAGTCATGTATGGATGTGAGAGTTGGACCATAAACAAGGCTGAGTGCTGAAGAATTGATGCTTTTGAACTGTGGTGTTGGAGAAGACCTTTGAGAGTCCCTTGGACTGCAATGAGATTAAATCAGTCAATCCTAAAGGAAATCAACCTTGATATTTGTTGGAAAGACTGATGCTGAAGCTGAAGCTCCAATACTTAGGCCACCTGATAGCCGACTCACTAGAAAAGATCTTGATGCTGGGAAAGATTGAAGGCAGAAGGAGAAGAGGACAACAGAGGAGGAAATGGTTGGATGGCATCACTGACTAGATGGACATGAGTTTGAGCAAGTTCCAGGAGATGGTAAAGGACAAGGAAGCCTGGCATGCTGCAGTACATGGGGTCTCAAAGAGTTGGACAGGACTAAGCGACTGAACAACAACAACAAATAAAACAACCACAAAGTTTAGTGACATAGCCTGATTTAGACTGCAATATAATGTTTGAAAAAGTTACAAACTACTTTAACATGCTTACAAGTGTATATGTACATATGTTAAGTGTATTTTACATAGCTAAAGACTCTACATATGTGTGTTGATATACACATGCGTTTACACACACACAAATATGCAGCATCATAATGCAGTAGGGACTAAAAGCAGCAGCTCTGGAGTGCAGTGGCTGGATTTAAATGTCCGATCTTTAGTAGTTATGTGACCCCCCAAAAAATTACTTAATTTGTTCATTCTTCAATGTGTTTATTGGTAAAATGGGAAAAAGGATAATACCTTCTTCAAGGAGTATTAGAAAGATTCAAAACTGAGTTAAGATTTATAAAGTGCTTAGACTAGTACTTAACATAGTAAGAGCATATTAGTTAGTTAGTTAAGTCGCTCAGTCGTGTCCGACTCTTTGCGACCCCATGGACTGTAGCCCACCAGGCTCCTCCATCCATGGGATTCTCAAGGCATGAATGAAATCCTTTAAAAAGAGCCTAGAATATTAAATAACATATTTTTAACACTTTCACCTAATAAACATAATGTAGAAATATCACTACTTATTTTCCACAGCATTATCTTAGTGATTGAATTATATTCAACTGGATTAGAGAATACCTAGCAAAGCTTCTTCCTTGAATAAATATGCTTTAAAATATTTTATTTAAGTCACAGTATTTATAGCTCATATTTGTCACAGTTTTCTTAAGGTAAATTCCCAAAATTTCTGGATCAAATGTATAAACATTAAAAATGTTGATATATATTGCCAAATATTCCTTCCTGAAGATAGTATCATGGGTTCACAAAAAGTTGGACACTACAGAAGGCACACACGCACACACACACACACACACAAAGATAGTACCAATTTGCACTTTCATCAACTACATGAGAGTATTTTTGCATAGAAACTTTGCATACTAGATTTGGATTCTAAGAACTGAGAATATTCTGGGCAGTCTTAAAAAAATGTAAAGTTAAAAAATAAGGGTTTGGAGATTATGCTTCATGTAAATACATAGAAAACTATTGTAAGAATAGATGTTGAAAATTTAGCAGTTACTATTTTTGGATAGTGTTATGAAACATCTAGTACTTTTCCCCTCTGTTTTCTACTCCTTAAACTTGTGTTATTTTGTAAAAGGACTTGTTACAGAAGTGCAGATTCATATTTTATTTTCCATAATTCAGGAATCTAGTGAATTCAATGAATTCTAGTATTTGATGGTACCATCTATGCTTGATAGCATAGATTGTTTTGTTCTATTTTTTTTTATTATTAGTTCCTAAATTCCTAAAGCTACATCTCAAAGACAGCAGAATCTTTCAAAGGTGTTAATTATTACATTTTATGCATTTTTGAACTATATGGCTTAATTCTTTTGATATTTTTGTTTAGGGTTCTTTTATTTTGGATATATATTTTGCGCTTTGTTTTTGTATGAATTTGCTTTCTTTTTCATTTTATTTTATTTTATATTTTTTTAATAAATTTTTATTTTTTTAGTTTGTTTTGCTTTACAATACTGTATTCGTTTTGCTACACATTGACATGAATCAGCCACGAGTATACATGAACTCCCAATCCCGACCCCCACCTCCCCTCTCCCGCCCCACACCCTCTCTCTGGATTATCCCTGTGCATCAGTCCCAAGCATCCTGCATCCTGCATCAAACCTGGACTGGTGATTCGTTTCACTTATGATATCACACATGTTACACTGCCACTCTGCCAACCCATCCCACCCTCTCCCTCTCCCACAGAGTCCAAAAGGCCGTTCTATACATCTGTGTCTCTTTTGCTGTCTTGCGTACAGGTTTATCATTACCATCTTTCTAAATTCCATATATATGTGTAAGTATACTGTATTGGTGTTTTTCTTTCTGGCTTACTTCACTCTGTATAATCGGCTCCAGCGTCATCCACCTCATTAGAACTGATTCAAATGTATTCTTTTTAATAGCTGAGTAATACTCCATTGTGTATATGTACCACAGCTTTCTTATCCATTCATCTGCTGATGGACATCTAGGTTGCTTCCATGTCCTGGCTATTATAAACAGTGCCGCAATGAACATTGGGGTACACGTGTCTCTTTCAATTCTGGTTTCCTTGGTGTGTATGCCCAGCAGTGGGATAAAATGCTTATTTCTTGAACATCTCTTCAGACACATCAGATAGGCAGGGCATTGTGCTGTTCCTAAGCAGATGCCATCTGGAACAGAACTTTGTTAGCTAATAAATACAGGCCAACACGTTGAGAACTGAACTGACTTCTTTCGTTTATTTCATTCTTCTTTACCAGTTAAGTGTCCACTCACTTTGCTGCTCCGTGCCTTCTAATATCTGAGAAATTTTCCGGTGGAAAAAGATAGGGACTCTAGGAAACAGTTCTCTCTTTGGATATTTTCCCAACCTGTAATGGGCACAAGGAAGCCTGCACTTTCTCCTGTGGCAGCAGGGTTGCAAATGTTCGCAGAAGCTGCCAGGCTTTTACAGACTGAGGCTCAGAACTCATACAGCAACATTTGTGTCACATTCTTTATCAGTTAAGCAAGTGATCAGGCCAGCCCAGATTCAAGGGTTGGGAAAACAGTGTCTACCTATTGATAGGAGAGTCCTTTGGACTGCCAGGAGATCAAACCAGTCTATCTTAAAGGAAATCAACACTGAATATTCATTGGAAGGACTTGTTGAAGCTGAAGCGCCAATCTTTTGGCTACCTGATGTGAAGAGCAGACTCACTGGAAAAGATCCTGCTGCTGGGAAAGACTGAAGGCAGGAGAAGTGGGCAGCAGAGGATGATATGTTAGATAGCATCACCGACTCAATGGACATGAATTTATGCAAACTCTGGGAGATAGTGGAGGACAGAGGAGCTTGGCATAGGCTGTGGTCCATGGGTTGTAGAGGTGAACATGACTTAGTGACTGAACAACAACCACAAAGAATTGTGACCATCTTAGCAATCTTCAATCTACCATATTCCCCAGAGTTCTATACTTATCTATTATTTTTACAATAAAAACCATTTTTAAGGTATTGCCTTGTAAGTCTTGGAATTTTGTCTTTTAAATCTACCTCTCTTGATCCTTTTTCCTTGTTCACTAAAGTAGTGTATGAGTTTGAAATCTTTTAAAATTACCTGATTTCTTTTTATGATGGAAATATATGTGACTTTTTTTTGCCAATAATTATATCCATTAGTTAAGCTAATAACCAGCAATTCATTTCTCATTAGCAGGTGGTTCTTTAATTTATTTATCTAAGTATCTAAAAGATCTGGTAATAATTAGTGAAAAAATTGGATTGTACATTTCTTCTTTAAAAGAGTACCTCTCAAGGATCTGAAGCTTGCAAATAAAATCCTGAGGCAAAGAAATTTTTTTCTGAAACCAAAAATCTGAGACACTCTCTTTGAATTCAAATATGAATGATAAATGACTGAGTATACTAGTTGATTTTATGCAAGTTTGTTCTATTGTTTCTTAGGAAATAGTTACTGTCAAAGATAATCCCACATCTGTTCTGACTCCAATTGTTTTAAATGCTATATTGCAATAATAATAAAATTTCACCATGTAGTTATGTTTCTCTACCCATATCTACTTCTTAATGATGCTGTTGTAGTTATAAATTGCACAATTTATTATGAGATGATTTTCTTAGGGTTTATTTCCATTAATTTACAAGTAGTTTTATGCTTCCGTGCTTCATTGGTTTTAGGAATAATAACATATTTATAATTACCTTGTCTGTTACAAGCTTTAATGCTCTAGTGTTTCTATTTTAGCCTCTGACCTATACCTTACAGATGAAAGATTTGGCCTGTGGTCTTATGACACGTCATATTAACACATATTTCTAGAAAAAGATTTTTAAATATATATTAATTTTTAGGTATTCTCTTTTTTCTTTCAGTGTCTCTGCACATGCTGCCTTTTTTCCCTATATTTAAGTATACCTGTCTCTGATTTCATTGAGTTTGAGTTTGAGTTGTTTGTATTTCTCCCTCAAATTCTCTCTCTCTCTCTCCCTGTGTGTGTTTACACAGGATCTGGCTCGACTCCGGTACCTGACCACCATGTATTCACTTGGCTTAAGGTGATGTATTTAAAAATCTCCCCAACTAACTCCTTTCTGTTACTGATGTGCATCGAAATATGAACTAGTCTGACCACTCCTGACACGAAATATGTACTTGTTTCTGCGTTAGGCATTTTGGATATGTTCTCTGGGTTATGGTATCATCAGGAATGTTATCTTGGAAAAAATCTATCATGCTGCAGTTTCTTTTGCATTGCAGTATCATTTGACAACTCTATTAGTCTCCTCTGGTTTAACTACGGTGAAATTAAGTGTCAGCAGAAAAATATTGTGTTGGCTTTTATTTCCCAAAGTACATATTAAGTTTGTTTTTAAGAAGCTGCATGATATTGTTTCAATTCACCCATAAAACAAATGACTCTGGAACATTCCATAAGATAAAGTGAAAACCAGTATCTGGGTTTTTTTTGTGCTTTATTTTGGGTTTTCTTTCCCTTTAGCATCATAGGATAGATAATAACATAAGCAGAAGAATGATGTTTTATATTCATAGAATGGAGAAAATCCTTCTGAAATAATTATCATTTATGAATTTAATTTCTTAGGTGATATGCCTTATGTATCTCAATAAATGTACATGTGTCTAGCTGTGATCAACAAGGAACACTTGCAGGTACAACCCAGTAAGGTAAAATTAATACTCATTAAGAAGAAACACTATCATATCCTATAGGATCATTTAGGCTCCAAGTTCAATTCATGATATATGAATTGTAAACATATAGAAGAGTTGAAAACCAATATGATATATTTGAACCTTCCACTTGGCTCTGCTGGCCAATGACTCGATGGACGTGAGTCTGAGTGAACCCTGGGAGTTGGTGATGGACAGGGAGGCCTGGCATGCTGCGATTCATGGGGTTGCAAAGAGTCGGACACGACTAAGCGACTGAACTGAACTGAACTGAACCATGACTATCATATTTTTGAAGCTATTTCCTTAGATATCTTAGATAAATCATTTAATTTCTATAGAGACCTGTGTATACATAGTCGGACATGACTGAGCGACTTTCACTTTCACTCCCCTGCCCCGCCATCGTGGCTAAGCCACAAAGAATTTGCCTGCGATGAATGCCAGCAGCCGCACAAGATGCAGGCTTGATCATTGGGCGGGGAAGATCCCCTGGAGGAGGGCATGGCAACCCACTCCAGTATTTTTGCCTGGAGAATTCTACAGAACAGAGGAGCCTGGCAGGCTACAGTCTATAAGGTCGCCCAGACAGGACTAAAATGACAGCATGCACGCAGGCACCCACACATAGGATAGTAAGATTAGGTAAAATTTTATGAGAGAGCATGGCTAATCAAAAAGTAAACAGTTTTGAGTCAGTCATATCTAACTGGAATTCTGTATCCTCTATTTTACTTTTCATATGTTAAACTCCTGAACCTTGAGATTTCTGTTCTGTGAAACGGGGTTGCGTGCATGCTCAGGCGCTTCGGTCACTTCTGACTCTTTACGACCTCATGGGCTGTATAGCCTGCCAGGCTCCTCTGACCATGAGATTCTCCAAGAATACGGAATGGGTTGCCATACCCTCCTCCAGGAGTTGTTCCTGACCCAGGGATCGAACGTGGGTCGCCTGTTTCTTGCAGCGCACGCGGATTCCTTACCGCTGAGCCACCAGGAAGGCCCTGAAATGGGGTTCTCAGTATCTAAAATATAGGGAGTCTTCGCTAGTGGCTCAGATGGTAAAGAGTCTGCCTGCAATGAGGGAAACCTAGGTTTGATCCCTGGGTGCGGAAGATCCCCTGGGGAAGGGAAGACAACCCACTCCAGTATTCTTCCCTGGAAAATTCCCTGGATGGAGGAGCCTGTGGCGGGGCCCCAAAATATAGGAACATTGAGAAGCCTAAGTGGATTTAGGCATATAGAATGCCTTCTATTTGGAAACTGCTAGGTCACTTCACTTTCACTTTTCACTTTCATGCATTGGAGAAGGAAATGGCAACCCACTCCAGTGTTCTTGCCTGGAGAATCCCAGGGACGGGGGAGCCTGGTGGGCTGCCTTCTATGGGGTCACACAGAGTCAGACGCGACTGAAGTGACTTAGCAGCAGCAACAGGTCATATTAGTTTTCATTTTGTCTTTCATTATCTTCACTTATCAAAACATTTTAAAACAGTCTATTTTTTCAACATACTAGTCCAGTGAGATTTTTTTCATACTGTTCAAAGGTGAGGTATGGAGAAATTTTCAAGCCTTTCCCTCTTATAATACATGATTTTATAAAAGAACATTTAACAAATATTAGTCAAAAATCTTGTCAAAGAGAGACCAAATAAATCACATATTGAAACTGCACATAGAAAATCAGGTTTTGTGTCAAAACACTATTTTTTTAAGAGAAAAATAAACTTGGAACTAGATATTATTTGGAAATGCTTTTAAATTAGTGTATTTTTCCCTGCATCAAATTTTATTCTTAAATACTGATGTCATGCTAGGCACTGGACTGGGTATTGCTATGTAAATTGAAAAGTATACCATCCACGTCCAAAGACATATTTGAGTGAAATGTCTACCTGTTAATACATATATGAGATGTAGATTGTATAATATTACTGCTAAGAATAAAATTTGATACCCAGGTGGCACTAGTGGTAAAGAACCTGCCTGCCGATACAAGAGACATGGGAGACACGGGTTGAATTCCTGTGTTGGGAAGATCCTCTGAAGGAGGAAAGGGCACCCCACTCCCAATATTCTTGCCTGGGAAACCCTATAGACGGAGAAGCCTAGCAGGCTTCCATGAGTTCCATGGCTCTCAAAGAGTCAGACATGACAAGTCTCTAAACATATGCAACATACTAAGAATATAATTACTTTTTTAAAAAATATAGAATATGGTAAAGAAACCTGATGTCATAGTAATTTTTATATATCAGGTAGCATAACTAGAGGCCAGTTTGGCTCTTTAGCTGCTTAAGTGTTTTCTCTGTGGTTACTTAAGTGATAAAGGCAGCTTAAGATGTTCAATGTTTCTGATTTGCCAACTAAATATCACTCATGTACATTAATTAGCATTTAAGAATTTTCTTCATGTTGCCTCAGCTCTCTTTCATATTTTTCTCTAAGGTCTTTCCTATGTATATGATTCTGGTAAGTGATGTGATCATTGTGCCATTGGGCCTGACCTGTACTTTTCTGCTACAATTTTATTCACACATACCTCTATGTAGATTATTCTACTCCATGTTTCTGGTTTTTATCTTTAAATGTATATTTATATTTATTATTTTATTTTTAATATTTTTATTATATTTATTTTTATTTTTCATTTCTTGTGGAATAAAAGACGCTTCATTTATAGGAATAGGGAAATTGTGGACATTGTTAAATACATATTATGAACTTCTATTCAATCATAGTAATCCTGAATAATCTTTGAATGGGTTAATTATATGTCAATTGAAATAGCCAAATTTATGTTTTAATATGGTATGAAATCATAAATAAGCTGAAAAGAGAACCCTCAGAATGGGAGAAATATTTGCAAATAAGCAACTCACAAGGGATTAATCTCCAAAATACACAAATAGCCCATGCATCTAAATAAAATAAATAAATAAATAAATAGGCAAAAGAACTAAATAGACATTTTTCCAAAGAAGATATACAGATTGCCAAAAAACCACATAAATATATACTCAACATTACTAATTAATAGAGAAATGCAAATCAAAACTACAATGGGGTATCACTTCATACTGGCTCAGAATGGCCATCATCAAAAAATTTACAAAAAATAAATGCTGGAGAGAATGTGGAGAAAAGGTAACCCTTTTACACTGCTGGCAGGAAAGTAATAGGTACAGCCATCATAGAGAACAGTAAGGAGTTTCCCTAAAAAACTAAACATAAAACTACCATATGACCTAGCAATTCTACCCCTGAACGTATACTTGAAGAAAATCATAATTCATTAAGATACATCCACTTACCTCAGTGTTTATTGCAGCACTAATTACAATAGCCAGGACATGAAAGTATCCATCAACAGGGGAATAAAGAAGATATGGGGGGTGTGTGTGTGTGTGTGTGTGTGTTATACAAAGGAATATTACTCAGCCATAAAAAGGAATAAAACTGTGCCATTTGCAGAAACATGGATGGACCCAGAGACATCATACATAGTGAAGTAAGTCAATATTGTATAATATTGCTTATATTTTGAATCTAGATAAATGATACAGATGAACTTAATCTGCAAAGCAGAAATAGAGACACAGAAGTAAAGAACAAACATATGGATACCAATTTGGAAGGGGGCGGGGGGCAGGGTGAACTGGAAAATTGATATTGACATGAAAACACTAATATGTATAAAGTAGATAACGAATAAGAACCTACTGTATAGCACAGGAATTCTACTCAATTGTCTGTGGTGACCTAAATGGGAAGGAAATTCAAAAATGAGGGGATATATGTATATGTACAGCTGATGCACTTAGCCGTACAGGAGAAACTAATAAAATATTGTAAAACAATTATACTCCAATAAAAGTTAATTTTTAAAAATGTTCAGGCCTTTTATACACACATATTACATTAAGAATAACTAGATGCCTAAAGCTTGGTATAATAATGATGGTAACAGTAATAAAACATAATGACTGGTACTAACTTTATATTCCTTCAAATAATAAAAGATATATCTTATGTTTTGTGTCATTTTTAAAAATAAAAATAAGTTCCTAAGAGGATATATAGTAATATTAAATTGCATAATAGTGGTAACTTATGATACATTTGATATATGTGTGTGCATATATATATAACATATATATATTATGTTTTGACAAAAGGCTTAATCATGCTATATAAAAGATGTTACTTTTAACATCACCAGCTCCACCTTTTTTGAGGAAAATCCTGGTTTTCTTTGTGAAACTTCTGAAGGCCTTAATACAGAAGTAACCTCAAATTTTGTACCTATTAAATACCTGGATCTTTAAATAGACTCCGTTAGTCCTTAAAACAGTTCTATAGAATACATGTTCTTCTTAATTTAATAATAATAAAAAATATACCTCAGAGATTTAAGAAAATTGACTTAAGTAACAGAAGCATAGAGTAATAAAACTTGATAGTGACCAAATTTTATATGATACAATTTTGTTTTCTCACTTTTATTTTCCTTTTGTTTACAGGAAGTCTCACCTAAAAATGCTTTTCCAGCACTTATTAGTATTTCAGTTTACTACTTATAATACCTATTTTATCACTCCAATAAGAATAAATGTTTTAAAGGCAGCAACTATATATTACTCGCCAGTAGGAGCTAAATAAAATACACTGAAAAAGTAAATAAACCTAAAAATTATCATAGATTTTGAGACAGCCCCAGGCAAAATTAAAAAAAAAAAAAATAATACGCCACTTTCTTTTCAGATTTCTGCAAGCTCTAGAAAACAACCAATAAACAAGAATTGCTGACATATTAAAGAAAAACAAAGAAATATTCTAAAAATAAAATCATGGTATGTAGTTTTAAAATGTGTCAGCATCGTTTCAAGAAACAAGTTTATAAACAAGCATCTAGATGCTAAATATATCAGAGAATAATAACAGAAAAACGTCAGCTAACTGAAAAGCTGAAAGTACAAGGCAGTGCAGGGAGAGAAAAGGCTGTTTGATTCAACAGACATTAGTGCAATCTATGTTTCTGTAGTTATTATTTGATTTAGAGAAGTATGGAGATCTGCAAGTGTTCCTTCTGTTTTTATTGCTTAATTTGTTATGGGTCATAATCTTTAACAAGATTTAAGGGTGATTCTCTATTGTTCTTTGCCTGGAGCTGATATGTAACCTTTAGGAAGTGCTCTGTGAGCAGATCTTACATCTTTGACTTTTTCTCTATTGTTTTTTCACAATGTTTCTCCTGTTTCTCTGCTGGCTCTGCTTTAATCTTTGTAGGTGCTCTATTTTTAATTATTTTGATGATTTCCATTAAAAGCCTGAGAACATTTTTAAGGACACATTTGAATAAAATAAAAGATTTAAGCAGAATAAATGTATTCTTTGAAGAAAGAAACTACTACTCCATATTTCAGGAATCTTTATTTCATATTGCAGATCTCAAAACAAACAAATATAACCAAACAAAAAAAAAAACAAAAACCCACCTCATGTGTGTAACATAAGTTGGATACATAAATTATAAATGTTGCTTCCAGCTTCTATACCACTGGTTAACTAAACCTTGTTTAAGGCCAGAAATCATTCTACTCAATCCTCAGTTCAGTTCAGTTCAGTTCAGTCACTCAGTCGTGTCCAACTCTTTGTGACCCCATGGAGTGCAGCATGCCAGGCTTCCCTGTCCATCACCAACTCATGGAGCGTGCTCAAACTCATGTCCATTGAGTCAGTGATGTCATCTAACCAACCTCTGTCATCTCTTCTCCTCCTGTCTTCAGTCTTTCCCAGCATCAAGGTCTTTTCCAATGAGTCAGATCTTCCTATCAAGTGGCCAAAGTATTGGAGCTTCAGCATCAGTCCTTCCAATGAATATTCAAGGTTGATTTCCTTTAAGATTGACTGGTTTGATCTCTGGGCAGTCCAAGAGACTCTCAAGAGTCTTATAAAGCACTACAGCTAGAAAGCATCAGTTCTTTGGTGCTCCGCCCTCTTTATGGTCCAGTTCTCACATCCATACATGACTACTAGAAACCATAGTTTTGAATCCATGGCTTCCATGGTAAAGAATCTGCCTGCAATGCAGGAAAC
Organism: Aepyceros melampus; assembly: GCA_006408695.1. NCBI lineage: Eukaryota > Metazoa > Chordata > Mammalia > Artiodactyla > Bovidae > Aepyceros > Aepyceros melampus. Next base: position 20,724 of record SJXQ01003110.1, on the reverse strand, counting down.
TCTGGTTTATTCATGGGTCAGCAAGATCTGCTGGAGAAGAGATACGCTACCCATTCCAGTATTCTTGGGCTTCCCTGGTGGCTCAGGTGGTAAATAATTCATTTGCAATGCAGGAAGCCTGGGTTGGGAAGATCACCTGGAAAAGAAACAGCGACCCCCATATTCTGATCTGGAGAATTCCTTTGACTGTATAGTCTACAGGGTCACTAAAAGTTAGACATGACTGAGCGACTTTCACTTTCTTTTCTTCATTATTGAATCAATAGACCTTTGTCAGCGAAGTAATGTCTCTGCTTTTTAATACACTGTCTAGCTTTGTCACAGCTTTCCTTCCAAGGAGCAAGTGTCTTTTAATTTCATGGCTGCAGTCACAGTCCACAATGATTTTGGAGCCCAAGAAAACAAAATCCATCACTGTTTCCACTTTCCCCATTTCTGTTTGCCATGAAGTGATAGGATGGAATGTCATGATCTTAGTTTTTTAATGTTGAGTTTCATTCAACTCTTTCACCCTCATCAAGAGGCTCTTTAGTTCCTCTTCACTTTCTGCCATTAGAGTCATATAATCTGTATATCTAAGGTTGTTGATAATTCTCAGCAATCTTGATTGCTGAAATCGTGATTCATCCAGCTGGGCATTTCACATAATGTATACTCTGAATATAAAACATTCAAAAAACCAGGGTGATAATGTACACCTTTGTTATACATCTTTCCCAATTCTGAATCAGTTATTTTTTCCATGTCTTGTTCTGTTTCTTCTTGACTTGCATATAGGCTTCTCAGGAGATAGGAAAGGTAGTCTGGTTTTTATTTCTTTAAAAATTGTCCACAGTTTGCTATGATCCACACAGTCAAAGGCTTTAGTGTAGTCAATGAAACAGAAGTAGATGTTTTTCTGGAATTTCCTTGTTTTTTCCATGATCCAACAAATGTGGGCAATTTGAATAACCATACTTGACTGTAAATAGGGAGAGGGAGCTGACTGTGATTGATTAGATATACTCCAATTCATTTACTTCAAGTTAAAATATCCACAACATTTTTGTCAGTTTGTTTGTTTTCACAAAGAATCATAGAAAATTATGTAAGAAGAATACAAATGCCATAAGTATTTAGGTTTTTATAAAGAGCTGTCTCTAGCTAGCTATTTAGGTAGCTATCGAATATAGATATATATTTATGTGCAATCAATCAATATTTTAATTGATTAAGTTATTTTCTTGATTTTTTTTTCCAAACATCAGGCCTCTATTTGACTCTGAAATTTATAAGGAGTTTTCACTTGATGTGTTAAGAATTATCTGTAGATAAATAAACATTTTGATAGGTAAATGGATAGCTCCTATTTTTCATATAGATATGTAAGCAAGAAGAACAAACTTGAATCTGTATTAAGTTTATTTTTTTATCTCTAACTTTTGTGCTCTGTAGTCTCTGCTTAGTCATGCTGACTCTGTCTCTTTCCTAGAATAATGTTGCTTATAACCTGGATAATACAGGGTAGTCCATTCTAAATGTTCTTATCTTTTCCACATAATACTTTTCCATTCATATAGCAATAAAAAGTAACAAGGAGAGATTAATATTTATCTTGTGGGAGGTGTATCAGTTCATTTCAGTCGCTCAGTCGTGTCCGACTCTGCGACTCCATGAATCGCAGCACACCAGGCCTCCCTGTCCATCACCAACTCCCGAAGTTCACTCAGACTCACATCCATTGAGTCCGTGATGCCATCCAGCCATCTCATTCTCTGTCATCCCCTTCTCCTCCTGCCCCCAATCCCTCCCAGCATCAGTCTTTTCCAATGGGTCAACTCTTCTCATGAGATGGCCAAAGTACTGGAGCTTCAGCTTCAGCATCATTCCTTCCAAAGAAATGCCAAGGCTGATCTCCTTCAGAATGGACTGGTTGGATGTCCTTGCAGTCCAAGGGAGTCTCAAGAGTCTTCTCCAATACCACAGTTCAAAACCATCAATTCTTTGGCTCTCAGCCTTCTTCACAGTACAACTCTCACATCCATACATGACCACAGGAAAAACCATAGCCTTGACTAGACGGACCTTAGTCGGCAAAGTAATGTCTCTGCTTTTGAATATACTATCTAGGTTGGTCATAACTTTTCTTCCAACGAATAAGTATCTTTTAATTTCATGGCTGCAGTCACCATCTACAGTGATTTTGGAGCCC
>SJXQ01003110.1:0-14562 GCA_006408695.1 Aepyceros melampus | reverse complement strand
TTGGTGTTGACCATCTGGTGATGTCCATGTGTAGAGTCTTCCCTTGTGTTACTGGAAGAGGGTGTTTGCTATGACCAGTGCACTTTCTTGGCAAAACTCTATTAGTCTTTGGCCTGCTTCATTCCGCATTCCAAGGCCAAATTTGCCTGTTACTCCAGGTGTTTCTTGACTTCCTACTTTTGCATTCCAGTCCCCTATAATGAAAAGGACATCTTTTTGGGGTGTTAGTTCTAAAAGGTCTTGTAGGTCTTCATAAAACCATTCAACTTCAGTTTATTCAGTGTTACTGATTGGGGCATAGACTTGGATAATTGTGATATTGAATGGTTTGCCTTGGAGATGAACAGAGATCATTCTTTCATTTTTGAGATTGCGTCCAAGTACTGCATTTCAGATTCTTTTGTTGATCATGATGGCTACTCCATTTCTTCTTAGGGATTCCTGCACACAGTAGTAGATATAATGATCAACTGAGTTAAATTCACTCATTCCAGTCCATTTTAGTTCACTGATTCCTAGAATGTTGATGTTCACCCTTGCCATCTCTTATTTGACCACTTCCAATTTCCCTTGATTCATGGACCTGACATTCCTGGTTCCTATGCAATACTGCTCTTTACAATATGACAAGAATAATATTTATGTTGTTGGAGGTTTATAGGAATACTGTTACTGGAGCTACAATAACTGTCACTAGAACAAAGGATTCTGGCACCAAGAAGCTTGCAAAAACCAACTGTAACTCCTCCCCTTTTAGTAAAACAATACCCTGAATTCTAACGCTAGTGAGATGGTTCTTTGGGGTACTAGTCCAACATCTTCTCAAGAATAGTTTGCCTTCCAAATAAAATCACTATTCCTTATCCCAGCTTGTCTCTTGATTTATTGGCCTGTCATTTGTAGAGTAGTACAACCTCAGACTTGGTAATAGATAGATGCTAGTAAGTTTAATAAAGTTGAAGAAATTCAGTGTCACTAAATTCATGATCACCTTTTCTCATTTTGTAATTGTTAAAAAATACAAAGAATACAACTATTTACAAGTGGAGACTGTACTATTTTTTTGAGATCAAATTTAAAAGAGCACCTTTAACTGGAAATAACTGGGAAGTATAGTTAGAGAAAAGTGTATATTCATTTACTTATATATACCCTCTTCTATGGAGAAGGAAATGGCAACACACTCCAGTATTTTTGCCTGGAAAATTCCATGGACGGAGGAACCTGGAGGGCTACAGTCCATGGGATTGCAAAGAGTTGGTCACGACTGAGCACATCAACAGTGCCCTCTTCTATAGGTATGTGGGGCTTTGTAACGAGTTTCAAAATTCAGCAGTCTTGCTAGTATATCTGCCCTTCTTTCAAAATGTCTTCTGTTTTTCTGTTCTTGTTTTTATGTAGGCTTAACTTGGAATTTCTTGTCTATCACTTGCCATCATTCTCTCAGAAGTTCTCTGTACTGATTGCTTCAAAATATTCTATTCAATTAGTATATACTTTAGGGCAGGGGTCTCTGACCTTCAGAATCTAATGCCTGATGATCTGAAGTAGAGCTGATGTAGCAATAATACAAATAAAGTGTGCGATAAATATAATGTGATTGAATCATTCCAAAACCCTTCCCCCCATCCCCAGGTCAATGGAAAAATTGTCATCCACAAAACTGGTCCCTGGTCCCAAAATTTTGGAGACTTCTGTTTTAATTACTGTATAAAGAGTTAAAATACAAACCTCTGCTTTATCCAAAGATGGAAGTTAAAGAGACCAGATTTACCCTTTCCCCTCAAACAATGAAACACTGGAAGGTAATGTATGAAACAATAGTTTTAAACCATTGACCATCTGGCAAAAAGGGACAGTGGTACATGAGAAATGGGAAACAGAAGAGGTGAGCCCTATGATTAGGACAACTTACTTCCTTGATAAGAGTGTGTAGGTTGCAGCATAGAGGAGAAGAAGCTAGGCAAAGCCCAACAGACTTTCTGAGTTTAAAGAGATAAGGCAGATCTAGGAAAACAGAAGTGAATGAAATACATTGGAAAGAATATAGGGGAGAGAATTATGCAGGTAAGAACCCTGAGATCTGTTTGTATAACCCTCAACCATCCAGTCAAGTACTAATTATTAGATAAATGTGATAAAACTGGAAAAAGAACAACCCAAAAGGATTAGAGAGAATAGCACTTGGTACATACACAGGTCAGGAATAGTGTCTGGGCCCATCAGCCAGACTGAAACATTATCATAATTCTCAGGCATTGAATGAAATATGCAGAGGAATCTTGCCTCAGTTGCAGGGCAAACATTAAACACTGCTCTATCTTAAAAGTGAGATCTGAAGAATCAAATGATTCCAAGCAATTAATCTGTGACTCAGAAAAAATCTGATGAATATTTACAGGAAAGCAAAAATATCTACTGTCCACCAAGGTAAATTCACAATGCTTGGCATTCAATAAAAAAAAAAAAAAAGATGTGTAAAGAAGTAGGAACATGTAATCCATATTGAGGAAATAGATCAATCTGTTGATACAAACCCAGAATAAATTTGTTAAAATTAGTAGATAAGGATGTTAAAATAGTTATCATATATGTTTTAATGACCATCCTCAATGGCTCAGTGGTAAAGAATCTGCCGGCAATGCAGAAGACATAGGAGACTTAGGTTTGATCCCTGGGTTGGGAAGAGCAGGAAATGGCCTCTCATTTCAGTATTGTTGTCTGGAAATCTTATGGAGAGAGGAGTTTGGCAGGCTATAGTCTGAAGAGTTGCAAAGAGTTGGACACAACTGAGTCACTGAGCAGCAGCATGTTTTAATATGCAGTGAATGTAAGCATGTATTCCATTACTTTCAGAAAGAGACATGAAAGGTATATTTAAAAATTAATCAAACTATTAGAAATGGAAAAAATATATATCTGAAATGGAAAAAAAAAAAAAAAAAAAGAACACACTGGATTGTATTACCCAAGTAGATATTTTAGGATGAAAGATAAGTGAACTTGAAATAAAGACAGAAAAAAATAATTTTAAATGAACAAAGTATTCTTGGGAAAACTTTAAGCCATCAAATACACATGTATTAGAGTCCCTCAAAGAGAGAGAGTTAGAATAGAAAAAAAGAAAGAAAAGTAAAGAAACAATATTCTAAAATGCTTCAAATTTGATTAAAAACTGTAAAACCATAACTCCAAGAAGCTTGATGTACCTCAAGTATCAGAAGCCAAGAAAACAACAGAGTAACAAAACAATTAGATTGCTCAAAACCAGTGATAAAAATAAAGTCCTAAAAACAGCAGGAAAAAAACACAATTTGTGCATTAGAACAAACATTCAGATGACAGCAGATCTCCCACTGGAAAAATGAAAGGGAGGAAATGGTACCACATCTTTAAAGTGCTGAAAGAAAAAATAAAACTGACAATCTAGAACTATATATGCTGTAAAATACCATTAAAAAACAATAAAATAAAGATTTCCTCAGCTCCCCTGGTGGCTTAGATGATAAAGATTCTGCCTGCAGTGTGCAAGACCCGCGTTCAATCCCTGGGTTGGAAAGATACCCTGGAGAAGGAAATGGCAACCCACTCCAGTATCCTTGCCTGGAAAATCCCATGGACAGAGGATCCTGGCAGGCTGCAGTCCATGAGGTTGCAGAGTCAGACACGTCTGAGCAACTTCACTTTCTTCACTTTCACAAATAAACTTTTGAATTCATCACAACAGACCTGCACTAAAAACAAACAAACAAAACAAACAAACAAAAAAAAAAGTAAAAATGAGTCCTTCAGGAAGAAAAAGGATGCCTGATGAAAATGTGGATCTACACATAGGAATTGAAAACATAGAAATATGTGTATGATTTTTTCTTATTATTTAAAAACATTTAAAATGTAATTAAATATTGCAACAAATTAATATGTATACTGCAGTTGTAATGTATTATAATAAAGAATTTATTGAATATTTATTAGTAAAATACATGAAAACAATATGACAAGGTCATGAGGGGAGAAAGAAAATCTATCCTTGTGAGGTTTTTATACTATATGTTAGGTTCTTATATACCTTGAAGGTAGACTGTGAGAAGATAAAGATGCTTAACATAAACCCTAAAGCAATCAACAAAGGAAATAAGAATATATTCAAAAAATATTTAGTTAATCCAAAATAAAGTAGAAACCCTCCATAGCAAACTTATACAATAATGTATATTGTGATAGCAGCTTTATAAGCACAGAACTATGAAGGACAGTAACTTGCCTGAGGTCCCTAAGCTAAGTGTCAGAGACTGAATTCAGAGCTCAGGCTTTAGGTCATTATGTTGATAGAAGATATATGTCAGTTGAGGACATCGTTCCACTAGGGGGGAAAAAAAAAAAATATATATATATATATATATATATATATATAAAATCACCTCACACATCTCTGTTTCACACTGACTCTAAATCTAGGATTAATAGTCAAAATGACTTATATTTCTATCAAGAAAAATTGTGAAAGACTTTAAAGTGGGATAAAATAATGATTACTGGGTGTTCTATCTGGGCTGCCTTTTAGTGCTTGCTTCTATCTTTCATCATCTTTGAGCTATTTTATCATTTTGTACATTATAGAAGTTTGACAACAATGCAAGTGAGCCTTGTCCACAGAAATGCAAAATGAATTGTGGCTGGTGGAATGCAAGTGGCTATTGGCCTGTCAGTACTGATCTGTTCTTCATCTATACTTTAATTCATTCCAGCATTCCTGATGATGGCATATATATCTTTCAATTCTCCTTTGAACCTATTAGTATAACAACTTATTAGTTCTCTTTTTGAATAATTACTTAAAAAAACTCATTGATGTCTATATATTTTGCATTTTTTATGAGAGTTACAGCTTTATCTTTTTAAAAATATATATAATTTAGCATTGTATAACTACTAGATAACAAAATTGAAGTAAACAAGAGATGGATGTCAAGCAGGAAATATCAAGCAGGAAACCATAATGATACTGGTTGCACTTAAGTAAAACTAACATTTGCTACAGTTGATAATTTTTTAAGTTGATATGGTATTTGGTAACTAGGGCATTTTAGGTTATGTCACTGACAAAATTCTGCTTCAACCATAATGGAATACTCGGTTAACTAATCTCTAATTGACTGCTGTCACCACACCAGCCCCGTCCATACCACACACATAAAACTTAACATCTATTTACAAGTAGTTAAGAGAGAGGACAAGATGATTGGATAGCATCAATAACTCAATGGACATGAGTTTGAGCAAGCTCCAGGAGATGGTGACAGGGAAGCCTGGCATGGTGCAGTCCATGGGGTCACAAAGAGTTGGACATGACTGAGCAACTGAACAATAAAGGCCAATATAGACCTCCATCTTGCAGCTGTGAACCTTACAAGTGTTCTAGCTGAGCCTGAATAACCTTTTCAAGGACTAACTCCCGTAATAGAGCTCCCCACAAAGGATGAAGGGTTAATACTGACATTGTGTGAAAGTGACAGTGGGATCCAACACCCACACCTAATGTTCTGGAGTGATTGGCATCACATAGGACATTGCTTAAGAAAGTACTTCTCAAAACTTACTGGGTACTCATGTTAAAATATCCACAGTTTTGGAGAAGATGAATAGATAATCAATGGCTTATCTTTGCATTTAATAAAGCCTCTTCCCCTTGTAAAAGGAATGAGTCACTAAAATCCCATTAAGCGAAAAGTCCTCCAGTGCATTAGTGTTTTTTAAATAAATTCTTTGATGATGAGTTAAGATAAGAAATTTTAAACTCATATGGATAGAGGTAGGAATTAACCAAGGGTCAATAAAATTGAAAAGAAATCATTGGGGAAATTATAATGTAAATCAATGGAAAATTATTCAATTTGAAATGCTGTTCAAAAAATAATAATAATAAGGAAAGAAGGAAGGGAGGGGAAAAGAGTTTCAATATGAACTCTGAGATGTGTGAGAGTTTTACAACAGTAAGAAATTGCAAGATTGTAAACCTTAGAAAAAGTCCTACTTATTGGGTTTATGCCCTATCCCCAGCTATGCTATAGATATCAGAGAGTTTTTTTGATTTCCTTGTAAACTCAAACCCATGTTAAACCCAATATGTCTAAGAAAACACATTCTAAGTTCCAACCAGAGAGCTCACATATAAATATTTAAAGTACAATCCACTCCTAAGTTAATAAATGACTATTACTCTTCTTGAAGGAAAACAGTTTAGTAATTGCTTATCTTCCTTCATCTTAATGATATCAAACAGGCCTCTTTTCATTCCATAAATCAAAATTTATCAACTTTTAGTATGGATTCTTTATCAAATATTATTCTATTATTCTTTTATAAATATAAGAATTTCTAGAACTTAATGGTCTGATTTTTATAACATGACGGTGGTAGTAACTCTCCTGTAGTTTTAAACTACAGTGATTTCTTGTGACAAGTTAAGATGTCCTAACAAGATAGGCTATGGTTTTTCCTGTGGTCATGTATGGATGTGAGAGTTGGACTGTGAAGAAGGTGAGCGCCAAAGAATTGATGCTTTTGAACTGTGGTGTTGGAGAAGACTCTTGAGAGTCCCTTGGACTGCAAGGAGATTCAACTGGTCCATTCTGAAGAAGATCAGCCCTGGGATTTCTTTGGAAGGAATGATGCTAAAGCTGAAACTCCAGTACTTTGGCCACCTCATGTGAAGAGTTGACTCATTGGAAGACTCTGATGCTTGGAGGGATTGGGAGCAGGAGGAGAAGGGGACAACAGAGAATGAGATGGCTGGATGGCATCACTGACTCGATGGACATGAGTCTGAGTGAATTCCGCGAGTTGGTGATGGACAGGGAGGCCTGGCGTGCTGCGATTCATGGGACGTGAAAAGAGTCAGACATGACTGAGCGACTGAACTGAACTGAACTGAACAAGATAGGTTTTAATAGCCAAGTTCAGGTATAAGGAGGCCTTGTCTGTGGAGGTACAGGGCCCAAAATATATAATTTAAGTCATCTATTTGTTAGAGGAAGCATACTGATTGAAACCGCCCACCCTGGCCAGGCACCATAGTAACCATTTGCATGAGTTGTTTTATGACAGGAGATCCTGATAAGGAATACAGAACTAATAAGCCACCACCAACTGGAAAAGTTTGGGAAAGGTCTAAAGGAGACACTGCGTGTCCATCCATTTCCCAGAATCCCTCTCGCTAGCATCCATCTTGGCTGAGCAATGCGTGTGCCACCAGGAAAGACTGAATTAGAATGATTGGTCAAAGACCACCTGGAAACTAATCCATAAAACACGACATTGCGAGCCACGCGGCAGAGCAGTTCTCTTGGGTTCCCTTATCCTACTGCTCTCCACCCGGGTGCTCTATCCCAATAAAATCTCTTGCTTTGTCAGCACATGTGTCTCCTCGGACAATTCATTTCTGAGTGTAGACAAGAGCCCAGTTTCGCGCCTTGGAAGGGGTCCGCCTTCTTGCAACATATTTATAGGCTTAATATTTTATGCAGGTTAAGTTTGGAAGTTGTGTTGTGAGTATTTTAACCAATAGTTAGTAATCACTGACATGAAGAACAGCAGTTGGTCGGCAGGTAGATAATTTGAGGGAAGAGGTGTCACAGATGACCAAAGACAGCTGAAGCAAGCCTAGGGAGCAGGCTGCATGCTGATGCTAATTGTATTTTACATATTGACACTAATTATATTTTAGCCACCAGCTGCTGGCTGCCTTTGTTTTCCCCCTTCCCTCATAGCTCCTGAGGGTCTGTGGGCAATTGCATCAATTTGCCTTTCCAGGAGGACAACCCTGCATACAATTAAAGTCACAAGTAATCAAGAAAAGGAATCATCTCTAACTGAAAATGGATATGTATCCTATGTAAAATCCGTATACTAAACCAACCTTTGACATTTTTTAAATGAGCCTGTATAAAGAATTGGCTAAAAGACAGACTTCAAGCCTTTTCTTCCTAATGTAAAACAAGTTGAAAAGTGACTGATCCCATCAATGCTTGTCTGGGTGTTTTATCATGTGCAATTAAAAATCAGAACTGATTTGACTGGCTGTTTTCACATTATGTCAACACAATGGAAGGGGACATAATTCCAATTGCTCCCCTCTGGAATGTTTTATGGTAACTGTTTCTTCTTATGATAATATATTTTCCTACTAGGAAACATTACCTATACCTCCCATCAATAGCTGTTCTCTCTTAAGCCTTATTTTCCTTATTTTATATTGCCAAAAACTTTCTTTTAAATGCTTTGGTGGACAATGAATTCTGAATAATGGGTCCTGAGTAACTGCAGAGTTTCCACTTGCTATTTTAAATTAATTACTCTGATAGCAAAATAACTTTAAAGACAGCTTTGTAATTTTCAGCATAAAGTAAAATTATGGCTTGATTTCTCTCTCTGCTTCATTCTTTTTCTGTTAGCCACATTACTGAAGTTCAAACAAAACAGAAGAAATGAAACAACTCTCTTTGGTTCTTGTATACTCAAGTCTCTTCATTAGAATTAGTTCTAATGCTACTTAGAAGTATCTTTAGAACTTTCCTTTATCTTTTCACTCTGCAAACATGCCTTTCACTAATCATGGGTTCCCTAGCAATTAGCACTTACATTGTAGGTTTAGGTGCTTAAAAAGGAATCATTTAAAAATAAATGACATTGCAAATGTATACTTTTGATAGTTTTCATGTATCTTCCAATCCATGAACTGTGGCCTTGAGGTCTCTCAAGCACATGTGAATAGCTCATGTAAAAATTAGTTGACTCTTGGTGAATGATTGCTTCTTGTTTACCTGCTTTAGAGAGTTATTGGTTACTGGTGATAGTGACTTGGCTGCTCTCTCATACAAAGACTCTCTCATCTTCAGATGTCTCAGTTGCAGTTTCAGTTTAGTCTCACCGTCGTGTCTGACTCTTTGCAACCCCATGAACCACAGCACGCCAGGCTTCCCTTTCCATCCACCAACTGCCAGAGTCCACCCAAACCCACGTCCATTGAGTTGGTGATGCCATCCAACCATCTCATCTTCTATTATCCCCTTCTCCTTGTACCCTCAATCTTTCCCAGCATCAGGGTCTTTTCCAATGAGTCAGCTCCTCACATCAGTAGGCCAAAGTATTGGAGTTTCAGCTTCAACATCAGTCCTTCAAATGAACACCCAGAATTGATTTCCTTTAGGATGGACTGGTTGGATCTCCTTGCAGTCCAAGGGACTCTCAAGAGTCTTCTCCAACACTACAGTTCAAAAGTATCAATTCTTTTGCCCTCAGCTTTTGTTATAGTCCAACTCTCACATCCATACATGATCACTGGAAAAACCATAGCTTCGACTAAATGGAACTTTGTTGACAAGGTAATGTCTCTACTTTTTAATATGCTGTCTAGGTTGGTCATAACTTTCCTTCCAAGGAGCAAGCGTCTTTTAATTTCATGGCTGCAGTCACCATCTGCAGTGATTTTGGACCCCCCAAAATAAAGCCTGCCACTATTTTCACTGTTTCCCCATCTATTTGCCATGAAGTGATGGGACCAGATGCCATGATCTTAGTTTTTTGAATGTGCTCTAAGCCAACTTTTTCACTCTCCTCTTTCACTTTCATCAAGAGACTCTTTAGTTCTTCTTCATAGACTTTTTAGTTCTTCTTCAATTTCTATCATCTGCATATCTGAAGTTATTGATATTTCTCCCAGCAATCTTGATTGCAGCTTGTGCTTCTTCCAGCCCAGCGTTTCTCATGATGTACTCTGCATATAAGTTAAATAAGCAGGGTGACAATATACAGCCTTGACATCCTCCTTTCTCTATTTGAAACCAGTCTGTTGTTCCATGTCCAGTTCTAACTGTTGCTTCCTGCCCTGCCTACAGGTTTCTCAGAAGACAGGTGAGGGGGTCTAGAATTCCCATCTCCTTCAGAATTTTCCACAGTTTATTGTGATCCACACAGTCAAAGGCTTTGGCATAGTCAATAAAGCAGAAATAGATGTTTTTCTGGAACTCTCTTGTTTTTTTGATGATCCAGTGGATGTTGGCAATTTGATCTCTGGTTCCTCTGCCTTTTCTAAAACCAGCTTGAACATCTGGAAGTTCTCGGTTCACACATTGCTGAAGTCTGGCTTGAAGAATTTTGAGCATTACTTTACTAGCGTGTGAGATGAGTGCAGAGGTCTACCCTCTAACAAATGTGTAGAAAAAAAAAAAAAACATTAATTCCCTCAGATGTTTTTCCTTGATACAGACTTCATAACTTATCTGAACACCTATAAAGGTGCCAGGGATCAAAGAAATCTTGAGGGAAAGAAAGAGTTTGGCCTTTGCTTCATTGTTGTTTTAGACACATTGTAAGAAAACAGGTCATCAGAACATGTGGAATCAAGCCATGCCTGAGAAACAAAATCAAAGTGTTTCAAATATCTGGATTCTTAATTCAGTGGCAGTCTCTATGAGAAACCTACTACTGGGTAAAGCAGAACCTTTCTTGATATCTCATTCATGCATTCCCAACTAAATATAGCAAATATTTCCAAAATTCTGAAATAGCACATGAAGATGTGTCAGTGAAGATTGTGAAGGAGTTGTCAATATCTGTTTGCCTGGAAGTCAGTCAACAATCAAAAATGCCTCTTGCACTCAAATTTCCCTTTCACCATTATCCCATGTCCTTTCAGTTCAGTTCAGTCACTCAGTCGTGTCTGACTCTTTGCGACCCCATGAATCGCAGCACGCCAGGCCTCCCTGTCCATCACCGTCATACTAATAAGGCGATCAATTCCTAAAAAGTACCAGATCTCCATCCATCTTTTCTTTTTTTTTTTTTTCAGTGCAAGACTCCCAAAACTTTATTTTTCAAAATCAGCTTATATACCCCAAGTTGTACATAATGGAATATGCGGAGTTATGCAGGGGGAGCAGTCCTGACCCTCATTGAGACAAGGCTTTCTATTTTATACCCTCCCATTTACAAAAGGTCTCAGGTGGTTTACATTATCTTCTGGCCAAGAGGCCTGTTAACATTTTTATGGCTCTTCTTCCTGGGTAATTGTCTATCTACCAGAAAACTCCTTTGCCCTAGAAGTGTTTTTTCTTTACTTTGCATTACCCTCAAAATACTAAATAAAGTTACATTCCTGTAGGACAAAGGTGCAGTGAGTTATAATAAAGAAAGTACTTAACTCAAAGATCTAATATTGCTAATACCAGGTCTACTACCTGTTTTTCTATATACCAACTATATAAGATATGAAAATTTGGCAGCAAGTATTGACTCAACAAATGAAACCTTTAATCAGTCCTATGCTAATGATTATGACTCCTCGGAAGTGGCTACATTCCTAGGATGTTTTAAGCTTTCTGTGCCTCGCTCGGTCAGGAGGCCTCAAACAATCACATACACAGCTGTACACACTCTGCAGGCAGGCTAGAGAGCCATCAGAGAGGTTTTTGGATTGAAACACTCTTTCAAATGCAGAAGACTAAAGCCCTGAACTGACTTTTTCCAGAGAATGTCAGAGAGTGGAAAAGCAGGCAGATTCTTATTTTTGAGGGGTACATGCTCAGGAAATGCCAGGGGGGAAACCTGAGATATGAAGTGCAAACATGTGACCAACATGCCTATCTCTTTGTGTACGTTGTCATGTCCAACTCTTTGCGACGCTATGGACTGTAGCCCACAAGGCTCCTCTGTCCATGGGATTTTCCAGGCAAGAATACTGTAGTGGGTAGCCATTCCCTCCTCCAGTGAATCTTTCCAACCCAGGAGTTGAACTCGCATCTCCTACATTAGCAGGAGGATTCTCTACCACTGAACCACCAGGGAAACCCAGCCTGTGTCTTTAACAGTTGCGAAAGTACCAGAGAGCTTACTATCCCAGAAACTGCAGGTTGCGATTCACTAGTGGAGTGTAAAATCAATGTACTGATAACCACCCAGCAAGTTCAATGGGATGAAATCCTAGTTAATAGCAAACATTATATTATACATAACACACATAAGTTTTAGAAAAATGTTCTTTCAAGAATGTGTGTGTGGGTGTGTACACCAAATGGGAGGGCAGTATGTGTTTCTTATTTTGGATGATACTGAAATGTTGGAGTATCTCTATGTCAAACTGTTTGAATCATGGGATGCCACTGAAAGTCTCATCGCACCTGACAGGGCAGTGTTAAGGTACTGGTATCTAAAGTGAGAGGTAACAGTGGTTTAATCGCTAAGTCATGTTCAGCATTTTGCAACCCATGGGTAGCCCACCAGGCTCCTCTCTCCATGGGATTTCCCAGGCAAGAATAGTGGGTTGCTATTTCCTTCTCCAAGGGATCTTCCTGAACCAGGAATTGAATGCTGGTCTCCTGCATTCCAGGCGGATTCTTTACTGAGTCACCAGGAAAGCTCAAAGTAAGGCAGAAAAATATTACAGAAAAAAGCAAATAACTCACCAAACACATTATTACTCAGTGGTTTTCTCCGGGAGAAGTTCTATTAGGAAAATATAGGAGAAGTATACACTTTAAGGTTAAACAAAGAGAGATGAAATATAATGCAGCCAGTAGTTAATTGCTAAAGTAATCTAGCACAAGCACCCTACTCAATAGATGAGGAAAATGTATCTAAGATGCTATAACTAAAACAGCTAAAGGATTGTTTCATTTTTAAACCCAGTTGATATGTTTTCAAATAAAATGGAAAAATTTCCCCAAGAAAAAGTAATCTTTTGGAGGGTGAGGGGAGTAAGGAAAAACAGATAAGACTGGAGTACGGCAAAGGAAGAGATTATTATAACACAGTGGAGTTTTCCCATCCCTGGGTTCCAGTTACTGCATACACATACTGAGGTGTTAGAACTAGTAGATTTTTAAAGTGCCTGCATTTCACCTTAACTCTAATTTCAATGAATGGAAAGTCTTCTGAACATTTTATTCAATAATCTTTTGACCTTTGATTTATACTTACTATATTTCTCTTGTCATGCCTCATATATAATCAATAAATCTTGGGGATAGAGGGAGTTTATGGGCTTGTTCTTCATGAATACTTATTAAAGGCATTTGACATCTAAATAGAATTAAGACGTGTGGGAAGCACTGGTGTTACTTTGCTACTCAGACACACAGACTTTAGGTTGATAAGTAAGTGGATTAGAATCAATCAAAACTATTCTTAGTAGACCAAGCCACTTTTGTCAATTACAGCTCTCAAACAGGAAACCAGCTGCAGATTTCTTTCTCCCATTATCTAAGACTTTTTGTCTATAGTTCTTGAAGCCCTGAACCAATGCTTCACATAAGCTTTTTCTTTTCCCCTGCAGGCACAAGGCAGCTGGACCTTGGACAAGTAAAGTTCTCACTGAAGTCAATTGGAGTTTTGACTGCCTGAGGGCTGCAGCATCAGGCCCCAAGTCATCTATTATAAATATTTTTTGACACATCAGATTCATACACATTCAGCTTCAGCGGAAAAGGTAAAAAGGTACAGACTCTTACCAGTTATTTCATGCCTTGAAGGAAAACAACTCCTCTTAAATGATATTCTTTATTCACCTCAGATCCACTTGGGGTTAGATGGTCACCAAAGACCCTGTCCACACACTGGAAAGAAATAAGGTATTTCTCAGTAAAAAGAAATTATTTTTGTGCTTAGGCAGGCTGTAGTGTAGCAAGCAAATTCACACTCTCTACCATATATTACTAACCTTAAGAATATTTCACGTAGTGAGTAAAGACACACACTGTAAATATATACAGTTTGGTATACATTTAGTAATACAACTACAAAAGCTTTCCATGTTTCTCGATGGTTTACAGAAAAAAGAAAGACAAAAGAACAAAAGAAAAATATAAAACCTAAAACTGCACAGAGTTCCTCGTGGTTTTTTTAATTGGGCTTTTTATTGCCTGGAACTTTCGTTCCTCTTTTAAATTTCTTTTGAAGTGAGTTAATCCACAACTGATTTTTCAAACTGTGTAATTTCTTATTTAAGCTCTTGATAGAGAGGAAATTCCTTTGTGGTTTTGTCTATTTTGCATTAAAACTTATATCAGAAAACATCAGAAACAGTTTGGGGACAAGAAAAATACCTAAATATTGATTCCAGTGGTAAGGCTAACTGTTCAGTTCACTTCAGTCGCTCAGTCATGTCCGACTCTTTGTGACCCCATGAATTGCAGCAAACCAGACCTCCCTGTCCATCACCAACTCCGGAGTTCACTCAGACTCACGTCCATCGAGTCAGTGATACCATCCAGCCATCTCATTCTCGGTCGTCCCCTTCTGCTCTTGCCCTGAATCCCTCCCAGCATCAGAGTCTTTTCCAATGAGTCAACACTTCGCATGAGGTGGTCAAAGTACTGGAGTTTCAGCTTTAGCATCATTCCTTCCAAAGAAATCCCAGGGCTGATCTTCAGAATGGACTAGTTGGATGGCCATGTGTTCCAGGGGACTCTCAAGAGTCTTCTCCAATACCACAGTTCAAAAGCATCAATTCTTTGGTGCTCAGCTTTCTTCACAGTCCAACTCTCACACCCATACATGACCACTGGA
>SJXQ01003109.1:15869-27768 GCA_006408695.1 Aepyceros melampus | reverse complement strand
GAGTCTCCAGGTTGAAGATCACAGAAAGGCTGTTTAGGTGAGTGTTTGGGAGATTTGCTCACATCTGTGTGATAAAGCTGGAAGTGTTGTATGAGTGCTTTCAATTAATTAATCTTATCAGCTTGTAAAAATGGTAGAATCAAAATTTGCGGATGAGATTCCCAAGTATATGGGCTAGCCTCATGTGAATTAATAAGTAGATAAACTATGAGTCCCAGATGGGGTTGATCTTACATACATTAAAGTTAATGGTAATATTTGAGGCCATGGAAAACTGTCCAAGGGCTTTACCAACTTTAGTTTTAGCTTCCATATTTATGATGGAATATATTTGCAATATAGAAATGATCAGTCTATTTCTGTTTAACTTTGATAGATTGAGAAAATTATTTGATCTGAGTTTTAAGATAAAGTAATTCAAATTAATTTGGTATAACAAAAACATCTACCATATTCATAATGATTACTTCTTTTCTTATTCCTAATATCTTCTACTTCTCTCTCTCTCTCTCTCAATAACTGTTGCTGTACATTTATCAGTTTCTTTTGCATTCCCTAGCAACAAGCTAGGTTTGTTTGAACCTAGTTTGAAGCAAGTTTGGTTTGCTTGAACTTCTTTATGGATGTTTTGTTTTGTTTTCTCTTTAATTTGGGTAAATGTTCCTTTCTTCTACTTTCTTGCACTCATTCTCTTACTCTAATTTCATATTTTGGTATTAATTTGTGGTCTTTTTTCTTTTCTAATATAAGCATTTCGTGTTATAAATGTCTCTCAAACTACCACTTTCATGTATCCCACAAGGTTTTATAGGTGCTATTTTCATTATCATTTGGTTGTAATATTTCCTAATTTCTATTATGATTAATAATTACTATTTATCCCTTGTTGGTCATATGTATCACTTGATTCTGGTCATATCTTTTTTTTTTTAATGTTTCTACCCTAAGTGGTTTGTTTCTGTTTTCCTTTGGGTTATTATTTTTTAACTCAATTGCACTGTGTTCAGAGAGCATTGTTTTATGCTTGAAAATTGCTGACATATATTTGTGGACTAGTGAATGATCATCTTTTCTAAATGTTCCATTTGTGCTCCCAAAGAATATATATTCTCTAATCTTTGGACCTAGTATTCTATACCTGCTCATTAGAACAAGATTTAATATGGTTCTACAAATCTCCCTTATCATTGCTAATAGTTATTGTTTTCTTAATTTATCAGTTACTGAGAGATATACTAAAAGTTCCCACTCTATTCAATTTCAGTGAATTTTTGGCATATGTATATTTGAGCCTTCAGAATTATAATCACAGTAATTAGACCTGAATCCTGTTTTTAATCATTTAAGTGCTGAAACTCCACAACTGCTTCCTTTTAACCTTTTCGTGCCCTCCTGTTTTTAAGATCATATGGCTCCATTTTGAATTTTTCCTAGTAATCTCTATTTTGCAGTTGTTTCTGTCATCTTATTTCTGCTTCCTCTTGATGGAGAGTTTTTTCCTATGCTTCTTATGTATTATTCTCTTTTATCTGTTTTCCATTAGGTCGATTGAGTTTCTGTCAGATGGATTGAGTGTCCTTTAGTACTGTATTTCCTCTAGTGAGTTGGGAATAATGTATCCTATTTCTATTTGTCAAGTTACCAGTGATGTTTTATCGTGCTCTCCAAAGTTGCCAAGTCAAGTGTGATGCTGTGAGTAAAGAGTTGTTCATAGACTGCTTTATGCTTACCCAGTGTTCCTTAGGGCAAAATTCAAGACATCAACAGAATCTATTGGACATCACGACAAAGATTTAAATCCAGTTGTTTTGATTTGGACGTGGAAGGATTGTAGTAGAGCAGGGAAATGACACTTACTGAACAGCTTTAATATTCCAAGCACTTCATGTGCATTTTTCTCATTTGACCCTTGCAAACACCATACCTGCTATACATTCTTATATCCTCAATTTGAAATGAGAAAAGTGAGAATCAGAGAGGTTAAGTAACCTTTCCCTTACATTAGCTAATAATTTCTGGAGTAAATCTAGGTCCCTTTGATGGTAAACTTCAGGGATTTTCCAATATTCCACACTGTCTTCAAAGGTAGAAACATAAAATGGAGACACCTGCAGCCTCTCATATTGAATAAGTTAAACTTATAAGGTCCAGGGCTGTGTTCAACCCCAGCAAAGGGACCATTTATCTGTCTCACAACTCAGCTTTTCTTTTTCCCTCAGAATTGCCACTGCCACACAACTGCAGATAACCCATCTTCCATCGATTTTCACAGAAAAGAGAAAACTTATGTTTTACACCTTTCATGGGTTATATGCCATCACTTGGTCCACCTTTACCTGCTATCTGTTGAATCTTGCTTCCTTAGAGAGACAGAGAGATGGTCTCTAGTGATTGCAACATGTACAGATACAAGAAGTATATACACAAATAGTGTGCAAGTTCTTGAAAATTCACAAATTTCTTCATCAGTGTTTTGCCTTCTTCCCATAAGTTCATCTTAAGTCATTCACCTAACATCCTTGCTTAGCAAACCACTTCCCACCTGCTCACACCACACACACACACACACACACACACACAGGGGGAGGGAGCGAAAAGCCTTGGGTCCCACATCTGCAAAGTAAGGTAAAGAAAATTAGAGAAAACAGAAAATAATTCTGACATGCAGTAGGTACTCAATACAGTGGAAATTTGTTCATCGTCTTTATTATAACATTGTTAATGGAAATATTGCATTTTTGTGTACTCTTTCTACATTGAAAATCACAATGTAATTTTTTTCCTTCCAACCACCAGACACAATTTAGAAAACTCAAGAGGAGTAGGAAACTCTATTGTATTTACAGATATTTTTACTCTTTCTGCTGTTCCCTTTTCCTTTCTGACAATTCCTTCTTTTATCCTTTAATTTCTGTTTCAGGAACTTCCTTTAGTCCTTCCTTTTTTTTTTTGAAGTAGGTCTGCTGGCAACAAATTCTCTTAGTTTAGTTTTTCTTCATCTGAGAATGTGTTTATATTTCCCTTTCATTCCTGAAAGTTATTTTTACCAGTTATGATTTTCTGGGAAGACAGTTCATTTATGTCAGCACTTGAGAAATGTTATACAACTTCCTTCAGGCCTCCATGGCTTCTGATGAAAAATCCACTGAGAGACATTTTTTATAGTCTCACAGGTCTCTGAGGCTCTGTTCATCTTTGTTTCCAGTTTATTTTCTCTCTCTTAGTTGGACTGGGTAATTTCTATTGTTCTGACTTTAAGCTCGGAGTCTTTCCTTTTCCCTCTCCATTTTGCTACTGAATCCATGCATTGAGTTGTTAATTGACTTTACAAATATTTTTTCAGTTCTAAAATTTCCATTGGGATCTTCTTTGTGTCCTCTATAAACTTTGCTGACTCTCCCTATTCTTTTTCATTTTTTTTCAACTGTTAATAATTCCTCATTGACGCATTTTAATGATAGCTGCTTTAAAATCCTTGTCAGGTAATTCTAACATCTGTGCCATTTTGGTGCTGGCATCAGTTGTCTTTCCCATTCAGGTTGAGCTTTTACTGGTTTTTGGCATGATGAATGATTTTCAATTTTATCCTTCCTGGACATTTTGGTTGATTTGAGAGTCTGGGTATTATTCAATTCTTCTGTTTTAGCAGACCTCCTCTGACACTGTACCAGCAGGTGAAGGCAGGAGTGGAAGTCCAGGTTCCCCACTTAGGCCTGTGTTTATACCGTGGGGGAGGGAGATGCCTCTGGCACTGCTCCCCATCTGGCCTGCACTGAAAGCTCATGGGATGTGGAAGGCTTGTTACCCCTGGGAAGTTGTATTTATTTCCTATTGTTACAGCAAGCAGGTAGCTAGGTATGAGCAGAGAAATGAGGGGCAGGGGCCAGGTGGCAGGAAACCATACATCTTGTAAACAGTGGGGGTCCATGGGCAGACAGAGGGAAGCAGGAACCTTCAGACTGAAGGGAGACCACACATTTTGGGTGGTAAGGATCTGAGTAGCAGACAAAGAAAACCGGGGAACTGTGGGAATCTCCTGCATCCCAATGGAAACTTTTCCTCATCTGTGCTCTCATTACAATAAGATTAGCCTTACAGATAAGAAGTACTCACCATGTACCGATACATGACACTTCTAATCTAAGCTAAATAGGGACAGAAATCACTCCTCGTCTTAGAAAAATGGAACTGGGATGGAAGTCAAGGAAGTCAACTGCCAAACCCCTCCTACCCTAGACAATATTCTGCCACTTCACTTGTTTACCCCTCAGAACAGGCTTGCCAATGAGGCTCAGGGCAGCAACTCTTCACTTGTTTGCCTGCTCTCCCTCTGAGAATGTATCTTTGCTTAAATACACTTTCACTTTACTTTCTTGACCTCTCTGCTTCTGGTAGGGGATACACGCTGACTGAAACTGCCCACCCTGGCCAGGCACCATAGTAACCATTCACGTGAATTATTTTAAGACAGGAGGTCCTATTAAGGAACACAAAACTGATAAACCACCACCAACTGGAAGAATTCAGGAAAGGTCAAAAGGAGACGCCACATGTCCTACCACCTCCCAGAACCCTCCTCGCTGGGCTCCATCTTGGCTGAACAACGCGTGTGCCACCAGGAAAGACCTTGAGTCAGAATAATTGGCCAGAGACAACCCAGAAACTAATCCCATTACCATAAAAAGTGGCAGAGCAGTTCTTCTGGGTTCCCTTACCCTACTGCTCTCCACCCAGGTGCCCCTTCCCAGTAAAGTCTCTTGTTTTGTCAGTATGTGTGTTTCCTTGGACAATTCATTTAAGAATTCAGGAAAGGTCAAAAGGAGACGCCACATGTCCTACCACCTCCCAGAACCCTCCTCGCTGGGCTCCATCTTGTCTGAACAACACGTGTGCCACCAGGAAAGACCTTGAGTCAGAATAATTGGCCAGAGACAACACAGAAACTAATCCCATTACCATAAAAAGTGGCAGAGCAGTTCTTCTAGGTTCCCTTACCCTACTGCTCTCCACCCAGGTGCCCCTTCCAGTAAAGTCTCTTGTTTTGTCAGCATGTGTGTTTCCTTGGACAATTCATTTCTGAGTGTTAGACAAGAGCCTACTCTCGGGTCCTGAAAGGGGTCCTCCTTCCAGCAACACCTGGCAATCATGAAGGGACCCCTGTTTACTGTGGCTGACATCCCGACCACTCAGGGTATTCAAGAACCAGCTCGCCTGCTGATGGATCAGACACAGTGGCTGCAACCGGGACCCCTTTGTCCTTGATCTCTTTCCTGAACAATGGCTGGAGTGCCCTGACCAGGTAAGGAATATGCCACTTTATTGACTTCCCTGCCCCTTCCTTTTTTTCCCTCTCTTTCTCCCATCCCTCTTTTCAACCCCTCCTATCCTACTTTTCTTTTCTTCTCCCCCAGTATTGGACTCAGGAGTCTGATTGAAGGGCCTCAGCCTGAACTGAGGATCGCAGCCTGATCACCTCCAGTTGGCAGAGAACTCAAATTCTGGTTCTGGTCTTATCTGGCCTGATTTCTGGTTTCTGATAGGGCCAAGTTCCAGTCCTCCTTTCCTGGAAGCCCAGGAGAAAATTCCCATAACATCTGGGCATCTGCAGGTGGCAAGACGACTATAAGGCCACTCCCTCTTTTTTTTCTCATCCCCTTCCAACCCTAATCAGTTTTTTTTTCTCTCTCTCTCCCTCCTCCTCTTTCAACCTGTCCTCTTTCCCTCCATTTGAAGACCCACGGTATTTCTTCCAGTATTGGACTCAGGAGTCTGATTGAAGGGCCTCAGCCTGAACTGAGGATCGCAGCCTGATCACCTCCAGTTGGCAGAGAACTCAAATTCTGGTTCTGGTCTTATCTGGCCTGATTTCTGGTTTCTGATAGGGCCAAGTTCCAGTCCTCCTTTCCTGGAAGCCCAGGAGAAAATTCCCATAACATCTGGGCATCTGCAGGTGGCAAGACGACTATAAGGCCACTCCCTCTTTTTTTTTCTCATCCCCTTCCAACCCTAACCAGTTTTTTTTCCTCTCTCTCTCCCTCCTCCTCTTTCAACCTGTCCTCTTTCTCTCCATTTGAAGACCCAAGGTATTTCTATTTACTCTGTCCGTTGATACTCAGACCTGAAGTTTTGAGTCTTTGTGAGAGATTTTCTGAGAGACCATGATCTCTCCTCTCCATAAATTGTGCTTTCTGTTCTTGGGGAGATAATCGGGCAATAGGAGCCCTCCATCAGGTGCCCTATTTCTCTAAATTCAGCCGTTTGTTCATTTGGCTGAGTGCTTCAAATGGAAGTGATTGATGGGGCTCAGTATAGTTGCACCTGGTCTTGGGTGAAAGTTAATACCCTAGACATATGTCTACCTTTTGGGGCCAGCCCTACAGCCCCTCTGATTGTGCTTACTGCTGAGCATTTCCTTTGGCTCTTGGACAACCAGGTGATCTGGGACCAAGAGAGAGGTTGCTGGGCAATAGGAGCCCTCCATCAGGTGCCCTATTTCTATAAATTCAGCCGTTTGATTGTTCATTTGGCTGAGTGCTTCAAATGGAAGTGATTGATGGGGCTCAGTATAGTCGCACCTGGTCTTGGGTGAAAGTTAATACCCTAGACATATGTCTATCTTTTGGGGCCAGCCCTACAGCCCCTCTGATTGTGCTTACTGCTGAGCATTTCCTTTGGCTCATGGACAACCAGGTGATCTGGGACCAAGAGAGAGCTTGCAACCTCTCTAGAGTCAGATATTTGACAGAGGAGGCAAAAACATGCAATGGAGAAAAGACACTCTTCAACAAGCATTGAGAGAGCAAAAGAGACACAGATGTATAAAACAGTCTTTTGGACTCTGTAGGAGAGGGCGAGGGTGGGATGATTTGGGAGAATGGCATTGAAACATGTATGCTATCATGTAAGAAATGAATTGCCAGTCTAGGTTCAATACAGGATACAGGATGCTTGGGGCTGGTGTACTGGGATGACCCAGAGAGATGATATGGGGAGAGAGGTGGGAGGAGGGTTCAGGATTGGGAACTCATGGACACTCATGGTGGATTCATGTCAATGTATGGCAAAACCAATACAGTATTGTAAAGTAAAAAAAAAAAATTCCCACTGTTGGTGGGAATGCAAACTGATAAAACCACTATGGAGAACATTATGGAGAGTCCTTTAAAAACAAAAACAAAAACAAACAAACAAAAAAAAACAGGAATAAAGCTACCACACAACCCAGCAATCCCACTACTGGGCATAGACCCCGAGGAAACCAAAATTGGAAAAGACACATGTATGCCAATGTTTATTGCAGCACTATTTACAATAGCTAGGAGATGGAAGCAACCTAGATGTCCATCAGCAGATGAATGGATAAGGAAGTTGTGGTACATATACACAATAGAATATTACTCAGTTATAAAATGGAACTCATTTGAGTCAGTTCTAATGAGGTAGATGAACCTAGACCTATTATACAGAGTGAAATGAGTCAGAAAGAGAAAGACAAATATCATATATTAACGCATATATATGGAATCTAGAAAGATGGTACCGATGATCCTATGTGCAGGGCAGCAAAGGAAACGCAGATGTAAAGAACAAACTTTTGGACTCAGTCGGAGAAGAAGAGGGTGGGATGATTTGAGAGACTAGCTTTGAAACATATACATTACCATAAGTAAAACAGATAGCCATTCATGTATGATGCAGGGCATCCAAGGCCAGTGGTCTGTGACGACCTGGAGGGATGCGGTGGTGAGTGAAATGAGTCAGAAAGAGAAAGACAAATATCATATATTAACGCATATATATGGAATCTAGAAAGATGGTACCGATGATCCTATGTGCAGGGCAGCAAAGGAAACGCAGATGTAAAGAACAAACTTTTGGACTCAGTCGGAGAAGAAGAGGGTGGGATGATTTGAGAGACTAGCTTTGAAACATATACATTACCATAAGTAAAACAGATAGCCATTCATGTATGATGCAGGGCATCCAAGGCCAGTGGTCTGTGACGACCTGGAGGGATGCGGTGGGGAGGGAGGTGAGAGGAAGGTTCAGGATAGAGGGGATACATGTATGCCTAGGGCCAATTCATACTGATGTATGGCAAAAACCATCACAATATTGTAAGGTAATGATCCTCCAATTAAAATAAATAAATTAATTTAAAAAATAACTATACCACCATCAAAATGGGAAATAAGCCTACTTTCCCTTCAGACACCTCACTGGGTTGTCTTTTGGCCCACTGGGAAGGATATCAACTGGATGGACTAAAAAGGAAAAACTTATCAAATATTGTACTTGGTACAGGCCTACCTACTCCCTGGGAGGTGCGGAAAAATGGCCCCGGTCAGGGTACTTGAATTTAACAGCATTTTGCAGCTCAGTCTATACTGCAAACATGAGGGTAAATGCAAGGAGGTTCCCTATGTCCAGGCCTTTATGGCTCTCTACCAGGATTCTGAGAAAAGGAGAAAATGTAAGCTCAGAGATCCTGATAAATGCCCTTTCAAAGTCCTCTTGGCATGGTCCAAGGTGGAAGACCCCCTGTGCCATTCTCCTGACCCCCTCAGTTCTGACAGAGGATGTGGGAAAGGGAAGTTCAGGCAGCCCCAGAAGTTGGGACCCGAGGGAAGGTCACCTACAGCCACCTCAGCTCTGCCTCTTTTGGAAGTAAGCTTTACTCTCCACAGGAGGAAAGGTCACCCTTGGACCAAAAAAAAAAAAAAAAAGTCCCCTAAGAGAGGTTCCAGATGGGGAAGGGGGAACCACATGTGTTCATGTTCCCTTTTCTATGAAAGACAGTACCCAATGCAGGGAACAATTGGATTCATGTTCTGAAAAAACCTCAAAAGTTTAGGGATGAATTTGAATATCTTAGCCTTAACTTCTCCCTCACCTGGAGGGATGTGATGGTTATTCTCACTCTGTGTTGTAATCATGAGGAGAGAGCTAGAATCTTAGGTCAGGCTAGAAAAGTGGCTGATGAACAACAGTGGGTGGGTGCCAACCTGGCCTTTGCAGAAGAGGCAATCCCCTGTGCAGAGCCAGATTGGGATCCCAAGACAAGGGCAGGAAGGGAATCCCTAAGACACCTCATTACTTGCCTACTGCAGGGCATTACCCAGGGTGTCTGGAAAGCTGTTAATAAGATAAAATAAGTATTAAATAAGATGTAACAGGGAGAGTGAAAACCCACCCTTTTATTTTCGGGAAGGCTCACAGAGGCCTTTAAAATTTTTACCTAAGCAGGCAGACCTAAAAGGTATTGAAGGAAGAGTCCTGCTGGCCCATTCCTTCATAACCCAGGCAGCCTCGGACATAAGGAGAAAATTGCAAAAACTAGAAAAAGGGCCAGAGACATCGGTTTCTGAGCTAGTGTTGTTGTTTAGTCACTAAGTCATGTCCAACTGTTTTGCAACCCCATGGATTATAGCCTGCCAGGCTCCTCTGTCCATGGGATTTCCCATGCAAGAATACTGGAGCATGTTGCCATTTCCTTCTCCAAGGGATCTTCCAAGATCAGGGATCAAACCTAGGTCTCCTGCATTGGCAGGTGGATTTTTCACCACTGCACCACCTGGGAAGCCCAGTCACACTATACAATTTAAAAAACAAAAACAAAACAAACAAACAAAAAAAACGACCTCTCCATATTTTCATGGGAAAAGCTTCAAGACAAATTTGGTGAAATATTTTTAATTTGATTCAATTCATGTAAATGAGAATAAGTATACATATTATGCTTTCTATGTACATAATAAGCCAGAAAAATTAATAAAAATTATAAACCAAATTTTTTCAATGGTGGTTGTCTATGGGGAGGGGAGAGGAGTAAACTGTGTGTGGAAAGGTGTACCGGGTGAGAAGTGACATGTTTAAGGTGATATGTCAAACTTTATGCTATACATATTTTTTAAATCTTTATGATAAGAATGAAGTTTGGATCAGTTTTTTAAAAATGAAGAGCCCATAGAAAGTTGAAACCCAATAAATAATGAGACATGGATCTGCTACACTGTTTGAACACAGATAGCTGGGTACACATTTTCACTCTGAATGTGAACTCTGCTGTGTTGCATCATGGAAGAAGTCAATCTAAGATAAAAAGATATCAGAGAAAAGTGACAAATTAATGTATTAAGGCCTTTTTTCATTTCTTGAACTTGGCGCAAAAACTGCCTCATGATGGTCTCACTAAGATACCCGTTTGTGGTACACCACAGTGCTTTATCTTTATCATCTTTGACTTCTTGTAAGCATCTCCCCTCATTAAGCTAGAAACAAGAAAGACTGCCACAACTGGATTGACTTAAATGTACTTCCTTTTTAACCTGGAAGAAGTCACCCTCACTAAATTGGGGCTCTAATCCTCTAAACAGGGAATGAGGCACTTCTTTTCAAGATCACCCTGAAAGAGAAAAATATTATTTAGAAAGGAATGTCCTTCAAAATGTGGTGCTTTATATAGCAAACATAGAGTCTCAATCTCCTATGTTTGTTCTATAATATGTTATAAATGCTCTTGTCAGTTTTCCTCACTCAGGAAAAATCTGCTTTTCTTGACAAAGTATAAAATAATAAAGATTGATAATAGATTTAGATTTACTAGTAATAATAAAAAGAACTCGATTCAGATTCTTTCCTGAAAGTTTCAGAAACATAATTATCAATATAGATTTCTATATTTATTTTCATATGACCATGCTGCTCCTATCTTCAATCTCCTCCATTTTACTATCCTTATCAGCAAATTCAATTCCCAATTAGAAATGTAGTTCTCTCCTAGTACTTGAGATCCTTTCCTTGATATTGGACAACTGGCAGCGTTATCTTATCCAACCATTCTAGCAAAATGCTATGGTGCAATCTATCACCTTAACATCTTTCAGGGTACTAAAATGATTAGTCTGCTACTATTTCTCCTTCTACTTAGTTAACACTTACTATATTGAATAGTTATTGTAAAAAACTAAGCACAGTAAGAATATAGAAAAAATGGTAAGGCCTCTGCCATCGAGAAATCTGCTGTCCGTTTGTGGAAAAAAGGATTATCTTGAAATAAGTAATTTAACAGACCATATTGATAAGCAAATACTCTCTCACACACACACACACACACACACACACACACACACCCCAAGTGGGGAAAGAAATTTTGGAGTAAGAAACAGAGGAAGTATGTAGGTATTTTAATTCAGAGTTAATAAATGAGGCCAGTGGTTCTGAAACATCTATTTGCTTAAGAATGATCATTTGAAAGGTAGCTAAGCTTAATGGTTAATTAAGGGCTTGAATCATGGGGGCAGACTTCTCAATATAAAGCCCAATTTTGGTAATGATTACTATTTCTGCTTTATTGACTATGCCAAAGCCTTTGACTATGTGGATCACAATAAACTGTGGAAAATTCTGAAAGAGATGGGAATACCAGACCACCTGACCTGCCTCTTGAGAAATCTGTATGCAGGTCAGGAAGCAACAGTTAGAACTGGACATGGAACAACAGACTGGTTCCAAATAGGAAAAGGAGTACGTCAAGGCTGTATATTGTCACCCTGCTTATTTAACTTATATGCAGAATACATCATGAGAAAGGCTGGGCTGGAAGAAACACAAGCTGGAATCAAGATTGCTGGGAGAAATATCAATAACCTCAGATATGCAGATGACACCACCCTTATGGCAGAAAGTGAGGAGGAGCTAAAAAGCCTCTTGTTGAAAGTGAAAGAGGAGAGTGGAAAAGTTGGCTTGAAGCTCAACATTCAGAAAACGAAGATCATGGCATCTGGCCCCATCACTTCATGGGAAATAGATGGGGAAACAGTAGAAACAGTGTCAGACTTTGTTTTTTTGGGCTCCAAAATCACTGCAGATGGTGACTGCAGCCATGAAATTAAAAGGC
>SJXQ01003109.1:0-15840 GCA_006408695.1 Aepyceros melampus | reverse complement strand
CCAACCAGTCCATTCTGAGGGAGATCAACCCTGGGATTTCTTTGGAAGGAATGATGCTAAAACTGAAGCTCCAGTACTTTGGCCACCTTATGCGAAGAGTTGACTCATTGGAAAAGAGTCTGATGCTGGGAGGGATTGGGGGCAGGAGGAGAAAGGGACGACCGAGTATGAGATGGCTGGATGGCATCATGGACTCAATGGACGTGAGTCTGAGTGAACTCCGGGAGTTGGTGATGGACAGGGAGGCCTGGTGTACTGCGATTCATGGGGTCGCAAAGAGTTGGACACGATTGCGCGACTGAACTGAACTGAAGAACACGAAGTCATGACTTTTCTCTTATCCTTATTTTTCATCAGCAGTGAATAGAGAAAAATAGTACTTTTTTGGAGGGAAGTAGGGTGGTGGTTACTATGAGGAATAAGTAAGTTAATTTTTTAAAAAAGAGCTTAAAAGAGCATTCTACCCACCGTAAGCACTCGATAAATCTTAATGTTATAATCAGTATTACTGGAGCATTTGTTCAAAATGTAAATTTCTTAGATCCCACCCTCAGAGTATTCTGATTCAATAAGTGTAGGATAGTGCCCAGCAATTTGCATTTTTTACCATGCTGCCAGATGGCTGACACAGATGGTACGGAAGCACTTTTGATAAAAACTAGGTCAGACAGAAGCAGAATTAAGAATGACAAGTTGTAGAGCATGTTTTGCAAATTTCAATGTTTCCTACCCCTTTGTGTTATAAACCTCTTTGAGAAGTTAAGGAAAGTAAGTGTCCTTTAAAAAAATAAAAACGTATTTGCAAACACTCACAATTTTGCATACAATCTCACCTAACTTATAAGCCTCCTGAAGTTCATTGATGAGTTCCTAAGAAACTAACAGAAGAAGGTATTTGGGAGGAAGGATTCCCAAAGTTCCTGGTTAAGAGGCCATGAAATACTTCATACCCACAAGGATGGCTACAATCAAAAAGACAAACGGAGTAAAATAAGGTTGGTGAGGATTTTTTATTTTATTTTATATTTTATTTTACTGTTTGGCAAGGAACTAGAAATCTCATTCATTAGTGATGGGAATGTAAAATGATGTATCCACTCTGGAAAATGGCTTGGCAGTTCCCCAAAGTGTTAAATATTATAAAGTTATCATATGACCCAGCAATTCCACTCTGAACACAATATATCCCCAAGAAAAAGAAAATATATGTTCCTATAATGCCATTATTCATAAACCCCAAAAAGGGAGACAATGCAAATGTCCATCAACCAATGGGTGGATAAATAAATGTGGTACATACCCATACAATGGAATATTTGTTAATAAAAAGACACTTGTTACAACATAGATGAACCTCGAAAACATGCTAAGTGAAAGAAATCAGTCACAAAAGACCACATATTATATAATTCCATTTATATAAAATTCCCTGAATATGCAAATCCTTAATGACAGAAAGTAGATTAGTAGTTGTTACCTAGGGCTAAGGGGAGAGAAAAAGATGAAAATAAGAGTGACTGCTAACAGAAAAGGGTTTCTTTTTGTGGCGATGATGAATAGTTTATAAATTCCGAGTGTGGTGATGGTTTGCACAATGCTGTGAATATACTAAAAACAATTGAATTTACACTTTAAATGGGTGAATTTCATGGTATATAAACTATCTCTCAATAGAGATGTTGGGTAAAAAGGAAGAAACCATGAAACAGATTGATTAGGACAGAGCCCCAGACTAGGGAGAAAAAAGGGATTAAGAGTGAAGAGAGGTTAAGGCGAGAGAATGCAGGCTTGGAAGTCATCTGGATATTGATGACAGATGAAACATTAAACTGACTCTTATATAACAGGGCCTGAAAAGCTGAGAAATTAAAATAGGCCCAGAGGCATTCCTACACTTCCTCTGAGGAAAGCCAGAGAAGGCAAAACTACTTGAAAATGGAATAAAATATATAGCATTGTCACAAAAGTCAATGGAGGAATTTTAAGGAGTGGTAATGTCAAAAATCATGATATTAAAATACTCTACTATTAATCAGATTGAAGTATTTGTCTGTGGAATCTTAACCCAAAATTGTTAACAATTTTATTCTCCCTACTCATGTACTTAGGTAACTTTGAAAAAAGAAAAGAGTGATGACATCTTTTAGTAGTGAAGGTAAATACACAGTATGAGTTTACTTGCTACTACAAAATAAACACTACTGAGCTAAGCCCAAATAGATTATATCCCAAGTGAGCTGATAATATAGAAATTCGTTACATACCTATGTTTAAACATGTAAAACCCAATTTCAATAGTTTTAAAATTTCAAATCTAATTTGCAACATATTGATGTGTGGTAAAATGTAAAAACACATCTTTTTTAAACCACCAAGAAATACCAAACTTTGAATTATATTTTAAAATAAGCAGAACTCTGCTTTAAATCTTAGTTGTATTTATATAAAAATCAGACTGCCATGAATTGGATGTACTTACCTGTGTGAGTACTTTGAAAATTAAAAATACACACAAAGAGTTAGCATTTAACACTATCAGATTTCCAAAATAAGTGAATTCATAATCTAAAACAAAATACCTATATCTTTAGAAGATAAATCCATTGGATAAATGTAGAAAAATATTTTAAATACACATGATTTGGACATAATATATTATCCAACTTACTCTTCCTCTCCATTAGGAATTACTGTTTCTAATGAATATATGAGAGTGATTTTGTCATCAACTTTGTAAAAACTTTTTAAAATATGGGAGAATACAAATAAAAAAACATGGCCATCATTAAGGTAAATCAACAACAAAAAATTCATGAATACTGTGCTCTCACTTTAGACAATGGAGAGGTCCAGGAGACACTACTCGATTGACACTGACTCCAGCCATGATCAGTTGAACTTCAGAGGTATAAAGTGCCACAGAAGATGACTGCAGCCATGTTTTCACAACTTCCAGTGGCCATGTCAGAATAGCTACCACTGTACCATCACACCACATCCTCCGGCAAAGAGATGAGCTAGTGGAGAAGGCAAATAAAGTGTTTTTCAATAGGGACCGGGAGGAGGAGGTCAAAAGGGAGGCGAGAGAAGCCCGAAAGGATGGAAGGATAGAGAAGCCGATCCAAGCCTTAGCCCAACAACAGGCTAAAATCTTGGCCTTGGTTCACCATACCACTGTGCGAGAGTCGTGAAGAGAGCGAGAAAGAAAAAAGGATCCTAGGGATCCACCACTGAGATGCACCCAGTGTGCCTACTGCAAAGAGGATGGACATTGGAAGGGGAGTGTCCATATCACCCTAAAGGAAGGCGTGTTGAGACCCCTACACCTGCTCTGTCTGTGTTAGTCCTAGGAGACCAGGGCTGAGGATGCCCAACGGCTTGAGAACAGCTCCCCGCCCCTCCACCGGGAAGGTGAGATCCAGATCATTCCTCTCGACCCTTGTGAACTCCTTTAGGATGGGTGGGGGCGGGGGGCTGCCTTCTCTATTCTTCCCTTCCGATTAGGACCTTTAGATTCCCTGATTAAAATGGTGACGGGAGTGGACGGAAAATCCCAAAGTCGAAATTTTACTAAGCCCCTCCATTGTAAGGTGGGTGATTGGCAAGGGACTCATCCCTTTTTATACATCCCTGGTTGCCCTGCTCCTCTACTGGGGAGAGACTTACTTTGTTGCCTACAGACCAGAGTGAAGTGGGGAAAACTAGAAACCGATAACTTCCTTTGTCTGGTGTCTGAACATTTGCAGTCAGACAAGGAAAGGAGGATTCTCTGCCTTTCTCAGATGAGGTCAATCCCCAGGGGTGGGGTGTCTCCAGCCCCGGGCTCAGCCATAAATGATTCATCAGTGAAGATTCTCCTGAGGCCAAATACTCCCTTTCCACTGGAAAAGACAATACTCCTCTTGAGGGCCTTAGAACACTAGTTAACAAATATGGGGATATTGAAATCATAATCACTTGTGAGTCTTCCTGAAACACTCCTATCCTACCTGTTAAGAAGCCGGATGGGTCTTATTGACTTATCCAGGATTTAAGAGCAGTTAAAGAGACTGTGGGTCCCATTTCCCCCATAGTCCCGAACCCATATAACCTCCTGTCCAAAGTCCCAGGAACTGCTAAGTACCTTACAGTCTTGGACTTTAAGGATGCTTTCTTTTACATTCCTCTCCATCCTGTGTCCCTAGAGCTCTTTGCCTTTGAGTGGTGGGCCCTGGGAACAAGGGAGGCCATACAACCTTGCTGGACGTGACTACCACAGGGGTTTGAAGATAGCCCCATATTTTCAGGACTTCCTTGGGGAAGAACTAAGACAATTAACCTTAGCAAACAGTAACCTAATACAATGTGTCGATGACTTACTCATAACAAGCCCAGGTTTTACCAGCTCTTAAATGGATACTATAAAAACCTTAAATTTTCTTTATGAAAAGGGATATAGGGTATCCCCTAAGAAAGCTGAGATTCAGTTCAGTTCAGTCACCTAGTTGTGTCCAAATTTTTGCGACCCCATGAATTTCAGCATGCCAGGCTTCCCTGTCCATCACCAACTCCTGGAGTTCACTCAGACTCACGTCTGTCGAATCAGTGATGCCATCCAGCCATCTCATTCTCTGTCATCCCCTTCTCTTCCTGCCCCCAATCCCCCCCAGCATCAAAGTCTTTTCCAATGAGTCAACTCTTCCCATGAGGTGGCCAAAGTACTGGAGTTTCAGCTTCAGCATCATTCCTTCCAAAGAAATCCCAGGGTTGATCTCCTTCAGAATGGACTGGTTGGATCTCCTTGCAGTCCAAGGGACTCTCAAGAGTCTTCTCCAACACCACAGTTCAAAAGCGTCAATTTTTTGGCACTCAGCCTTCTTCACAGTCCAACTCTCACATCCATACATGACTACTGGAAAAACCATAGCCTTGACTAGACAGACCTTAGTCGGCAAAGTAATATCTCTGCATTTGAATATACTATCTAGGTTGGTCATAACTTTTCTTCCAAGGAGTAAGCATCTTTTAATTTCATGGCTGCAGTCACCATCTGCAGTGATTTTGTAGCCCGAAAAAATAAAGTCTGACACTGTTTCCACTGTTTCCCCATCTATTTCCCATGAAGTGATGGGACCAGATGCCATGATCTTCGTTTTCTGAATGTTGAGCTTTAAGCCAACTTTTTCACTTTCTTCTTTCACTTTCATCAAGAGGCTTTTTAGTTCCTCTTCACTTTCTGCCATAAGGGTGGTGTCATCTGCATATCTGAGGTTATCGATATTTCTCCTGGCAATCTTGATACCAGCTTGTGCTTCCTCCAGCCCAGCCTTTCTCATGATGTATCTGCATATAAGTTAAATAAGCAGGGTGACAATATACAGCCTTGATGTACTCCTTTTCCTATTTGGAACTAGTCCATTGTTCCATGTCCAGTTCTAACTGTTGCTTCCTGACCTGCACATAGGTTTCTCAAGAGGCAGGTCAGGTGGTCTCGTATGCCCATCTCTTGAAGACTTATCCACAGTTTCTTGTGATCCACACAGTCAAAGGCTTTGGCATAGTCAATAAAGCAGAAATTGATGTCTTTCTGGAACTCTCTTGCTTTTTTGATGATCCAGTGGATGTTGGCAATTTGATCTCTGGTTCCACTGCCTTTTCTAAAACCAGCTTGAACATCAGGAAGTTCTCGGTTCATGTATTGCTGAAGCCTGGCTTGGAGAATTTTAAGCATTACTTTACTAGCGTTTGAGATGAATGCAGTTGTATGATAGTTTGAGCATTATTTGGCATTGCCTTTCTTTGGGATTGGATTTTAGTTTAACCCAAATAAGATACGTAGGATTTATAATTACAGAGGAGAAAAAAAAAAAAAAAAAAAGCTCGACCCTCCAAAGGAAATCCCTCATCTTAAATACCTCTTACCCCCAAACGAGGAAACAGCTTAGGGGATTTTTAAGAATGACTGGATTTTCCTGGATCTAGATTCCTGGTTATGGGAATCTGGCCTGACCCCTGTATGAGAAACTAGGAAGGAAAGAGGAAGGGCCACTTGACTGGAATGGAGACCTGCAAGGTTGCCTCTAATGCCCTGAAAAGGGCTGTCAGTATGGCTCCAGATTTAGACCTCCCAAACATGGAAAAGCCTTTCAGGCTGTATGTCTCTGAGAGAGTAGGAACTGCTCTTGGGATGTTAGGACAAATGGTGGGGCCCGCATTACAGCCTGTCACCTACCTCTCAAAACAACTAGACAAGGTAGCCAAAGCATGGCCTGCTTGGCTCGATGCAGTAGCAGCCATAACTCTTATGGTTAAAGAGGCCTCCAAGGTGACCCTGGGTCAGCCCACCACAGTGTATACACCTCACAAGTGTAAGCAGTTTTGGAGACTAAAGGGGATAGATGGATGATGGGAGAAAGGATAACCCAATGCCAGGCCCTCCTCCTTGACACTCCAGAAATGACATTAACAGTCTGTCAGACTTTAAATCCAGCCACCTTAATGTGGGCCCCTATACTTCCCCTTTAGACCACCAATGCATGCAAGTCATAGATGAATTACACTCTTCTCCCCTCAGCCTATCCAAGACACCCTTATCCAGCCCAGAGGAAGAATGGTACACAGAGGCCAGTACTTTTGTGGGAAAAAGAGAGAAGAAAGCAAGATATGCCATAATGAGCCTAGAAGAAACCAGAAAAAGTGGGTCTCTTCGCCCAGGCACCTCAGCCCAGAAAGCTGACAAGAGCTCTGGAACCAGGGAAAGAAAAAAGGACTAATGTCTATACAGACTCTAAATATGCTTTTCTCATCCTGCACACCCATGCAGCCATCTGGAAGGAAAAAGGGATGTTCAGTGCAAGAAGCTCTCCTATTAAACACAAAGAACTCATTCTTAGGCTTCTGGAGGTGGTCAAACTTCCTGCTAAATTAACTGCTGTCCACTGCAAGGGTCACCAAAAGGAAGAAGAAAAGGAGGCCCAGGGAGTAGGAAAGCTGATCAGAAGACAAAACAAACCACTAGGGCAGCTACCTCTGTTGCTGCCATCTGCCCCCTTTTCCTCAAGGAAATCCTGACTCTGAATTATACCCCAGTGGAACATTCCTGATGTGCCAAGCAGTGCTGGGAGATTGGGTAATGTGGGTGGTTCCAGACTGACTAGGCTCAAATAATACCCCCTGACTCTCAAGTCTGGAAAATTATTAACTCCTTACACAAAAGTTCCCATTTTGGAAGAGATAATCCAGAAACCTTGCCCATTCTCTGCCACCCCCCGGTTGGCTAAAGTTACTTGGCAGATCACACAGAGTTGTGATACCTATCTAAGAAACAATCCAAACACCGGACCCTTGCCACTACCCCTAATTAAACCTGTCCAGCATTGAGGGTCAACCCAGGAGAAGAATGGCAGGTGGATTTTACAGCTATGCGAAACCACAAGGGTTTTCTTATTTTCTAGTCTTTGTTGACACATTCACAGGATGGATTGAGGTGTTCCCTACTAGGACAGAGAGAGCTACAGAAGTCTGCAAAGCTCCATTAAAGGAGATAGTGCCCAGGTTTGGGCTGCCTAAATCTCTTCAGGGTGACAGTGGGCCCTCATTTACAGCCATGATATCCCAGAACTTGGCTGCATGCTTAGGAATCAAATATTGCCTCCACTCATCTTGGTGGCCTCAAGCCTCAGGGAAGGTAGAGAGAGAGCCAACCAGACTCTTAAAAGGACTCTGGCTACACTATGTCAAGAAACACACAATAAACAGATCCATATGTAGGACTATATTGTGCTGGATGAAGCACAAGCTGGAATCAAGATTGCCCAGAGAATTATCAATAACCTCAGATACACAGATGATACCCACCCTTATGGCAGAAAGTGAAGAGGAAACTAAAGGGCCTCTTGATGAAAGTGAAAGAGGAGAGTGAAAAAGCTGGCTTAAAACTCAGCATTCAGAAAAATGAAGATCATGGCATCCAGTCCCATCACTTCATGGCAAATAGATGGGCAAACAATGAAAACAGTGAGAGATTATTTTCTTGGGCTCCAAAATCACTGCAGATGGTGAGTGCAGTCATGAAATTAAAAGATGCTTGCTCCTTGGAAGAAAAGCTATGACCAAGCTAGACAGCATATTAAAAAGCAGAGACATTACTTTGCCGACACAGGTCTGTCTAGTCAAAGTTACAGTTTTTCCAGTAGTCATGTATGGATGTGAGAGTTGGACTATAAAGAAAACTGAGCACCAAAGACCTGATGCTTTTGAACTATGATGTTGGAGAAGACTTCTGAGCATCCCTTGGACTGCAAGGAGATCCAACCAGACCATCCTAAAGGAAATCAGTCTTGACTATTCATTAGAAGGACTGGTGCTGAAGCTGAAACTCCAATACTTGGCCACCTGATGTGAAGAACGGCTCATTGGAAAAGACTCTGATGCTGGGAAAGATTGAAGGCAAGAGGAGAAGGGGATGACCGAGGATGAGATGGTTGGATGGCATCACCGACTCAATGGATGTGAGTTTGAGCAAGCTCCAGGAGTTGGCAATAGACAGGGAAGCCTGGTGTGCTGCAGTCCATGGTAGTCCAAGAGTAGGACACAACTGAGCGACTGAACTGAACTGACTGATATGTGGGAATTTAAATGTTGCTACTTTCTCAAGGCCCTGTTTTCTAGAGATTGTTCTGTCTTTCCCTTTCCTTATGTACTCTTTCTCATGCTCTTAAGACTGATACCTTGGCTGACATGTCAGCCTCAGTAAATGTTGTTCTGCACACAGAACAAACTTCCTTATCTTCAAAGCCTTACTATTGCTTTGCTGAGCTCTGGTACTGAATTCCAGGTAAGTTCTCAATAAATATGCACTCACTGTTTTCTCTAGGAGCTGCTCTTCCACAAGCTCTCCCTGCTCTGTCTCTCATATTCCCTGTCTGGTTGTGAGAATTAATACAGTGTGAAACTGCCATATCTGGAGCCTGAACAAGGACCTGAAGGCTCGCTATGCACCTGTTCCTCAAGCCTGAGCAAGAGAAAAGGATGCTTTCTCATCCAGGTAGGAATGACAGCCTATAAGGCTAGCAATGGAACAAAGTCTTTTTGGGGGGGTTTATTTTTTTAATTAATTAATTTATTTTAATTGGAGGCTAATTACTTTACAATATTATAGTGGTTTCTGGCATACATTGACATGAATCCACCACGGGTGGAATGAAGTCTTTTTGATGTGCAGTACTTTGGCTTTTGCCTATGGGTAACTCGTTATCCCCCTCAACAGTGTGCTCATAAATGCCAGCTTTCTTTTTTGCTTGCCACTGCTGGTTGCAAGATTTCGGATTTAGATTTAACTGAACTTCTTACCCTTATTTGTACTCATTGTCTTTAGTATCCACAAGAAGCTACCTTGAAAGTGTCTGATTGGGAGCAATAAGCCATTGGTGAGAAATGGAGTAGGTATTACTAATGTACAACACCTGAATACTTGGAATTTATGCCACAAAGCCCTCTCTGCTATAGAAGAACACAAGGTTTCATGGACTGATCTTATTCCTCCCCCGAATTGCCTTCACCTCTTCCTCCACAAGCTTCTAAATCTGCTTCTATTGAGCCTATCAAATCTGCTCCTCCACTTGTCGACTTGGTCTTAACTCAACCTCAACGTTCTATGATAGAAAATATGTTACAGGAAGAAAACTTAAATGGAAGATCTGTCTCCACCCACATCTACAGCAGGGAGGGACACCTCCAGCAGAAAAAAGCCAGAGCACTGGGTGCCACTGTTTTCTCTCTTACAGATGGGAGCTAACAATTCCAAAACCACCCCTTTAAATTGTATCTCAAAAAACTGGGATAAGTTTGATCCCCAGAGCCTAAAAAGTCCATTTTATGCAGGCTTTCTTTAAGAGAAGACCTCACCTCCCCAGAAAGACAATCCCTGCTGGGTCAGCATCTTATCAGTCAATCTACCCCTGTCATCAGAACCAATTTGAACACTCTTTTTAAATTTTAGCTATGAAACTATGACTACAAAAAGGAGAGATGACATTCTTGACACTGAATGGTCATGATATTCTTTAGACTCCAGACAAAACTAGTTAAAATGAATTCTTTTTGAAAGTACTTAACTGGTTCTTTTCGCACATGCAACTAGGAAAAGGCTAGCTTATTAAAATACTTCTTTTGGAGCTCCAAACCTGCCTGAGAAAACAGAAATATGCCTGGGAGGGCTGGGGGAAGGAAACCTAAAGTTAACTCTTATCATGTCCTTAAGACACACAGCCCACTCTGTCTGGGACTCCAGCCATGAACAAAGTGGTAGAATTTTAAACCAATAAAAAAAAGGGGAGGGGCAAAAAAATTTTAAATTTCGAGCAGAAAACTATGAGATCTCTTTCTGTCCAGATTTACATATGTCTCAATGTATGTCTTTGTCTTGCTAAGGTTAATTTGTCACAGTTGCTAAGAAAATTAAGATGCATGTCTTTAATAAAAGGGTATAAGGGATAAAATCACATTAAGGAGAAAGAAAGTAAATCTAAACTTATAGGTGGCTATTTTCTGAACAGACAAATAAAATGATGGATACAGAAAATGTAAAAAAGGTTTATGACAAATGGAAGAGAGTTTTGTACATGATACAAGACATTAAACTGCCTTTAAAGTCTTTTATTGTTACTTTGACTAAGTAAATAACTATTGCTTCACAGTAAACACAGGCTGATACCAAACTAAAATTTGGTTTTCTTGCCCTGTTAAAAAAACAAAGTTTTCTTGGAATGTGGCTTTTGATAATAGACTATGGCACACATAGACAAAGCTCATTCCACTTCTACTAAAATTAACCCCTCATCAGGGAATTTAAAATGGATAAACGATGGCTATAAACCAAAGAGTCAGGGCTATGGGAAATCCAAGTCCAAGACTGCTTGGCTGCTTGGCTTTTCTCAGTTCTCTGACAAACCTCACTTTTATTTAATAGGATAAAGCCTTTCCTGGCTTCAAGGTTAATATCTCACAATGGAGAAAAAAATGGTTAAAATGTTTTCTACAATCTCCAACAATCGGGGCACCCACTTTGCTGGACAGGTCATACAGACATTGGCAAATACTTCACGAGCTTCTTGGAGACTATTGTTTTCACTGATATCCTCAGTCATCAGAAAAGGATGGCAAGGGATCGATCAAAGGGATCGATTGCATGGGATTAAATAGACTACTAAATATGATTATAATTTTCATGACTTTTTGACTGACATATTACTGGCTTCTAATCTTTGTTTTCAGATATAAAGAAGCTCCTCTCAAGTTACTGATGGTTTAAAACAATTTAATGATTTACACCGATGGATAAAATTTAAACATTTTTCTTTTCTCTCTGCCTTGTCCCTCCAGAAATTGGAGACACTTGGGGTCTGAACAGCCTTATCAAGGTAAGAAAGACTGTCTTCCAACATATATGGAAATCTCAAAGTATACCGGGGAGCCTAAAAGAAAAATCCACCCAACTAATGTCAGGCCCATGGCATCTATTCTGTTTCACTGAATATTAAATTCTAGTTTTGTTAATTAAGGTCTGTATTTACTAAGACTCACTTAGACACTTCCTTGTGGTTATGTTATATTGCTAAGAGGTTTAATTAAGTTATTAAGAAGGACACTCGGAGTTTGTTCCTAAAGCTCATCTCAGTAACCAGTCTTTGAATAAAGATCAGATGCTCCAGGATTTACAACCAAGAGATTAACAACAGGCTACAGTCATTTAGCAAACTAAATCAAATGACCTGGAGATATCACGGGGCTATACCTAATGGAAGTTCTTGACTTAAGTTCTTACTTACGATGTTGCCTACTTCAAAAAATGTTGTCCCTTACATTGCAAAATATGTGACTGGGCTACTGATATAATGATGGTATACAATTTCATATAAAATTCATAATTATAACAATGTGACTCTCTATATGAAAAGAAACAACAAGAGGAAATATTTTCCTAAACCATGAAGCTAATAAGACAGGTATAGTCCAAAGACTTTTGCTGCTCACAGGGCCTAATCCAATAACAACACATTAAGTGACACTTACTCCATGATTTGAGAACAATAAATGCTAGAATACAACCTATGGGACCCTTCCAACCTGGTCTCCCTATCCCAACATTAATTCCTGAAAATCATGATATCATTGTTATAGACGTAGAAGATTGCTTCTTTACCATTCCTCTACACCCAGATGATAAAGAAAAATTTGCATTTTCTGTTTTAACTCTTAATAATCATCAATGGACATACTTACCTTAAGGCATGATGAATAGCCCGACTATATGTCAGAGATTTGATGATCTAACATTATGGCCCTTAAGGCAACAATATCCCACTGCTAACATTTATCATTGGAGAAGGAAATAGCAACCCACTCCAGTATTCTTGCCTGGAGAATCCCAGGGACAGGGGAGCCTGCTGGGCTGCTGTCTATGGGGTCGCACAGAGTCAGACATGACTGAAGCGACTAGCAGCAGCAGCAACATTTATCATTATATGGATGATATTTTAATTTCTCATTCATGCCCAAAAAAACCCAACAGAAATCCTTACCTCTCCACAAGTCTATTTAACTACTCAAGGATTAATCATCACTCCAGAAAAAATTCAAATTTCCCTCCTTGGAAATATCTCGGACTTCAGTTGCTCCATACTTCAATTGAAAGTGAAATCACTCAGTTGTGTCCGACTCTTTGCGACCCCGTGGACTATAGCCTATCAAGCTCCTCCATCCATGGGATTTTCCAGGCAAGAGTGCTGGAGTGGGTTGCCATTTCCTTCTCCAGGGGATCTTCCCAACCCAGGAATCGAACCAGGGTCTCCCGCACTGCAGGCAGACGCTTTACCGTCTGAGCCATCAGGGAAGCGAATTAAACCTACACAATTTTCTTTTCAGCTTCCCAATCCTTTAACACTTCATTCTCTTCAACAATTTCTAGGTCATTTGAATTGATTGTGCCCTGTTCTAGGCATACCCACCTATGCCATGCTCCCCTTCTATAGCCCACATTCAAGGACATACACAATTTCCTGGAACTCTGCTGCTGCTGCTGTTGCTAAGTCGCTTCAGTCGTGTCTGACTCTGTGCGACCCCATAGACGGCAGCCCATCAGGCTCCCCCATCCCTGGGATTCTCCAGGCAAGAATACTGGAGTGGGTTGCCATTCCCTTCTCCAATGTATGAAAGTAAAAAGTGAAAGTGAAGTTGCTCAGTTGTGTCCGACTCTTAGCGACCCCATGGACTGCAGCCTACCAAGCTCCTCTGTCCATGGGGTTTTTCCAGGCAATAGTACTGGAGTGGGTTGCCATTGCCTTCTCTGCCTGGAACTCTAGCATATGGTAATCATCAAGCTGATTCTAATCTTCATTTTACCGGATCTTTATTTATAGATGCCTTTCAGTCACATCAGTGGGCTTCCCTATTGGCTCAGACAGTAAAGCGTCTGTCTGCAATGCAAGAGACCCAGGTTCGATCCCTGGGTTGGGAAGATCCCTGAGGAAGGAAATGGCAGTCCACTCCAGTATTCTTGCCTGGAAAATCCTATGGACTGCAGAGCCTGGTAGGCTACCATCCATGGGGTCGCAAAGAGTCAGACACGACTGAGTGACTTCACTTTCACTTTCAGTCACATCAGTTCTTTCATCAAGGAGCTACAGCTTTAAGCAAACCTCACTTCCCTGGTGGTTCAGAGGTTAAAGCGTCTGCCTCTAATGCGGGAGACCTGGGTTCGATCCCTGGGTCAGGAAGATCTCCTGGAGAAGGAAATGGCAACCCACTCCAGTATTCTTGCCTGGAGAATCCCATGGATGGAGGAGCCTGGTAGGCTACAGTTCACGGGGTCACAAAGAGTCGGACACGACTGAGCGACGTCACTTTCACTTTCACTTTCTCTAACTAATAATGAAACTAAAGAAATAGTTTGTACCTGTCCAACTTGTCCATCTCTAACTCCCTCTTTTTCAGCTACCGATGTCAGCCCTAGAGGACTCTCCACAAATAAAATTTGGCAAATGGATGTTACTCATTATCCACCTTTTAAACCTCTCACTTATATCCATGTAACTATTGATACACTTTCTGATTTCCCTTAGGCCACAGCTCAGCACGGAGAAAAAGCAAAACACATTCAAGCACATCTTCTGGAATGCTTCGCTGTTATGAGCTACCCTAAAACAATTAAAACTGACAATGCCCCTACTTATATATCCTCCCAATCAAAATAGTTCTTATTACACTTGTGGAATATGATGCATGTGACTGGAATTCCTCATAACCCTACAGGTCAAGCTAAATGGTTTATGAAAATTATTCTTCAATAAAAAAAAAAAAAGACAGAGAGGAAGAAATTAGTCCCCACAAGAAAAAGGCTACATGTTGCTACATGTTACCACTAATCATTTAACACTTTCACAAAAATTTTCACATTCCACAGCACATTGACATTTTGTACCTCCACAATCTCACGAGTACCCTTTGGTTTTGTATAAGCAGCCCCCATCTCCTGTCTTACAGGTCCAATGAAATTACTAACATGGGGGGAAGAAAAAGAAGATGGCGGAGGAATAAGACGGGGAGACCACTTTCTCCCCCACAAACTCATCAAAAGAACATCTCAACGCTGAGTAAAATCTACAGGACAACTTCTGAATGCTAGCAGAGGACATCAGGCATCCAGAAAAGCAGAACATTGTCTTCAAAAACAGGTAGGAAAAACACAAAAGACGAAAAAAGAAACAAAGGAGGTAGGGAGGGAGCTCCATCCCAGGAAGGGAGTCCTGTCCCGGGAAGAGAGTTTTAAAAAGAGAGAAGTTTCCAAACGCCGGGAAACACTCTCACTGCCAAATCTGTGGCGAGTCTTGGAAGCACATAACAGGGAAGAAAAATAAATGGGTGATTAAGACCAACAGATTATGAGCCCAACAGTAACTCCCCCAGCAGAGAAGCAGAGCAGATGCCTGCATCTGCCACTAGCAAGTGGGGGCTGGACAAGGAGGCGGAGGAGATGCCAGCGGCAGTGCTTCTTAAGAATCAGGCTGGAAAGCCCACGCGTAACCAGAGCGAACTAACTCGGGCTAGCACACCAGACTGTGGGACAGTTACCAGGTGAAAAGCTCTAAGATAGGACACCGCCAGGACCGCGAACAGAACAAAGGATGGAACGGAAATAGCCGGCTGCAGACCAGCCCTGCCGGCGACAGGCAGCCAGAGCCTTAAGGGCTGGAGTGTGGCAATCGCAGCCCCGGAGGGACTTTGCTGATCAAACTGCAGGCGGGCTTTTTTGCTGGCTGAGGCTTCTTGGGGTGCTGGACTGTCACAATTTGCCTGACAAAGGGGTACACCCAGAAAACTGAGCAGCAGGAAAGGGTGATAAGCTGCGGGACTGCGCTCGCCAAACACCTGAGCTGCTTGGTTCTGGGAAGGGCACGGAACGTAGGCCCAATCGAGTCGGGCGACTGCCTGGGTGCCGAGCCTAAGAGGCTTAGACCAGGGAGGTGCATGCAGCCTAGGGCCAGCCTCAGACAGTTCCCAGTGGGAAACGTAGAGCCTGAGCGTTGTGCACTGGGTGTAGGGGCAGGCCCAGCGGGGCTGAGACACTGTGAATACAAGCCAGAGCCATTTGGTAGCACCATCCCTCCCTCCCCACAGCGCGAAGTGAGCCAAAAAAAAAAAAGTGACTTCCACTGCCCCCCTGTGTCAGGGCGGAAATTGGACACTGAAGAGATCAGCAAACAGAGGAAGCTGAACAAAAGGAACCGTGTTGGAAGTGACCCCACGCTGCCTACAACACCAGAGAAAGTCCCAGAAATATCATTACTATTTTTTCGACGGTTC